>CAJNOL010000022.1:0-186841 GCA_905250125.1 Rotaria sordida | reverse complement strand
CTCTCTCTCTCTCTCTCTCTCTCTCTCTCTCTCTCTCTCTCTCTCTCCCTCCATATATGAGAAAGGATCACCCGTTGTGCTTGTCACGCTCTCATTTTCTATTAGAATGAAAGAGAAAAGGAATAAAGGGAAGAAGATAGTAGATAATTTGTCGATGTTCCAATGTATCTGCTGCCGGCGGCTAATGTCCTTGACGTTGGTGAAACACCATCAGGAAACTCTTATTGCCGTCAATACTTTCCTTGAATGTGAGTCGAACTACGTCGTAAGATGTATATGAAATTTAATAGATCGAACAAAAGCACGTTCTTGTTTTACACTTCGGTATTCATTTAAACGAAGCATATAGATGAATATTAGACAAATACTGACGTTCATGCAATAACTATGAAGATTATTAAATAAACTATCTATTCGAAATATGAAAGTAATGATGTGTAGATGATAATCTTAAATCAATAAATATATATATATATCTTTTTTTATCTGTTCCAATCATCGAATCTCGTTTTTTTTCTATCAGATAAAAAGTTTCGACCTACACAAATATATATTTTCAACGTTTTTTCTTTATTTTTTCAATATCATGAAGTAACATTTTCTTTTTTTTTTTTGCTTGCTTTCTATATCTTTTCTTCACTTCCTCTTGTCGGAATGAACGATTGATGTTGACACGGACATCCGGACATAGTCAAGTCTTCACACTATAGCTTCGCCTACATCCGTTCATATTATTGTCTATTGCACACGTACTTATAAATCTATACTTATTCGTTTTTTTTTTGTAGAAAAAAATCCGATGCTATTGACTACGAATCATTGGCTTTCATCTATGATGATCAATGGAACAAGAAACGATATACGCTTTAATAGTGACAATAATAATAATGTACAATTTTTAGGATATATTGAACCTATGTGGGCTAGTTTATCATTGATTACCAGTAAGTAACGCTATTTAATTGATTTAAAAGAAAAACATTCAGAATATTAATTTAATCGATTGTATATATATCTGATAAAATTTATTGCTAGGTTTTCATTATTATTTTGTTTTATTTTCATTTAGGTGTTAGTATTAGTAAAAACTATTTGTATACTATTAACAAAAAAACAAAAAAAGCTTATTGATAACCATCTTTAGTTTCTATATTTTTATCGTTATTAAAAAGAAATGAAATCATAAATGTGAGAGAGAAATCAATATTCATAAGTATAAATCTAGCTGAATAAGCGATTCAAGCTTTTCAGGACATTTTTATATCAAAATAATAAGCCATTCAATACTAATAAGAATACTAAAAAAAAACGGAATAAAAGAAAAAAACGTCATATACATGAATATCCTGAAAACGGAAATGGATAAGACCTGATTTTTTTCTATAAAAAGAAAAAAAAATATCAATAATGAAAAGTTTATTAAAAAAAGAAACAGTGTTAATTATATCAAATTTATAATTAAATATTAAATTTCTTATATATTTTAGTTATTTTATTTACTGTATGTGGTAATAGTCTTGTATGTATTGCTGTTATACGTGAAAGACATTTACAAAATACTACTAATTATTTTTTAACATCACTTGCTTTTACTGATTGTCTTGTGGCATGTCTTGTTATGCCATTAGCTGTTACTGTTGAACTTATTGGACATTTTCCTTTTAATGCATTAGCTTGTAATGTTTGGTTAACATTCGATGTTTGTTGTAGTACATCTTCGATATGGCATATGAGGTAAAAAAAAATTTATTATTTCAAAGATTTTGATTTCTATTTTATATATTAGTGTTATGTCACTTGATCGTTATCTCACATTGAGATATCCACTAAAATATGGACGAAATAAACGACGAAGTTTAATGGCTTATAAAATAATAACAATATGGTAAGAAAAAAAACAACAAAAAGAATATTGTTGTCGTTATTCTTTTTGTTTTTTGATTTTTCTTTTAAATATAATAGATTTATTTTCTATATAGGTTAATATCATTTGGTATTTGTTTACCATTATTTATACTTGGTCTAGTTGATTCATCAAATGTATATAATGAAACAACACGTGCATGTTTTCCAGCTCATCGAACATTTAAAATCTATGGTTCATTCGTTGCTTTTTTTATTCCATTAATTATTATGATTGTTACGTATGCATTAACAATGAGTGCATTACAACAAGCACATACAACAAAAAAGAAGCGTCATACAAGACGACAAAAAATGCATGCTGTTATTAATTTAGCAGCAATGGCTATGAGATGGAAACGAGCAGTTAATAATGATAATATTGATGAAAATAAAACTTCTATACAATCAACATCAATAAGAACAAAACAAAATATTCAACGATTAAGTTTAATATCTGTACCATTAAATTATCAACGTAAACGTGCATCATCATTACTTGTTAATGAACAATATTCATCAAATAATAAAAATTTATCAAAACGAATATTTGTTTCTCATCATCGTCTTAATGAAACATTAAAACCATTAGCACCAATAACATGGTATAAACGACGAGAAAAACATCTTCAAACATTACCTGAAAAATCGAGTAAATAAGAGCAAAAAAAAAAAAAATGTTTTTTGTTTTTTTTTTGTTTAGTTGAACAATCATCTCCATCATCAAATCGTCATATTGATCTTGATTTACCAATAAATATTAATACACATACAAAACGTTCTCATTCATATACACCATTACTTGATGTTGAAGATCGTCGAAAAGATCGACGACGAAGTTCATCTGTTCATACATTACTTCAAATACGTCGAGATTCAGCTAAAATTAGTGAGGAACTTGCTAATTTAACAGCTCAATTATCTGCAACTGTGGATAATGGAAATTTATTAAACAATCGACCATCACTTTCTATTCCTCATACACTAAGACATGAAATACCAACAATTAATCAATTACTTGCTCCAAGAAATATTAATCAATCAATTGTTAGTTCGCCTTCATATCTTACTGTTGAGTCGAATGGTATACCAGCTGCTACTGATCAAGAACAACGTGGACGTTCGTAAGTTATTTTTCTTTTTTAGAAAATATAAAATAAGAAGTAACGAACATAGGCGTAGAAGTTTCTTTTTTTTTTTTCTTTTCTTAAGTCATAGCAGATGAAACTACAAGACTTAAATAAACTTGAACATTTGTTTCTTGTCACATTAGATTGATAGATTTGTTCTTACATGAACTTGAAATTTTCATTAGACAAGATAATGAGATTTTTATTACTGAATATCTGATCATATATCAGCAATGCCTTGAAATGACATTTTCTTTTATTATAAATAAATAAGAACTATTGAAGAAATCTGAGCTAGATAAATTAAAAGCTATTACTAAACAATTTTTTTGCCTTTAGCAACTAAGCTCAGATGTTTATTAAACATTTTCAGTTTAGTCTACAAAATGACAATACAATTTCTTTTGTTTTTTTTGTAAACATTACTTCAAGGATATTATTATTATTCTTTCTTTTTGTTTTTCAGTAAAACGAATTAAAGAAAATTTAAATTCAATGAAAACAAACATTGATATTTTTCTTTAAATAAATGTACGTTGATAGAAGTTTTGAATCTGTAAAGTATGAATTCAAAACCTGTAGCATTAATTTTGTTTCATCAATATGAGGATAGAAGAAAAAAAAAAAAACGTTTATCGCTTCCGCTCATTTTTCCAACCTTCTGGCACAGATGTTATAAATAATTTTGAACTTATTCGCAATTTAAAAAACATTCTCCCACTTATGCCTGAGGCTACATATTTCTTTTCTTTTAGTCATAGTGCAGGAATTCAATTATTATCATATGAATCAAATGATGATAAAATAACTATGAATAATGGTTTACCTATTCCAAATCTCCTTGTTACACATGATAGTATACATAATTTACAAGCAAATATAAATAACAATAATAATAATAATAATAATAATAATCCAGCACATCTTGATATTAATTATAATCATGAACCTATTACACGTCGTCTTACATCACCATCAAAATTAGACTCAACATGTCAACGTATTAAAGATTGGATTACTATTACAACATTTTCAACAGCTCTTAATCAAGATTCACCTGTAAAATCACGTTGTATATCAGCTATGAATGTTACAGAAACAACACCAATGTTATCAGAACAAAAACAATATTCATATTATTCTCCATTATCAAATCTTAAACGATATTTCCCTCGTATTGAACAATTATATGGACCAACATCAGCCCCAAATTCATTAATTCGTTCTCAACAACAACAACAACAACAACAACAACAACTTTTACTTGTTGATGATCATGTTGCATCTGTTCATAATTTTGCTGCTTTGCAACGAAGTAGTGTTTGTTCAATAACATCATCGACATTAACAGCTCGATTTCTTCATACACATCGACCAAGTTTATCATCATCACTTGGTTCAGGATCACAACAAGGTCCACGAAAACGTCCACCACGTCTTCATGATGGGATGTCTCAAGCTAGTTTTCAAATGGTTTCATTAGATACAGAAGATTCATCATCAGGTTCATCAAGTCTTACACATCAATCAACAAATATACAAACTATAGCAGCAGTAGTCGGTTCTCCAACATCACCAAAATCAAGTTGTAAACATTCAACATTTCGAAATTTATCAAAACCTTCAGCAAGTAATGAACGTAAAGCTATGCGTGTTTTATTAATTATTTTTTCCATATTTGTCATATTATGGACACCATTTTTTGTTATTACTCTTTTATCATGTTTTATTACTAATATTCATCCAATATTTATATCAATATCAACATGGCTTGGTTATTGTTCATCAGGTGCAAATCCAATAATTTATACAATATTTAGTCGAGCATTTCGTCGAGCTTTTCTTAATATTTTAACATGTCGAAAAGCGATTACTTCACATCGTTCACAAATGTTTAGTCCATCATGTCATTCTATGACAATGTCAGTTGCTCGAAAAATGTCTACAGTTAGTAAAGGACAAGCTGATGTACGTTAAAAAAAGAAAAATATATATATATATATATTTGACATCTACATCTGTATTCTTTTGTGATAAATATATGTATTATTTATGCATATATTTATTTATTATATTGATTTATATAATTATATACAACACTTTGTTTTTTTTTTGTTCTTTCCAATGTCAAATAACACTTTGTCCATTGTATGAAAATATATAGTAGGCCAATGTCAAATTTAGTATTTATAGATACAAATATTGACTTAGAACAGATGGTACATGTTGAATAAGTATGTTTTCATTGCATACATAATGATTATTGTTTAAAACATAATGAAGCTATTTTTAGATTGATTAAATAGACTTAGTGATGTTTGAAGAGAAGACAGAGTTACTTCTCTAAGTGCTGCCTCTTTTTCAGAGCTGAACTACGGAACTTCCCGAATAATCTAGCAGGTAGTTTAGCATAAAATTTTTTTATTTAATGTAATAAAGTATACTTTGAAGTTTGGAACAAGTGGAATGAAACAATGAAAGATTCATTTGCTTATTATTAGTGATCAACATAACTGACAAAATGTTAAATCATGTTCGATATTATGAAATTGTTATCGATTCTTTAATGTTTAAAACTAAATATGATGTTAATTAATTTTCTTTTTTATCAAATAGCAACACTCTTGTTTTTATGATAGAATAGAGAACCAAAAAAAAAATTTACAACAACAGTCCAAATGGATGAACTAACAAATGGCTATAATGATACATTACATGAATTGAAATGATTACAGATAGATACTGCAGTATCAACTGCAATAATAAAACTAGATAGTATTCAAGTTTCAATTCGAATATGAAATACGGTGCGAAGCACAAAATCCCGATTTCCGAAAAAAAAAGATATCTGATTAAAATGAATTATCGATTTTTTCGAAATGTCATTTATGTTTCACTGAAATCAGCATTTCATTCTGTGCCTATGAATTCTAAAATTGATGTTTCAATCAATCAACTGATCAAAGTCTGAAAGAATTTGTAAACCAGCCGTCATCAAATTCATCATTGTGAGAACTCGATAAAAATGTATCAACCTATTCCTAATGAACAATATCCATTGATCATTTAATCATCTACATCATTGATTATCTATAATTAGCTGCGTTCACAGCTGTTTTGTATATGAGAAAGAAGAATTGCGTCTAACTTTTGTTTTAATTATCTCGAAGCTTGAAAAATCAATGTCCTGAAAAATATGTCTTTTTTGAACGCTACTTGCAAGTGAACTGAACGTCCTGGAGAGGATTGGAAATAAATTGTGATGGTTCTTTCTCGATATTTTCATCTTACGTTTGAGCGGATATTTTCTGAGTTCCCGTTTTCGAAATCATCGCGAGAGAAAATTACAACTTTTGCAGCGTACGTCGAGAAAGTTAGTTAAAAAGAAAAAAAAAAACTAGATAGTATTCGACTTTTGCTCGAATACGAAATGTAGTGTGAAGTACAGATTTCTGAAAGAAATTGAATAATCGTGTCTAAGTTTTATGGTGAGTCGCTTCTCTGCTTAAGATGTTGCCTTTGAACGATAACCACAAATTTCTGTAGGTTTTAAATCAAAAAAGTGATTTTTTTTTTGTTAATCAGCGAATCTAATTCAAGGTTTATGTGAAAAATAAGTATAATAAACTTAAACATTAAGAGAACACTTTAGTAGCATATTAACATATTTCTCAAGGATATTTTTCATGAATAGTTTCATTTTCTGTACGATTCACTTTTGTTTTTTGTATTTATGTAATTCTAGTATGAAAAACATTCTTGTATAAAAAATTGGCAAAGTTTTTTGTTTTAAACATTTTTGTTCCGATTATATATTAAGTAATTGAATGTTATGATTTATACGCTCGTATTGCAACATCAAACAAATTAAGCCTAAAGTATTTATTGTTTGAATAAATTATAACACAAGTACGATTTTATTAGTAACTTACATTTCTATAAAAACGAAATGTGAATCATATGAAGATATTTAACTACTTTTTAATAAATATAGTTTTGGTAATATATTTGTGTTTATTGAAACGATCTCGGTATTATTTAACCTAAATAAGAAAGTAAATAAAGTTATATGTGGTACACCACTTGTTTAATATATTGTTTTATTTATTTTATCTGAGAGAAACTCAGAAAGACTAATTTATTTTTGAAAATATGGATATAAGATTATTATATATAATACATTGAATTTTTGGTTCGAATAAATCATTGTAATGTGTCAATAGTGAAATGACGAAGTCCAAATCCAAATAAATCAATGCAAGATAATTATATATGTATATCATATTTGTAAGCATCTAAATGTATAATGAAATAATTTATAGTTATTCTGGACATATTTCAAGAACTCATAATGTAATGATTCAATTATTATTCAACAAAAGAAATTTCATTTTAATGTAGCAGATACTCTCGAAATAAATAAGAGATTTACTTTTTTTTTACTAATAAAAAACGTTAAGATGAAACAAAAAAAAAGGTATCTGATTGTAGTTTTACGTACAAGTACCTTTTTTTTCTAAGGACTTCATGTAGTATGTTATTGACATTAACACGTTTGATGAAGATTCATAAGATATATAATTAATTTAAATATGTTTATCAAATGCAATAGTCGTTGTAGTTGTTTGATGAAATCGTCGTACATTATCGTCAATCTAAGCGAGAAATTTGTCATAAGATATTATTTGCAATAAATAACTTACTGTTATTATGTATAGAAAATCAATATAAAGAATAATAAGAAAACGATGCTTCGTTGATTTCAGTTTATTAAATATAAACATATCAAATTAATGAAGGAAATTTTGCTGCCGAACAAGTCTTGTATTATAATTTGTTCATAACGTAGATAGCATAGAGTATTTAGATCATAAGAGAAATGTATTGCTTTTGATTTCCGCCAATTGTATAAGATTGAATATAATTTAGATCTAAGAGTTTGGATTATTAGTAGTTAGATTTTCCATGATTATGATAAGTATCAAGTAGACAAAATTGTTTCGCACAATACAGAAAAGCATAAAATTATACGTTAACAATTAATACAATAATATTGTAAACAAATTAAAGAAAGTAGTTAACAAGAAAATAAAATAAAAATTTTAAAATTCGCAACTGAAGTAAAAGGTGCCGGCAATGCGAATTTCGAGTAAAATTTTTTTTTTCGCGTTTTTTTTTACATCATTTGATAGAGCTTGAGCTGCTGATCACGAAAATCTAATTTTTAGCCTTATCAAATGCTTCCTGCCGGTCGAAAAATACGAAATACTCGAAAGATTTCGATTTTCGAGAAAAACACATCATTTCTTGAAATGTGCAAAATTTTCTACTTTATTCTTTTCTTTTGCTTCTGAAAATAATTTTTTCAGATTCAACATCTAAAACTGAATAGGAAAAAGTTCTTAAATCAACTCTAGACTAAAAACTCTATTAGTGGTGGCGCTTTAAATAGGGTCGAATGCACCACGTATAGATCGATTTTGTAAACCTATCTAGTTTTTCTACGTAAGCGATGTAGCCAAATATTTTATCTCATTCGACTCATCGTATCACCAGGCAAAAAGTTACCTATCCTTTTTTTTTCTTTCCTTTCCTATGTTGAGATAAGTCGTATTTATGGATATGATAGGATAAGGGGGAAGGTTATTCTTACATAAAATGGCTATTTTTTTATCCAAATCGAGTCAAAATCGATTCCAATAAGTAAAAATCGATGGCGGATCGAATGAAGATACTTTCAATATCTTCAGAGGATGTCCAAAGGGTCTCTAAAAATCTTTATCTGAAAAGAATCTATTATAATCAGACATGTTAGTATGATGTGTGTTTCTTTCAGGTAACCTCTTTTGTAGCTGAAGTAATTTAGTTTGGTACGCCTAAAGCAAGCAAAAGGAAGAATCAAGCACAAAGTGCATTAAGTCGTCGCTGGGCAAGTGTAAAGGTGTCGTCTTCAAGCGAGTCGTCAAATGAAGAATATACCATGGATATCGATGACAAAGATTTACCTTTTAATGAAAAACTTTTTCTGACCGACATTGGTGATCTTGCTGAAATGTGACACGAAATATCTGAGCACTTTATTCTATATGTCATTGCGTTTCTTCGACATCAAATGGGAAGATGTAGATAAATTTTTAAAAAATACTGGTCTTATGAGCGCACAAACTTCTCATAAATGAGCAACAGTGTTTAGGTGTGGGTGTGGGTGTGGATATTCTCTTAACCACACCCACATCCGCACCCCACACCCACATCCTTCGACTAATATTGTTTCGATGATTGTCGAATCTGATTTTGATCCTGATCTTTTAGGTAGTATAATTCTCACGTCTCTAACATCTGATGCTTTATTAGCCGATTGAACGATTTTTTGGTTTATCTGAAACGTATCTGTGCATTTATTCCCGGTTTCACATCTTTGAATTCGATTGATTCTTTACTGATCAATCATCATACGATTCGGTTGAAAGATTCATTGGTGATGGTCGATGTCAAGTCTTGTTCGTCTCGAAAATAAATCCATTTACTGAATATTCATCGTTAATTAAAAGAAATGTTAATGCCAATGCTCCAACAACAATAGTCACTTCATCACCTTAGTCATCATCGTTGAATCTCTATGTATTGTCAAATGAAATGTATGATATTAATCCTAAGTGCTTATCACTTGTTGTGCTCAAGCGAGATCCAACGATTGTCAATGACAAAAACTAGGATGTAGGTGTGGGCGTGAGGGTGTTTGTGTGAATGTTGGAATAAGTGTCATCGATTTTACACCCACATCCTGATCTTGCATATGTTGCTGTTGGTATTGCTATATCTGAACTTGATGTTGTTGTTGATTTATCAATTGTGGCTGAAGGCCTGGTAGTGGTACGTTCTAGAAGAAAACGAATAAAATATGTAAAATTTTATGTAAGAGCTTCCTCCCAATGGATTTTCCTCTTAATCAGATCCATTTCACCTGATATTTTCAAAGATGAATGCCAAAACAAAAATAATATATTGATTATATTTTTAAAATTACAAAATAGGAATTCATTTTATTATTAATACATTCAACTACACATTGTTTGTCTTTATAACAATTATTGTTAGTTAACTTATTCAGATTCACTCATTTAAATATAAAAGAACCTCAACTGTAATGTGACATTTTTAACATTATTTTTAGATTAATGGATGTATTCTTTGCAAGAAAGAAATTTAATAATTCAAGGACGCATTTAGTTACAATAAATTGAAGTATTTTCTTTTTCATCTCATGTTTGCATAGGTTTTCTATTTAAACAAAGCTGAAAATTAAAAATATAGAAATAAATAAGATTGTGAATATGTCAACAGCATCTTTCCAAAATGAAAAAGAATCGTAGTGTCAACAATCTTTCGAGTTATTTTTTTACATTTCTTTCTTTTTACTTGCACATGAAATATTCTGTGGTTTCTCCAAAATAAACAAAAATACAGGTGAGTTGAGTTTTTTTTTTAATATTCTCATAATTTACTAAATATTATCGTCTGTGAAGAACGATTTTACAAGCAAAGGAAGCGTAAGTAATGAAAAAAATTTGGTACTAGTTTTAACAATTGATTCGATCTATAGAAAATGATGTTTTCATATTTGTTAGTCCTATTAATTTATATCAAAAAGAACATTTAGTTTCTAAAGTCTTAAGTAATAATTCATCATAAGAAATCTTATATTGTCTAGACTATGCACTGAAAAAATATTGTAGCACTTAACATGTGATCTAAGAGAATACTCTAAAATTCATATTGATTAAATAAACAATTAAATAGTTTGAAACAATAATCCTTCAAATTGAAGCATCAAAGCATAATGATAATTTATTATTGACATAGTGACATCGAAATTCTCATCGAGAACATAATTTCATGTATTCTTAAATATAAAATATTGTCATCAAGGGATTTTTTTGTTGATTCTTGATGATAATGTCTCCTTTGACGTTGCTCTTGATAGATTTTATTTGTTAGTCTTAGTATATAATTTTCATGATACTAAATAAAAGTGGTATAAGTGAAGTATTCTCTTTTGATCATTCTTTGAAATAAAATGTCAACAGTATCTAAAAAAGCGCTGGAAGTGATTATAAGTCATTTATTCATCAAATATTGATAGAGCATATAACGATAGCTTTTACTACCTTAGGAAAGCAGTTAGAATAAATATCGCTTTGTCTTTAGAAAATTTTTTAATAGAATACTTTATGCTAAGATAAACATTTATTATATACCTAATCAGTCCTCCTCAAGGTTTTATGAAGAATAAAATGTTGAATATGATTATCAGAGCCTACGATGAAACATGACAGCCTTCACACGCATTTTCGATTATTATAATTCTCATTTGAACAAAATTCGATACCGACTAACACTACACGGTTGGAAAAAATATTATTCCAGGGGGGTAACGCTATAATTTCAAATAGAAGACATAATGAATTTTATATCAAATGAAAGCTCGTCAAAAATGGGGTTTATTGATACTAAATAGTGAGGCTTGTAAAAACTTTCTAATGTCAAACTTAAGAAGTTTTCAGAAATTTTATATTTTTTTGGGGTGGAAAATCAAGGTGCCACTGATTCAAAAATGAAGTCAATTTTTTTTCTTGAATATTTTTACATGGTTTGATAGACCTCGTTGAGCTCTACAAAACTGTGCATGTTAAAATTTTTTTGAGGCATCTTTTTGAGATAAAAAGTTCAAAAAACTACTCGGGAAACCTCAAAAACATTTAAAAACTCTTTTTTTTTCAAATTGAAGAAACACGCTCAATTTTTCAATAAAAGTAGCTTTTTTCGTTGTTTTTACTACCTCAGACGTCTCGAAATATACTCGTTCGATGCAGTGTGAAAAGCTGCGTCTAATGAGTATGTTTCGAAATGCCTGACGGAGTAAAAACAATGAAAAAAGCTACTTTTATTGGCAAAGTAAGTGTTGTTCTTCCACATGAAAAATATGAATTTTTTTCATGTTTTCTAAGATTTTCCAAATAGTTTTTTGAATTTTTTATCGCAAAAAAAGTGTCTTAAAAATTTTTTAATGTATACAGTTTTATAGAGCTCGACGAGCTCTATCGAACCGTGTAAAAATATTCAAGAAAAACATTTTACTCCATTCTTGAATCACTAGTACTTTAATTTTCCATCCCAAAAAAAGTATAAAATTTCTGAAAATTTATTAAGCTCGACATTAAAAGGTTTTCATAACCCTCACTATTTAATGCCAATAAACCCCATTTTTAACGAGCTTTCATTTGATATAAAATTTATTATGTCTTCTATTTGAAATTATAGCGTTACCCCCCTGGAATAATATTTTTTCCAACCGTGTAGTATTCAGTGAGTCAAATATACTTTGATATTATCAACAGTGACTAGTATGATGAGAGAAATAATCGAACGATGTGTAGTTTTGTCGTCAACTATTTTTGGTAGGACTTGCATATGTAATTCACTATCATAAGCCCACAATGACTTGGCACAATAATCAAGCTATTGTACATCATGAACAGTGACTTGTTTATCTGTTTCGAATGTATTGTCTGGATTGTTTCGATTGATAACCTAATGTTATTATGTCAATCGTATAAGATTAAAGAGAAAGGCATCACAAATCAATCAATATCCAACTTATTTTCATAACTTGATCAATGTAATGTCGATAGAGATATTTGACAGTGATAATTGCACATATCCCCGTGCACTTCAATAGCAGTCAGCGCAGACATTAATCAATAACAGAAGACAAATTAGATCCATGAGTGATTGAAGATCTAAATCAACATCAAAGTAGATTCGCATGACTTTTCTATTGAAAATATACAGGCATTGATGAGTTCATTATTGTAAAGCAGGAAAAACTAAGAGTCAAGCAGTTGTTTTGTTCTTTTCTAGTTGCCATTGTGAATAATAATTAGTTTCATTTCATCATTTCACTTCATTTCCTTTTCGTTATTTATACAAAGAAATCATCATAACTGAGTGCTTAATGATGTCATTTATGTTCGTCAAACATAACGTATTCTAGCGTTAATGCCATCTAGTTATGGACTAGATTTTAACAAGTTATTCATAACTTGCGTATCGGATCATTTGTCAGCTCGTATATGTACTACATGGTGACATATAGTTCCTACTCCAACGTATCGTTATCATATGTTTTCTTGAGACAGTCGATATATTGATAAGAAGTGTGTATAGAGAACTAAATGAGTGCTAAGAAATCTATGTTAGATCATGGTTTTGTCCAACATTATAGTTTAATGATCATTAGAAAAAATGCATGAGTAGTCCTGAAGCCTATCAACTATAGCAAAAATATGTGACTTATCGAAACTTCATTGATAACGCTCGAGATCGGCAACAGTTTCTAATAAGTGAGATATATTCTTCGTCTTCTATTTAGTTAAAATAACATGCGTTTGACTTTGTCAAATAGTAAATATCAATATTTATCAAAAAACATGGATCAACAGTTAGAAGAAATAATATCACGAATTGTTTTCAGTCAAAACAAATAGAGGATGTCATATAATAAATAACAATCTTTAAGAAAATTTACTTTCAATTAACCCAAGATGATCATGCTTTATTTATCAAAGCATGATACTAGACAACCTTCTGACATAATATCTATTAGAGTGTAGTCAATGCATATTACACAGTAATCACACCATATTCTAGATGGAGTGGAATACCTTGCTGGATTCTATAATGCATATTTTGTGATGCATAATAATAGATGGTTACTTATGACAAACATAGACTAACGTTTATAAATTCTACACACAGTGTCTGTCATTATGTACGATTGTACTAGAATTTTTTTTTTGTTACATGCATTTAAGTTATACCTGTGAAATTGCAAAAAAACCTCAATTTTCTTAGTTGAAAGTTTCAATGAAAAAAGTGTGTTAGACAATTGAAATGTACGCTCAAAAAAAACGATCCGATTTGTTCACATTTTTTCAAAACAAATAAATACAAAAAAAAATAATTATTTCTTTATATGTGTATGTTCAGATCTTTCTTTCTTCTATTACACGGTATATCAGAACATATGAATTGCTTCAAATATTGTATGAAATCAGTCAAATTGTCGTTCGTTGTGTGGATGTCTACTTCATTTTCTCCATGTTTTTATAGAACACTACTCTATACTTTGAGTCATTGTGTACAATTTAAAACAAAGAAACGTTTACTTTTATGACTAAATAGTCCAAAACAGTTTAAAAATGTATAAAGTACAATATTCTCTTCATCAAAATAGATCTTTAATAGAGTAATTATATTGTTGAAGGTAGGAGAGTGGACTTAGAAAAAGATATGATATTTCGATCTTTCACAATCATTATCAAATATATATGTAGTAAAATTGAAGACCAATGAACATTATTAATACCATGTCCAGAACATCAAAATTGAGAATAATCAATAATCAAAATCGATGTATAACTATCATTGATAATATCAATAGCTTATATTCATTGGTCTTCAATTTTACTACATAGTATATATTTGATAATGACTGTGAAAGGTCGAAATATCATATATTTTTCAAAACTTTTTGCATTCTTCTATTTCCATCCTCCCACATGCTACAATATAATTACTCTATTAAAAATCTATTTCATTTCATATTTAGCCACTACTCTTTAGTGTTCTCTTCATGATTTTAGTACCGTCCACTAATCATACATATCACACGGCGAATATCTGTATGATATAAGCCATTGCACGTAAGTCATGACCGATATTATAATAAACCTGTAGCTGCATCAAGATCTTCAGATGATCGTGTTCAATTTAAGATATGTTGTAGAAGTAAGAGTTTTATGAAAAGCGTTCCAAGATCGCTACTTTCAAAAAGTTCTTTTTCCAGATTCTGTATTTCAAAAACAGATCATAGGATGGAATAGAAATTTTTTATAGATCTCGTATTTTATGGATCTCTGCAAAAAAAACCACTCTCAATCTACGCCATCTGGAAACTGCCGAGAACAAGGGTCACCTTCATAAAAGAAAAACGAAAGGTTCAACTGAGTAACAATCATTACTTTGAGATGGGGTGGGTGTGGGTGTATGAGAGAAGGGATACACTTCCACACACCCATACCCTTTCTTGAAAGAAAAACCTATATGAAAATCGTGTTTTTCATCAAAAACTCGATTTTGAGAACGATCTTCTGAATGAACATAACATGATACAAATTTCGAGTTTCCACCGAAGATACATTTCTACTAGTTCCAACTCCAGTTAAAATCTCAGCTTCATACTGTTACTTTCCAATCGTGAGATATGAACCGTCGAAATAGTCCTAAAATATTGATTTTTCTTTTTTTTCCGGCTAGAACTCATCAGTATATATATCTATAAAAAATTCCAGTCCTTCCTAATGAGTTGTTCTTGAAATACAGAGTCTAGAAAAATAGCTTTCTGCAAGTTGCAATTTTGGAAGCTTTTCATAAGAATTCTTATTTCTACAAAGTATCTTAACTGGAGTAAAATCTGATGATTTCGATTGAATAGATTTACTCAGATGTGGGTCGTGACTTACGTGCAATGGTTTATATATACCACAATATATACATAAGAACTCAACGAACAGAAAAAAAGTTACTTTCGAATAATCTTCTAATAAAATTGGCTTATAAAGCTAATTATTAGCAAAATTAAGAGTATTATTCCCATCGACAGACTACGACCTCTACAGAATACAATAGATTGCAAAGAACAAAATTGAATCAATGGCCAAAATACCACCTAGCCTAGTCAATTGTTGGCCTATTTTTTGGGCGTCATCTTCTCTATCTTTTAATTCATTTTGATCGATCGATGTCTTTATTTACAAATGTAAAACTAAGAAGATTTTTCGTTATTGATTCTTGTTGTTGTCTATTATCTATCCTTGGACATGATTTGAATTGATTATATTCTGATTGACGTATTGCTGTAATGTTTATCCATATATATATATATATATATATATATGAAGGATGCCTGTTCTTTTACTTGTGTGTGCGTATGCTATTTTTTTTTACAATGTTAATAGATGCACTATTCATCAATAATAGAAAGTTTCGATGTGCGATAAGCGGGGGTAGTAAGCACTGTTATAAAAAAGAAAAAAAAAGAAAGAAAAGTGTTGTCTATTATTATTGTTGACTGAGTCATTCTGTTGTACTCTTTTCTTTTTTTCCTCCTTCTGCTTCGATAGATGGAAAAAAAAGCACTCATAAACAAAAAAATAATAAAGCTGCTGCTTACTGTTGACATTTAATATTCATGACTCAAGGAAGTATTCATTTATTTTTTTGTTTTGTTTTCTTTTTTATTAAAAGATGAGCGTTTATAATCGTCGTTCAAGTGTAGTTAATTTAAATCAATTGGTAACAAATATTCCAGTACGGCGAAAAGCAGCCGATCAAGTCGAACGAGATAAATTTGAATGGAGTCAGGTATATTAATATTTACGTTCTTGTTTTTTCTTCCTAATGCTAAAAAAACTAAGTACAATTATTTTTTATTTCTTTCAGTGGCAAAGTGCTACAAAAGCTATCAATAATATTGAATCACCAGCTAAAGAAAAACATGTTCGAAGTAAGAAAACTCAATATGTTCATTTTCCATTCTATTGTTTTGTTTTTCTTTTTATTTTATATAGATCTTATTCTCGGTACATTTCGACTTGAAGGTGCTCGTCTTTTTTGGTCGATGATGATAAGACTTCAACTTGAATCACATCCAATTGTTTGTTGGAAATTTTGCTATGTTATACATCGACTTTTAAGAGATGGGCATAAAAATGTAAGTCATTTATGGTAATATTAATCAATTAGTATATAAAACATACTTTCTTTGAAAATTTTCAATTCCGAAAGATTCAATTTATATAGAATTTCCTATATCATTATATGAAAGATTGATGAGAAAAGATTTTCAATTGATCATTTGCTTTTGAATTCGAACTCCGTGCATAGAATTCAATGAGATATAAAAAAACCTCAAAAGAATAAACCCTGATTAGACCTTCCATTTAGAGTTATTGGGCATTTTAATCGAAATTTCAGCCTGTAGCTTGGTATATGTCAATAAATCGAATAATGGTATTTTGACTTGAAATTTTGCCCACAGACAGCTCTACTTGTCAGTAGAATACCTTGAAAGTATTCTACTGACAAGTAGAGCTGTCTGTGAGCAAAATCTCAGACCGAAATACCGGTATTTCATTTGTTGATATATATCAAACGATAGGCTGAAATTCTAATTAAAATGCCTGATAACTCTGGACAGAAGATCCGAGGGAACTTATTCTTTTGATATTTTCCATATCTCATGGGACTCTATGCATTAAGTTCGAATTCAAAAGTAATTGATTAGTTGAAAACATTCCTTCGTAAGATTTATTATACTAATTCATACAAAATTAAGTTCGTCATATATAGGATTTCATTCTTATGAAGAAAAGCATATCCTAAGAATAAATAATTAAAATTTATGATTATTTATTTTCATTTTTGAATAAATTTCTAAAATTTTCTATTATAGGTTGTTAATGATTCTGTTCCATTGGCACCTTATTTCGAACAATTAGGCAAGTTTTGGGTAAGTATATCATCTAACTATGATAAACAAAAAAAAAAAAACTAAGGATAAACTAATATATACATTAAGTCACCTTTATCGAATTTGGAATCATCAGGAGGAAGTCAAATGGTTTGTAAAGAAAACAAAATGATTTCAATGCTCGCTCATTTGCACATTTGTCAATAGTTTTTATGTTTTTTTTATTCAGTTGTACATATTGGTTTTTTTTTTGTTTCGTTTTTTTTATCAATCTAGAGTGCACTTCGACAAAGTTATGGTATAATGACATATCGTTATTGTCGTTTAATGATATCAAAATTAACATTTCATGAAAGAAATCCAGTATTTTTGGGAAATTTATCAATTGGTGAACATAATGATATTCGACGTATATTTACTGATAATTTAGATGCATATTTTCAATTATGTATTGAATTACTTGATTATATGGAAGAATTATTAGGTCTTGCTGAATCAGTTTTTACTTCACTTGATCAATCACGTGCTAATTCAATGACAACAGCTGGTCAATGTCGTCTTCATCCACTTATTATTTGTATACAAGATTCAAGTTTACTTTATGATTATATTGTTAAAGTTCTTTTTAAACTTCATGATAGTAAAAGAAACAAAAAAAAAAAAAAAGACAACCATTTAAAATTTTTTTTTCCAATTGAAAAATTTAGGTTTGCCTGGCGAAACACTTCAAGGACATCGACAAAGATTAAATGATCAATTTCGAAGATTAAAACGTTTTTATGAACAATCATCAACATTACAATATTTTAAAGATTTAATCAAAGTTCCTATATTACCTGATGTATGAATCTGTTTTTTTTCTTCTTACTTTTATCTATAAACATTGATTTTCTATTTTATTTTGTTTTTAGAGTCCACCAAATTTTAAATTAAAGGATGATATTAAAAATTATCAACCTCCGGTTGCTATTGTACACACACCACCACCTGAACCAGCACCAGCTAATGATGGAATTCTTATTGATACATCTGATGATGTAAGAGAAAATAGGAGAGATTGAAAATTTGTCTTAAACAATTCAAAGATCAAATCGAATTTTATCTAAAATATGTTTCCTTTTTTTCTTTTCGAAAATTCTAATAATCAACAAAATCGAGAATTTTTTTAAAATCAATGGTTATGTAAGATAGTAGAAAAATTTTTAACAATAATAGCGTATTTTACTATAATGTTAAGCAATTAGCTCAAATTCAGATAATAATTTTAATAGTCAATGAAGTTTTCTTTTACCATGATTTCTAGAAAGTCTGAACACGGGAGTATACAATTCCTCGAGGATTTTATCAGAGCTATGCTATTTTAAAGAGAAAAAAAAATGAGGGATCACCGCATTTCCTACAACCTTCGTTAAAAAGTTACAAGTACCACTGAAAAAAAAAACGAAATTTATCAAAAAATCGACTAAAAAATGTGTTTTTTTTAAATTTTTGTCATACTTTTGATTTCTATAGGAAGGTTGTAGCAAGTGTAGTGACCCCTCATTTTGTTCCCTTTAAAATAGCATAGCTTCGACAAAATCCTCAAGGGCTGTACAACACTTCCGTGCCCAGATTTTTAGAAATCTTGGTAAAAGAAAACTGCATTGGCTATTAAAATCATTATGTCAATTCGAGTTAATTGCTTAACATTATAGAACAATATGTTATTGTTAAACTTTTTCCCACTAGTTTACAAAGTATCATAAAATGACTTCAAGTGTATCTTGTGCAGACGACAAGATATAAAAATTAATGTAATAGAAAAATTTTCTTGTCATAGTAAAGCATAAAAACAAACTCAAATAATAGTCAAATTTTATTTAACGATCAGATCTATAAACAAAAATCTAAAATATTCAGCTTTAAATTACAAATATAAAAAAAAATTTTCTCAGTTTATATTATTTATAGATTTCTTGTGAATGAATTAACTTTGTTTGTAAATAAGGTTTATTGCTTTATTTCGTTTTTATTATTTAGACAGTATCAACATTAAGTTTTCCAATGAATGACGATTGGCCACCAAATGGACATGTCGTTGATCGGTTTGTATATGACAAAATAATTATCTTTTTTTTTTTTCAAAAAATTTATTCTAAATAATAGATCAAAAGAAATAGCTGATCTGGAACAACGATTATTAAATGTAAAATAAAAATTTACTATAAATTATAGTTTTTTTTAATATTATGTTAATATAGTGTGATGCTATGTTGCGAGAAAATCGTACGCAAACAGATGAATTACATCGACTTATTGCTGCTAAAGATACAGAATTAATTACTGAAAGAAATGTATTATAATAATTTCATAAAATTTTTTCTTGTCATGACAAAAATATTTTTCTTTAGCATCGTTTACAACTCGAAGAACAACTTCGTCAACAATTAGATAATCAACGACGTATGGAAGAAATGCATGCACTTGAAAGTATATATATATATATATGAATTTTTTATAATAAAACTTAAAATTATGATTATAAATTTAGAAAAAGCAAATTCCGAAGAAAAATTTAATAAATTACTTGAAGCTTATAATAAATTACGTGAAGAACATATTGTTGTTTTACGTCGTGTATGATTGATTTTATATTTAATTTTGAAATTCAAAATTTGCTCTTCTTTTTTTTTTTTGTTTATTTAGGAAGGTGAAATTAAAAAACAATTAGCAAATTTAAATCAAGAATATACACAATTAAAAGCAACTTATAAAGTATAAATATTTAATATTTAGAATTTGAAATATATTTTTAATTTAATTTTAGAACATTGGTGATGAATTTAATCAATTAAAAATCGATTATGAACAATTAAAAACGAAAAAAAATGAAGAATTTAATCAAGAAATAATTCAATTACGTCAAACAAATGATGTAAGTTTAAGAATATAAATAAACAAAGTTTTGTTTATATATATATATATATATGTTTTTCTCTCCGCATGCGATTAGGAAATTTTTATGAATATGAATAATATAAAATCTGAACGAGATCGATTCGAAAAAGAAATTGAAGATAATAGAATTAGATTGAATGATAGTAATAATCAACGTCAAGTAAATTCTGTGTTGTCCTATTGAAAAAATATTTGAGATAAAATTTTTTTTGTGTTTTTTGAATATCTTAGAATCTCGAAAAAGTTTTGCGTGAACAGACAGAACGTACGGCAACTCTAAGCCATACCATCGAAACACTTACACGAGAGATTAATGAAAAAAAACAAGTTCTACAACATGAAATGACCAGTTTTGAAAATCAAAGCAAAGTATAAATAATAATTATAATTATAAAACAAAGTACATTATTGTATTTTGTCTATCTATTGAGATACTCGCCGATCGCGAAACAAAACAACATGAATTAGAAACTACATTAACTCAAATGTCTAGACTTATAAATGAACATGAAAATACAGCAACAGTATGATAGAAATAAATTCATCAATATACATATATATAAATAAGATGAATTAAATTCATTATTTATAGATAAATGAGAAAAAATTAGAAGAATTACAATTAACAAATAAAACATTGGAAACTACTTTACAAAACAAAACAAATGAGTTTAATAATATAATTAACAATGTTCAACAAAAACTTAATGATGTTGAACAGAAAAATAACGTAAAAAAACAAAACTTCACGCATGTTTTAAGTTAAATAATTTTATGTTCATTTTCTCTAAAGAATTTACTAACTACAACTGATCAGTTAAAAATTATAAATTCTACTAATGATGCTAAATTAATTGAATCGAATGGCATCATAACAGAATTACAACATACAAATAAGGTATTCGTTTCTACTAATGATAATTCCTGGTTTTTTTTTTTTCATTGCTAATATATATTAATTGTTAGCAACTTGAAAAACAATTAGAACAATCAAATCGAGAAAAAGAAGAGTTTCAAAAAGAAATGATCGAGTTTAAAAAATTAATGGAAATGCGCGAGAGTGTAAGAGAATAAGAAAATTATTATTTTTCTAATCTTGTATTAATTGTGTTTTTTTTTTGTATTTGGATAGGAATTACAAGAAAGACTATCAGCATTAACAAATGAACGTAATGATTTTCAAATAGCTACAGTAACAACAACAGAACGTATTAAACAAATCGAACATGCTAAACAAGTAAATATTTATATCAACAAAAACAAATATTTAAGTTTTGTTCTTTTTTTTTTTCTATAGAGCGCAGAAGATCGATATAAAGCATTAGAAAATGAAAAATCATCGATTAATAATCAATTACAAAGTGAAAAATCTGAATTTGAAAAACGATTAAATGAAGCTGAAACTGAACGTTTCGATTTATTAGATAAAAATCGAGTAAACGAGAAAAAACAAATTTTTTTTTTTGTTTTTTATCAAGTTAAATTAATTATTTATTTTTCAAGGAACATGAAGAAAGTTTAATGGATTTAATTCATGAAAAAGAAGAACTCGAACATAAAGTACTTGATTTAGAAGCAACAGCACGTGAATGGGCACAAAAATTTGTCAATACAACTGATAATCAAAAATTAATGCAATCAAATCATGCAAATCTGATAAATAATTTAAAACAACAATATAAATGTAAAATTCAGTTAAAACAAAATAATTTTCAAACAAAAAAAAAAATTTTTTTTCTTTTTATAAAGATTCAATTTTAACATTTTGTATTAATCAAATGCATGATGGTATTGAACGTACAAAAGATATCGATTTATTAAATTGTAAGAGTGGTGCTGAATATCTCTTATCAAAACTTCGAATGGCTGTTACAAGTACAAAAACAACACAAGATTTATGGAACAAACAAGCCTCGGGAGATGAATGTTAGTATTATTATTATTATTCTTATTTGATTTACTTAATTTTTAATATACTTATAACATAAAAAAGAAAACGTCTATCGACTGAATTTTGCAAATCTAATTATTATAATTAAGTTTATCGTGAATCTCATAAAATGACTATATCTTCTCTAATATGGGTATCATCGGGACTAATTAAAAGTGTTCACTTTACGAAAGTACTCATTATTGGGAAGTTTTCAGTTTCTTTTTTCTTTTGCAACTTTTAAGTATTCAACTGCAATCGTTTGTTAGTTGGACAAGATGATCTTTTTCTTCTTTTCAACAATTAATTAATTCAATTTTTTTCATCAGAAGCAAATCAAATCGTGTCAACACAAAAAATTACAGGACATTACACTAAGCACTATTACTGTTCTATAATATTGGTTTTCTTCTTTTAAATATCTACGACCATTTCATCCACTTTGCCTATGTCCCTTGGTTATTTATCATAATGTAATATATATATATATATAACATCATTTTCCCTCGCTCTACACGTGATTAGTAGAATGTATGTTGCTCACATTGTAGAAGTTTTTATTGCTTGTAAGAATCAGAAATAAGTGCCCACTGCTGATAATAAGGAAGTACTCATTCCTAACAAAATTCGCTTGGGCGGACTGTAGACTACGCAGTATAAGGAGGTGCTCATATAGAGAGTTCGCAAACGTATTCAATTGAAATCTTGTTTGTGTTAATAAGCTTTGATAAAAAGAAAATAGAAAGGATTTTTAAGCTTATGCTTAGTTGACTAGTATTTTCTATTGATGTTTATTTATCTTGGAATTTAACTTGACTCATAGATGATATTTAAAGTATAAATATATTATTTTGTTAAATTTTTATTAAGTTATGTTGCAACTAATAAGCAATGAAAGATGTTTGTGTAAACTCTGTGCGAAAATAATAAATGTCTTCCCTCGAAGTTTGATGCTCAATAAAATGAATAGGTTGATAAGAATATTTTCGAACATCATTTTCTAATGTCAATACAGAAGAAGTCATTCGTACATACAAGAGGATATGAATATGTGAAAATGAAATAATATGTCTATTTAAAAATAACAAGATGTGATATGTTATCTTAATGAAAATAAAAATTAGAATTTATTTTTAAATAAAACAAAAAAGTTATTTTGTAGTTTTACACTTAATTAAAAATCAAATCTGTCTAAATTTATTTGTATAAAAAATTCAATTTTGCCTGTGACATATATCCTTTTAGAAATAGAATAAGCATAAGTCATAATTCTAGAAAAACAAATTTTATTCGTAAATAAAAGCAAATCAATTCATTAAGTTTCATCTTCATTCACTTTTTGGTTAAAAAAATATTCAAAAAAGAAATACTGTGTAATTCCGAAGTTAAAATAATTAGATCAACTAAAAAAAATTTATATCAGAATTATTTTATATCATTTTTCACTAGACTTTCATTAATTGATAAAAAAAGAATTTTTTTTTATTTTCTAGCTACAACCTTCCCATTCTTAAACGAATGTATTGCACTAGCTAATTGTATGGTTGATATTGTTGTACATGGCAAAGCAACATCTAATCTTGTACAAGATATTGATCAAGGTGTTATTTTAGCTGATAATTGTCGTGATGTAACTCTTCTATGTATTGATCTTTATTCAAATTATCAAACACGTTCGTAATTAAATATATTCAAATTTTTTAATTTTTCTATCATATTCTAGCATCAACATCTATTGATTACGATAAACAATCTAATGACTTAATGCGTCGTTTAAATTCACTTATTGATAAAACAACAACACTTTTACCTAAAGTATTTATATATATGTATATACATATTCATCGAGAGGGAAACAACAGATATTAACATACAGAGTGAGCCATAAATGGCACTATAATAAAAAATTGAAATATTTCTGCTTTGATTCGCTTGAATAGGCTGATTTTTTGGCTAATAGTAGAAACTTATTTAAAGCTTTTTTTTCATGTTATTGTCAAGTTATATTAACATATTGACATATATAGAGCAATTTTTCAAAACTAGTCAGTTTAACACTTTGGCAATGGGTTTTTTTTGAATTGAAATGAGGTGTACATGTCAAGAAAAACAGCAGATTTTATTACTCCATAAGATTCTTGGATTGCGCAGTCAAGTAGAATAGCGCTGAATCTTATGAAATCCTGTAGCTGGTTTCATAGAGAACTTTGAAATTCTATATCATAATGTAGATCTCATAAAATTTGGATATTAAAACATCAACTTTCTTGCAAAAAACAAACGATGTTTCATATTTGAAAATTTGAAGTTTTATAACTGTTGATTTTTTAAACTAACTAGTTCTGAAAATTTGCTCTATGTACATCACTATGGTATCATTCATAAAGTTCGTTTTGAATTCTTATTATTATTCTCTTAGATGACAACTAAAAATTATTTATGAAAAACTTCATATGTACTCTTCTTACTTGACAATAGGTGAAATTTCTTTATTGGGACCAAAAATATAACTTGACAATAGTATGAAAAAAAAAACAAACTTTAAATAAGCTTCTACGAACTAACCCAAAAAATCAGCTCATTCGAGCAAATCAAAATAGATATTTCAATATTTTTGTCGTAGTGTTATTTAGGACTCATCCTGTATATTAAAACCTATAGTTCAAAAGACTTAAGACTTCGTAGGACTTTTAAACTTGAAAACTGAAGTCTCTGCTGTTTCCTTCTCGATATTTATAATCATTAAAAAGAAAGACAATAATATTCATTTACATTTTATTTTAATTAAAGGTATCTGATATAAGTAAAGAAGAATTAGGTGATCTTGTTGAAAAAGAACTTCAATTAACTCATGAAACAATTGATGAAGCTGTTCGACAACTTGAAGTATAAAGAAATCGAAATATAAATTAATATATCCTAATAATTACTTTGTATTTCTAGGCAATGATGGCGAAATCTCGTGAACAAGATACCGGTATTAAATGTGAAGTTAATGGACAAATACTTGATTCATGTGGTAAATTAATGCAAACAATTAAAGTTTTAATAATCAAAGCACGAGATCTTCAAAAAGAAATTGTTGGACAAGGACGAGTAAAGATTTTTTTTTTGTTTATTCGAAACAAACTTTATTATTTTTTTTTCAACAATAGGGCACTGCAAGTGCTCGTGAATTTTATACAAAAAATCATAAATGGACAGAAGGTCTTGTTTCAGCAGCTAAAAATGTTGGTGTCAATGCAAAAGTTTTAATGTAAGTCATTAATTTAATATGTTTCCTTTTTTTTTTCTAAGTAAAATTGATTATAGATTTTCTTTATATATTAAAATAGTAAAAAAACATATCGTTTTCTTGATGATAACAACGTTGATCTGTGCGTTCAAATAAATTGCTGTGATTTCCTTTTTTTTGTTTTATTATTCCATTTAGAGTGTGTGCGTGTATAAATGAGAATGTCGCATGTAATGAAGAGTTTTGAATATTTATTTTCGGGATCTTTTGTTTTTTTCTACCATGGGGAGGGGAGGATATATTTGAATATAGATACACATGGTTCTTTCTTTTTTTTTTCAAATATCAGTATGATTTGCACGAGCATGTTTGTACCCTTCCTTTTCACTAGAAAAAAAGAAACAAAAGCAAATATTGATTTTTGAAAAAGAATAATAAATGATTATTTTGATACTTTTTTTTTAGTGATTCAGCTGATCGTTTATTGGGTGGTGCTGGTAAATTTGAAGAAATTATTGCTTGTTCACAAGAAATAGCTGCATCAACAGCACAACTTGTTGCAGCATCAAATGTAGAAAAGAAAATTTTGTTGAAAAATTTTATTTGATATATTAAATTTTTTATAAATAGGTTAAAGCTGATCGTGAATCAAGAAATCGTGAAGCACTTACACATGCATCCAAAGCAGTTAATGCATCAACTGCACAAGTTGTTGCTACAGCTAAAAATTGTGCTTCGATTATTGAAGAAAAGAGTAAGAGAATTATCTCATTTTCAATAAAAGATAAAATCAATATAAATATTGAATTTTATCGTCATCAAAAAGACAAATATCAAATTATGTTATCTTAAAAAAAACACAATTATTGAATGATTATTAAATTTCTAACAATAAATACATCCGAATCCTATTCTTTATATAAAACATAGAATTTATGATTAGAACAAATATTATATATATATGATTAATGCCAAGATTAGATGCTTATAATACAAATAAAAATTTAATAAGAAGATACAAAGTATTAATAGGTCATTTCATACTTCATCAGTTACATTTTGTAGTTAATCATAGAATATTGAATTATATCCATGATTTGGTATAATCATTATTTTAACGTTTACTGATGAGGGAATCTCTCCAGGTGTTAAACCCCTTTTCGACCGAGACGATGTTTATTTCATGGATATTGATAAGTAATAGAAAAATCTAAAATGGTTTAGTTTTTCAACCCTTCATTCTTGAGATATCAAAATCTTATTGGATTGTTCCACAAAAAGTTGTAGTTTCTCTCAGATCATATGGAAAAATCAACTTTCGAATTTCAACGTCAAACTTTACACGACCAAAGTTCGTAATGAGATTAGTTGGCTGTGCAACTAAATATTTCCTTTCTGAAGATGTAAATATATGAACAAAAGTTGCTTTTACATACATGAGAAAATTTCAAATATTTAATATTTCAGGATAGGAAATACTAGAAAAGTTACAACTCGTCTAATGAATAAATCTCATTGAGAATATTGTTCGTGCAAAGTTTGACGTCAAAACTTGAAAGTTGATTTTTCATGTGATTTCACGAGGTTACAACTTTTTATTGAACAATCCAGTAAAATTTAGATATTTCAAGACCGAAGATCTAGAAAACTAAACCATTTTAGACTTTTCTATTACTCATTAGAGCTCATCAAATGAACACTATCTCGGTCGAAATGCAGTGTGACACCTGGAGAGGTTCCATTGTCAGTAGCGTCAAAATAATGACTATAACCAGGTCATTGACATAATTCAATATTCTATGGTTAACTACAAAATACGATCGATGAAGTATGAAATGACCTATTAATAAATATTATTCAAGAATGTATCAAAAAAATAAGTGGCAATAAATTTTTTTTATTTCACAAAATTTATTAACAAATATCATACGAGAGTATGCGTGTAGATGCAATAAGTATCTTGCGCTCATCCACATTCAGGCTCAAAACCAAAAAGTCATACACCGAACACAGTTCACACCCATACCTATACCCAAACCCACACATCGACATTAATATAAATAGTTTACGTTTTGATAGCGATCCCCAAATTATTTATATGGATTTGGTCCAAAAGCAAATCCATGCTCCAAATACAAACCAAATTCTAAGGTCCTTACTTTCAAATTTCAAATCTATTCTAGTTCATTATTATAGATAGAAAGTTTTTAACAAAGAATCTTTGATTAGTTATTTTTCTAGAAGTTCGAAAAAGATTTTACTAGTATTTATTAATTAATTTCTATTTTGACAAACACTTTTTTTTTCATATACGCATTAGTGTTACGTTTTCCTTCTTTACCTCTATCATTCAATGTCTAAAAAACTAAAGCATATTTTTCTTTTCAGCTACAATGGACTTTAGTTCATTAAGTCTTCATCAAACAAAACGAAAAGAAATGGATGCTCAAGTTAAAGTTCTTGAATTAGAAAAAGCATTAGAACAAGCTAAACAACAATTATATAAATTACGAAAACAACATTATCAAATGGCTGGTGAAGATGCTGGATGGGATCAAAGCGTATGTGATATTTGTTTTTAATCTTTAATTTTATAGAGAAATAACAAAAAATAAAAAATAAAAAAACAAAGGTTAATTGTATATCTAACATCACCATCGTTTGTAGGCAATCATCAATTTGGTAACAAGAAGCTTTGTTTTTTTTTTTGCTTTTTCTCTTTCAGTCTTCGTCTCAAATAACTAATACCATAGAAATGCAGTGATTTTTTGAATATTCTTTCTTTTCTTGCTTGCAGCATGAGAATTTATTTTATATTTACTCATTGTATTTTTCTTGTCGATAGATATTTATTCTAAAAAATTGATACTTTTTTAGGATGCTGCCAACAATCCTCATACTTAAAATACAACAATCTTATTAAACAATAATAGTTATGGATGTTATATTTTCATGCATGACTTTTTCCATTAGAAATTTATTCTATAATTATATTCATCAACCAAAATGTGTCTTAAACAGTGACGTCTTGTGCATTTTCACCATAACTAGTTTTTTTTTCTAATTAGAAAGTGATTTGTTCTTCTTTTTTTCTGCGCTACTTGTGAAATTGTATTTAAAATATCTTGTTATATGTATATAATACGTGTAAATGTCATGTAGATGGGGGGGGGGGGGGGGCAGCAATGGTTTATATCATGGAGTGGCGTAGATTGTCATTCTTTCATTCTTTCTCTTTTTACTTTTCACTTCAAGTTTATTGAATACTTTGTCTATTTTGAGTACAATTAATTTATACTTAAAGATGAAAAAGTTGAGATAAACTTACATCTTCTTTTATAATTTATGATATTCGGTTTTTTTTCTTTCTTTCTTTTAATTTAATGTACTATTTTTCATGTTTGTTTCTTCTTTAGCTTTCCGTTTTCTTTTCTTTTCTTTTTTGTCCTCAAATGTTATCTGGTGGAATGAAAAAAAAAACCTGCATACAACGAAGAGTTTATATTATGAACGATTTATGAATAAGAAAAATTTAAATAAAGAGATTATACTTCGAAGTATGTTTTAAAAATTAATGACTACAATTGATATTATCTCATGAGGAAAGATCACCGGATATGTTCCTGTGATTTCAACAAAAACTATATAGATTTGTCAAGTCAAGAGGTATGATCTCAAATCTAAAAAGATTAACGACTGAGACTACTTGAATACAATAGTTACAGTTAGAACATTGTTTGACTAGATCCTGAGAGGTATCAGAGATGTACTTTATTCGATGAGACTATTTCAAAATGAAATTGATGTCGCTGTGCAAAGATATCAGCAAGATATCCCCACGATTTCAATGATGATTAGTTAAGAGTAGTATTTCGGGTTATTATTGCTCCTAGATATTATCAAATCAATTTGAAACAACTACCAAACAATTTAGTGTAAAATTCTGCGTCGAAATATGTAGGAATTTTAGCAATTCAAGAATGGATTGATTTGATCTCCTTATGCATTCTCATTCTTTATCGGTGTATTTTATTCGTCACTTCGTGGGTAATCAGTGATAGATTAGCTAAAAATGCGGTTCTGGTTGTTGTCTTGTTGACCGTCGAAGACTCACATCATTTGATTCATATAAATCTTTATATACCAATTGATAGCGCTTTTGAAAAGGTACAAACTCCGAAAACACTGTTCACTTAAGAAGTCCCTAGCAAACTATTCTCGAGACATGATTTTGTATGTGTTTGATTAGTATTCAGCGGATTGCAGTTAGAAAAAAATAGGATTTGCGTTAAAGCTGATAACATATTTGGAATCAGCACCGCAAGCTGAGTTGATTTATGAGTGTTTCAATTTTTTTTTGAGAACTTTTTTTCGTCGAAAAACTCATCCCTGGTACCCTCAGGGCGAAAGTCAAAAAAGATTTTCATTGTAACCTTTTTATCGAAGCAATGTAAGCTATTAATCTGTTCAAATTTCAGATTATAACACTCGACTTTACGAGACTATATAGTTTTTGTTGAAGTCTCAAGAATATACCTGAGAACGTTCTCTCATCAGATTAAGTCGGTTTATATAATGTTGACGTGAAGTAATGTTTATAATGAAAGAATTATAGAATGTAGTTTTTTTCTAAGGAAAGAGAAAACTTTGTATATGAAAACAAAAACTGATATTCTCTGTAAACAAGATGAAAATAGATCTTGAGATAATCTATTTTTAAAAGCTTTTAGTTACTAATCTTACTTAGTATGTCTAAACTTTATGTTTTCTAATTATTTTTGGTCCAAAGATAATTTATATCAATGAATGACTCAATCAGACCAGGGCTACAGGTCTCTCTATAAACTTCGAAAGGACTGTTATTTAAATTAACTCGTAATATAACATGATTATTATCTTCTCCTCTTGAATGTTTTTCGTTATTTCATCGATATTATCGATGTACTAGTATTTTTTTTTCTCTTTTCAATTGTCTAATTGATGAAAGAAATAATTTTCCTATATACCTCAAATTATAATTTTATCTTTAATTTAAGGTCATCTCATGTTGCAGAAAGTGCGACATTGATAGAAGTTAATGTCTGATAATGGTAGTCTTTTTCAAGCATGAAGAATGAAATCGTAATAGGAATTTTGAAAGCATTATGGAAGCGAGAAAAGTCGTTCCCGTATGATCCTAACCTCCATTTCCTCTACAGACATGGCCAGATATGAGACTTCTCCTCTCCTCTTACAACTTGTTTTTAGCTACACCACTTTCGAACAGAATACTAATAGTATTTGATCAAATACAAATGACCTATTACTTGATGATATGTTGACCCTATTTATAGCCGTAGGAACTTTTTATCTTGAAAAATATTTGATTGAAAGACAGATAAAAAAGACATACATTAAATGTAACTTCTTTTTAGTATGAAGCAGTAAAATATGACTAATAAAAGAAGCAAAAGTCAACATGTTCGATACATTCATTCTTTTGCAACGATATAATATCAAACAGTAAAAGTTACAATTGAAAATGGGTCAGAATAATCATCATAGAGAAAAGAAAAAAAAGAGGAAAATAAAACTATGTACGAACGCAAAATTATTATGTGCAAAGTGATCGACATGATACAATGATTATGCATGAGTGACATATCCCACGCACTGACAGATATAGAGTAAATGCATATTTATAATCATAACATATGTAGCGTTAACCGTAGGGCGTTTTCTTTTTAGAAAGATTTATATTTCTATTGAAATTATTATATTAATCTTTTAATTAATTAAATGAGTAAAACATTTATCAATGATACACGTACAATTTATGATCATTATAAACTGAATGATTCTCATTGGAACTCAATGCTAGACATAGAATAATTGTTCATAAGCTTTATCTTATTGTCATTATGGAATATACCGATGTATGTATATAAAGCTGAGTATAATACTTTTATTTTATTGATTTTTACTAGTCTTTCGTATCTCATATGTTGATGATTAAGATTGCCATGATCATCACTAACGTTATTGAAATCAAATAATTCTTTTATTTTTTCTCGTTTACATATAATTATATTCAGTATGAACAAATATTCATTCTAAAAGTTATTCATTAAATGAAATACAACAGTAAACTTTAAATGTAGATTTATTTTTGATTGTTCTATGGTGGTTTATATAAATGTATTGATTCTTGTAATGGTTTCTTCATATCTACTAATCAATACAATGAATTAAAATTAATAATAATTTTAATTAAACTTAGTTTTATTTATGGTACATTTGACTGTATAATTTATGGTTGTCTTGATACGATTAAATTATTTTGTTCCGCAATGAAAATCTTATATATACATATTTGCCCATTCCTTAAAAATATTACGATAAGTTAAAAGAGATAAATTAGTTCTCAACGAATGTAAAAACTTATGATATTTATTTTCTTCAAAAAAACGAAAGTGTAATTGAAGTGAGATGAAACTAGTAAAAAAATCGTATTTAACAGTGTATAATACAAAACTAACAATGGAGAGTTCAATTTAGTTTCTTATATTTCAACATCAATTTTGCAGAATTTCTAGATTTCACATAGCTTTAGATGATGTTTTAATTTGGTGTCTTTTGGATACTTCAGATCATAAAAAAGATATATACGATTAAAATATTTCAAGAGTTAATTCATCTATCTTTTTCATGATCTTTAATCTAAATAACAGATGTATAGGTTCTTTTTACATGCATTTGTTTGTTTATCAAACATCATATTGAAGAAATGGTGCTCAATATGAAAAAAATAAATCAATGTACTAAAAATTTATTGTATTTAAATTTCGATATCGAAAAGAAATGTTTTAGTTCAATATAACAACACAACCTATCAGCATCTCATACGTTTGTTTTTTTCTATTGATAGTCTCCACTAATAGTTAGTAGAAGAGATATGAAAGATAAAAGAATGTCTTCACACAAGTGTTTGTTATTTCTTTTATTTGCACTACAAACTTGATAGTAATAATGTTGCCATCAAATTTATATTCTATTACAATATTAGTATTTGTCATCTGTTCCGTTAGTACCGCATATGATATTGTGGTTTATGGTGCTACACCTGGTGGTATTGCTGCAGCAATAACAGCAGCTCGAATATCATCTTCCTTTTCAATTGTTATTATTGAACCAACATCGTATATAGGCGGCATGTCAACAGCTGGTGGAATTGGTTTACGAGATCTTGGCTTAGAAATCACTAGTAATTTAATCATTGAGATCTTTTTTTTTTGTTAATGTTTTAATTTATTTTCATTTGATTAAGTGTAGTTGTGGGTTCTGTTGCACAAGACTGGGTGAATAATAATTATAAATATTATAAAAATGTAACGAATCCTATTTATCAACCTGATATGAATGTAAGCCGACAAAGTTTTCTTGATTTACTTTCTATGTATCCAAATATTCAATTAATCACTGGAACAGGACGATTGATTGATAAAAGCATACAAATGAATAGTACACGTATTGTTCAAGTAACTACATTTGATGATCGACGTACATGGAAAGCATCTGTATGGATTGATGCTAGTTATGAAGGTGATCTTGTTCGATATTCAGGTGCTTCTTATACATGGGGTAGAGAATCACGTAATCAATATAATGAATCATATGCTGGTGTACAACCTTATACAACATTTGCTAATTTCATACCTAATTATCCTGTTAATGCTACATTAGACAATGGAACATTAGCTCCATACATCTCACCTGATAAATTAGGTCAAGTAGGTTCTGCTGATTTGAATATGATGGGATATTCATATCGTTTATGTATAACACCAAACCAAAAAAAGCAAGCACCATTTGTTAAACCCAAAAATTATGATCCAAATAATTTTGTTATTTTACAACGATATATAGATTCATTAATGACTTCAGGAAAATATCCAACAGGACCTCCATTTGATAAACTTGTTGATGTATTGATTTATCGAGGTTATCCATCTGGTGATAAATTTGATATGTGTGATAGTTTTGGAAGTGCTTTTACAAGTGATGCAATTAATTTAAATCGAAATTATGTTAATGGTACAACTCAAGATCGTCTTCATATTGCAGAAATTGTCTCCGACTATGTACTTGGTATGATTTGGTATATTCTTACTTCTCCATTTGTTCCGGAAGTGACACGAAATTCATTACAAAAATATTGTTTATGTAATGATCAATGGCCAGAAAATAAACATATACCACCACAATTGTATGTTCGTGAAGGACTTCGTTTAATCAATGAAAATGTTTTTACACAAAATCATGTTGTAAGTGGTTTATGTCGTAATGATACAATAGCATTAGGTAGTTGGGTTCATGATATACATGTTGTTACACGAACAGTCAATGAATCTTATGTTAATAATGAAGGAGCAATGTTTAAATCAATTGCACATATAAATGGTTCTAAAAGTGGACCAGCTTTTGAAATACCATATTCGATATTACTACCAAAAAGAAATGAAGTTACAAATTTACTTGTACCTGTATGTCATGCAGCATCTCATGTTGCTTATGCAGCTACTCGAGTTGAACCACATTTTATGTTGTTAGGTGGTGCTGCTGGATATGCAGCTGCTTATTCAATATTAAATGGTAATATTGATGTACAAACAGTTAATATTAGTCGCATACAAGAAACATTATTACGAGATGGCGTACTTTTACATTATCCAGTCGGACATTGTGATTAATGAATTATAAAAGATTTTTTTTTTGTCAATGAGAAAAATTTTTTGTTAGGTTATAAAGTTTTCTTTTTTTTTTTTCATTATAAAGAAAAACAAAAAATTATTATTTCTTATGAAAATTTTTTATCGATATAGATTAATTCATTTACAAACATATAGCGACTTGCAATTAAATATATATATCTATCCCAACTATATTGACTTTTATGACTTGCAAAAGCATTTCGAGATATCATATAATCATTAGGTGTGTTAATAAGAAGTATACATGATAAATCTGGTGATGATATTAAATTAAATGGAATTACATATGATAATAATGAACGTAAAAAACGTGGAATAAATGATATAAATATTAAATAGAAATCAAATAATAATGAATATTTACGAAGAATAGATACAGATTTTAATTCATATGACATTTTAATTGTTGTATTATTATTTGTTTTTGTTAATGTACGAACTGCAAAAGCTACTGCTCGATGGTTAATATGACCTGATATACCTTTATTATCAAAAGAAACAAGTATATCAATAGACCATTTATTAATATATTCATTTATCATAGGAATTAATTGTTTTTCAGACCACCAAACGTTTGGATTATCTTGTATATTAGGTAAATCTAATGATATACAACGTTCTTTTGAAATATTTAATGCTTTACATGAATCATATAATTCCATAGCACGTATATGACCTAAACCGATATGATTTCCACGTGAAAAAACTAATAAACTTAAATTAACATGATATTGTTTTTGTAAAACATGTAATGTTGGTGAAAAAAATAAACATTCATCATCGGGATGAGCAACAACTAAAAGAAGACGATAATGATTTTGTTGAAATTGTATTGGAATAAATGCTTGACTGTTCGATAAAATAAGTAAAAACATATAAAGTATAATAGGTATATAAACAAAAACTATCATGATAAATAGTAATTTATGCATACATATGCAATGATACAATCGAATAAAAGATCGATTGTTTGATAAACGATAGATACTTTTATATACAGAAGTATCGAGAAGTAATACTTCATCGGTTTTATCTAATGGATGATTACAATATTTTTGTTCGTTATACCAAAATTTTTTTAAACATTCTCTTAATATATTCATTGTTTAATCTACAAAAAACAAAAAGAGAAGCGTTTATTTTTTATTTACCTGTTCTTTTTTATCTAAAATTGAAAGTTTTAGCAACAAAATAAAATAATAAAAGACTGGATGGATTAAATTTTCGTTATACAATATAAAATAGTGCTTTTAAAATAATAAAATGTCTTCTTTTTGTTTTTTTTTTATTGTTCTTCTTCGATAAAATAAATAAAATGTAAAAATAATAAATATAAAGAAAATAAATAAAATTATTTCTTTATGATAAAATAATTTTTTTATAATATTATCTGCTATTTTAATAAATGATGCATCATTAGAATGCCAACTACTACTACCATAATGATGAAATAATGGTGTTGATATTTGGCCACTTAAACGATGTTGTTTATAATCTAATAGTTTTAAATGACATTGATCATTATAAAGTAAATATTGTGCTGATATATACATACATCCAGTTGAAAACATAACTGTTGCATAAGGAAAAATAAAATTACGATTAAATAATGGTAATTGATCAACAAGAACTTTCATAAATGGATGACGAATTGAAGCCATAAGAAAACCATTTGATATTCCAACAGGGTAAGCAGCTGGTGAAATAAATTCAAAACGACGAAGTGGTCCTAATGAACGACGACAATGAAGATCCATATCAAGAAAAATTCCTCCATAATGATAAAGAACAATATAACGTAAACTATCAGCACGTTGTATTGGATACCAATAATTTTTCCATATTTTTAAAAACCATGGATATTCTTCTCGAATAAGTTTTTCAGCTAATGTATCATTCCAAAATTTATATTCATAATTTGGATGCCATTTTAAACAAGCTTCTCGTGCAGCTAACCATGTTGGATGTTTATTTAAATCATTATTACCAATAAAAATATGGTGTAATATAGCTGGTATTACATTTGTATAATTTGGCATAGCTGATGTTTGATTTAATGGATAACTAGACATTGTTGAATCAAAATTATCTTTAAAATTGATTACTCCAGATGAAAATCGATACCAGGTTAGATATGTTTTAACAATATAGAATATTGTTAAAATATTATACCGAAAGATAAACATAAGAAGAATAAAAAGAAACATCCATAAAAATGAACGCGCATGTGTTGAACGTATAAAGATTAGAAAATAATGTAAAAATGTTTTCAAGTACATGAAATAAAATATAATTTTCGATGAAAAAATAAAAATTGAAAAAATTATAAATAATTTTAAGATGTTTTTATTAACCGTATGAATGCGTCTAAAAAAAGAAAAGTTTTTTAAAAATATTTTCATATGATATAATAATTCCTTTGATGTCAAAAATTTTTTTTATGTCAATGTATCTAGTCACAAGTATTTTTACGTTTGATCAAATAATGTTCCTACTTACTTTCTTATAAGAAAAATGATACTTATTTAAATAAAAGAAACTGTTCACTTTTTTTTTTGTTGCCTATTACAACAATAAAAAAATATGTATTCATTGTTCACTTATTAACTATTTTTTGTTTCTTTTTCTGCTCGCTTGTCTGATAGACTAACTACTGATTCTATACTCATCACGTCCCATTAATCCTTTCATCGACAAAGAATATCATATATTCTATACACATATATTCGTAGAACATATCAATCATTACATCACAATAATGCCGAAGGAAGATTGAAAACAGACGCTATTCTACGAATAAAGTCCTTATACATAAGTACCAATGAAGCAAAACAAAGGAGTCTCAGTGAATAACAAAAAAAAAAGTATTAAACCAATGAAAGTCAAAAATGTAGGAACACATGATTGACAATTACTCATGTACATGAATATAATATAGACAATGCTGATAAGTAAAAAGCTTTGATTATATTCATCATGTCAGATCTTTTTTTTTGTAACACTTATTTGATTCATATTCAGTTAGTATTTGTAATCACAAGTCATTATTCTATTGCATGTCAGATATGTCATTTATGCCAACCATTAAATAATTACTTACCTACGTCTATCTACCCAACTATTTAACATTTATTTTTATATTTCCATGGTTTCAAATGTCATAATCATGGTTAATATATGATACAATTTAAATGGGATGTGCATGAGCGCAAATCGAGTACAAGTAAGGTATGATGTTTTTTAAAGATTGGATATGAAAATTATAAATAACATTCTATATGTTAAAACTTAAAAGTTAAATTCAATAACTGAATATCTGAAATTCAAATATTTTCAGACAATGGCAAAATACACAACAAAAATTAATGGATAAAAATTCGATTTGTTGAAAATGGAATAATTAATTTGATTTTCGTTATAAATTCAGTTTAAGTAGTTTAACTGAATGAATTATTCACTTGTCTATGAATCATTACTTAATTTGATAATTATTTAAATAAAATTTATGAATATGTCAAAGTGACTTAATACCAGATATTAGGAACACTAAGAAATACATCTCAACGAAAAATCTCAGTTAGTATCACTTTGATTATCAACGTTTAATTTCTTTTTCACGTCGTCACAACCAAATGTTGAAAGATTTTGGAGATTTCAATGAAAAATAATGTACATATTGAATTCATACTTTTAGAGAGTTGGATAGTTCTACCTCTAACTATGTACCGGGTAATCAGTACTTTCGACAATAGTTCAGAAGATATACAATGACAAAAAAATTTTCTGCTGACAGTAATTCGAGAGAATGTTGCATATTTGTTGCTTGATGTCCTAAACTGATTATCTCATCAATACGATCTTCATTGTGCTATATCGAATAATTTTACTCTTTCTATTGTACATCGTGACTAACAAGAAAGAAGAGTACAATATCACCTGACTTGAGACACTTGACAATCTAACAGAAACGCACTGTACGAGACTATCCATAGAACCAATGCTAAAGAAAAAGAGTGATTTTTTTGGAAATATTAATTCTCTAAAACAATCGATCATTAACTGAGACGATATGTTCAAATGATTTGCAAGGCTACACATGTGTTTGGATAGTGTTCTATTATTAGTGATCGTGAACAATAATAGCATCTCGATCATAAAGACATATATTTACAAAACTTGACTTTTAATGCTTTTCTCACTCAACCTTTTTTTATTTTCTACTCTTTCAATATGTTTAGATTTTCACAATCTTATTTCTTACATCTTTATGAATATAATTCTTGCAAAATATTTGAATGTCTGAGAACAAGAAAGTGAAGGAATAATTGAATATTTTTTTTAAAACAGGCTAATCCTAAATTATTTATTAATCATTTATCAAGATTTTGTTCCAGATTTATTGGTTCGACACGGAAAAATTAACAGAATTTTTCGATTAGTCATTTTTTTAAATAATATTGACAAGTCGAAATTCATGTTTCATATCATTCATATGCTGTCTGATGTTGAATAGAAAAATTTTTCAAAAAATGATTCCATTTTTCTGTTGACTTTCTAAGTAGTTTAAGGAAATGAAACGAAAACTTCGTGAATTCTTTCTAATCTCAGTATTTCATGTCTGTTGAAGCTCTTAAAAGTATAATGATATAGTTGTGGGTATACAAAAAGAATGACATGGATTACTAGAAAAAATTTGAAAATAGCAAACCGGTTTTTTTTCCAATCTATTTAGAAAGCAGAGGATTTCTTAGAGAAACCTATGTATTCTAATTACTTACACAAGCATAAATCGAAACTGATTCGTTGCTGAAGTCGAAACAGAGATTATCCAATATGATGATCCAAGTGGTGTTTTGCAATAATAATAAAAAGTTAGAAAAGAACATAGTTTTTTTCAATTCTATGTTTAAATGACTTCCATGGTGTTATAATGAATGTTAAGTTAAATATTTGAGTTTTTAGTGATAGCGAATAACAATTAAAAGTAACAAACAATAAAGACACGTTTTTTTTCTATTTGATATAAACATACGAAATAGAATCTGTCGGAATTAAATATGTGATGGATACAGAAAAAAATACTAATATAGAAAAAGTCAAATTTGGCTTTTAGGATGATTTCATTAACAAAATTACTCTAGTTTAAAATTGAACTGCATACTATGAGTCTTTCAAGTTAGGTAATTCTCAACAAGCGATTAATGAAACAATATGATTCATTGCCAAAAATATCCTAGTTAGATCTTACATATTAATTTTCAATATGTATACCCGTGTCATGTAGACATCAAGTCGATGTTAATTCATTTCCATTCGGATGAATCGTACAGAAATAGGAACTCTCGAAAGATATCACACACTTCTCCTACACTCGATGGCATACGCGAATGTAGATAATACAAAAACTTAATTTTAATATCTCAAAAAATGACAAAGTACTTCATAGTAAGTCAAAGTCTGAACGTTCATCAGTTTTCGGTCAAAATATCTCAGATTCAAATTAAAAGTATCCGGTAGTGATGGAAGATATCTAATTATAACATGCTTCTAGTTAGAGAAAAATATTCGTATAAAAAGTGTTTAATGTGTTCTTCCGTAGCCTTTTTGGATCTGACTGCAGATTATCGCTAGTCACAACGAATATACTGGGATATTAAATTTTCTAGTATCATGTAGATTCTGATGGCGTTCTTTATGAAGAATTCAAATGGTAGATTGAATTTTCATAATTATTCTTTAGTGCTTTACTCGATAATGTTCAAATTTCTAAAAAAAAGGAAATCTTCTATAACAAGAAGAAGAAATTTCTACCAAATGAGAAAACCTCCGTAATATCCATGATTTCCTATCCATACATTTCTGTAAAGTTTAGACGTTTTTATCCTTATCTTGACGATATTGTTCCTTTCGGTTTTTTACGGACACAGTTAAGTTTATAATATAACTCATTGTTATTAGTTGTGAATTGTAAAAAAAGTCTATGTTTATTTTATCTGGCTTATTTAACATCGTCGAGAAGAGAGTTTTGATTGAAACTTATGTTCAGCACCAAGAGCACGTAGTCTCGTAGGTCTCTTGGTACATTCTTAGTATACTTAATGTCACACTTTGCACGCTTGATACGTGTGTCACACACACGAGCCAAAATACTTATTCGTCATGCGTATGCAATATAATGGTTCTCTTTTCTTGTTTGTTTTTATGAGCTAACAAAAAAAATCAGGAAAAAGATTCTTATAAATTGCTAAGTTTTTTTAATAAGTATACAGTTAAAATTCTCGTTGTAAAACAATCTTATTTTAATCAAAGAAATTTCTACAGATTTAAGTAGAAGTAAAGAAATTTGTATAAGTAATTTATTTGATTAGAAATATTCTACAGATTAAAGTTTCTTTTGTGATTGATCATACTATAAGTTGTTTAATACTGTAAACTTGATGATTTTTAAATGTTTGTTTTTTAATCAACATTTTCCTTTAATTCTCTCGTAATAATTTATGTTTTATGATGTATTCCTTACGTATTAAATGAAAATTTTTTACTGTATTGCGTTTTAATGATCCAAATTAGATCAAGATAACGCGACAACAAAGAAAAAAAAATACAGATAACAGGGGCACATTAGGACTATTTTCGAACCGTCTTTCCTTTTCCTCTATTCATGGATTACTTGATATACAAGTGCACAACAAATCGTTTGATAACAAAATTAAGCTATTTCTCAAAGCCTCACAGTCATTTTTGCGCCATAAATAAATGATTCATACACAGAATGATCAGCTGTGTAAACTTTCGCATACCAAGATATTTCGAACCGAGTTTTATTTCAATCAGTTATTCATCTTATAATGCACCTTGAGTAAAAATTTCAGTTCGAATGATTGACGTATTGCTGAATAATGATATACGTAGATCTGATCAAAAGTTCTAAGAACATTAAATAGTAATGGAAAAATAATGAGATATTTTCAATTTTATTTTATCAAATGTTGAGGATAGTTGCCATGATTATTTATATCAAGCTCAATCCTTACTAACAATTTATTAAAATTTTTTTTGGACTCTTTTTCTAAAAAGATTTTAGCTACCTTGGAAACCCCATGAGCTAATCATGTTTCATTTATTTAATCACTTAAACTACATTCGATAGAATTAGTTAGCCAAAAATTATATGGTATCAGGTCTGGCGAATATGTTGCGTATGACATTATATTGATGCCTTCTTGTGTCATAGAATTAATAATATTGGATGAGTATGAAGTCAACGATTATCCTCAAGCAATTTTATACATTTTGAATCTAATGTCCATTTTTTTCCATATTACATTAACAAAAGGCTTCGAGCAATTTTCAATATAATAACTGTGATCCACAGTCTTGCCTTTATCTACACTCAGGATTATTTGATTTAAAAAATATACTAAACAAAGTTTTGGTTAAAATCTGACTTCATGAACACCACTCTTTGACAATTCATCTTCAGTAAGCCAGTTAGCATTAGATGATTTATGACTAACCTATCTAAAATAAACTGATATCACATCACTAGTAATGCTAGAATGCAACTGACATGATCGAACAAAATTCCATTAAATTTTTAAAACAAATGAAATAAAATTAACTCATGTGGTTTCCAAGGTAGTTAAAATCTTTTTAGAAAAGGAGGTCAAAAAAACTTTTAATAAATTGTTAGTAAGGGTTGAGCTTGATATAAATAATCATGGCAACTATCCTCAACATTTGATAAATTAAAATTGAAAATATCTCATTTTCTTTATATTACTATTTAATGTTCTTAGAACTTTTGGTTAGACCTAAGTATATGTATATCATGATCCTTTTACGTACCTCTTTTTACATCTCCTCTCATTTTTCTCGTTTATTTATTTATTCTCCTTTCTGTTCTTTCTCTTTTTTTATAACTTGTAAACCTTGTTCATGTCACCAGGAGCCGCGCGAGCGGGGGGTGTGGGGGGGTGTACACCCCCCCAATAATTGAAAATTTTTGTTTTTTTTTTAGCGACGGGAGCAGATTTGAAACAAATTTTGTGTTTTTTTTAAGAAATTTTGCTCTAAATACCCTTTTACACCCCCCCAAAAATTTTTACATCCTTTCAAAACCTGCTACACCCCCCCAATCTTAGACCTTTCGCGCGGCCCCTGCATGTCACAATAAACTAGATGAAAAAAAATGAAAGTATTTAACTTAATTTTATTTTTCAAAGTAAAATAAAGATAATCTGCCACCAGTCGTGCATATAGAGTCCTATAAGACTTGTTCTAAACGCTATGTGAGTAATCGAAAATTTCTGAAAGAACATCAGCGGATAAGATCGTAAATCTGCCACCACTTAGGTTACAATTTTAATAGGTTAGAAAGATGGAGCATGAAATTCTATACATTTCTGTATTTTTTTTTGTTGAGTGTAAAATAGAATTTTTGAGGATTAAATACTCTTGGAATATCTATAGGCCCTGAGTGTTTTGAATAAGAACTTCGGAAACTACAAATTTTTCTTTTCAATACCTAATATGAAAACTAAGATACGGGTGTGAAGTGTTAGCGTCACCACCATCCATATTCTAGTTTTCATATTAAGTATAGAAAAAAAAGTTATAGTTTCTGAAGTTCTTATTCAAAATACTCAGGGCCTATAGATATTCTAAGAGTATTTAATGCTCAAAAATTCTGTTTGCGCTCAACAAAAAAAAAATACAGAAATGCAGAGATGCAGAATCTACACGTGTGCGCCACCGCGCGGTTGAGGAAATTTTTTGCGTCTGGAGAAATTTTTGGGAAATTGTCAAGTATCGGAAAATTTTTCGAAAGACGATTTTTCCTGCAGGGAAAAATCACAATGATTTGCCTTGCCCTTCCATTGACTATTCATTTGTAATGACCCTCTTACTTCTTTGATTTCTTTCGTTTCTTTGTGTCTCGTTCGCTCTACTCATCTTTCTTTTTCTATCCTGTGCCTATCGCTTTTTTCTCTCAATCTCAGTCGTGTTTTCCAGATCACAACATTCATTCGATATACAATTGTTAAAATGTTTTCAAGCAGAGAACAAGGGATATATTTTTAGTGAAGTAGTTCGCTTTGGACATCTGTTTGCTATGTATAAATATGCTCAAATAAATAAGGATTTCTCATTTTCTGAGCTGAGAAAGTTTTTCAGAAAGTTTGTACTGGTCGGAAAAATTTTTCATCTTTACGGCAGATTCTGCACCTCTGCAGAAATGTGCAGAATTTTATGCTCTATCTTTCTGGCCGATGGAAATTGTAATCTAAGTGGTAGCAGATTTTCGATCTTATCCGCTAGTACCCTTAGGAGTTTTAATGAGTTCAATTTTGAAATACGTTGAAATGTATGAAGAATGTCCGAATTTTTTTGTTTTAATACAGTTATTTCATGAACATATTTAAACGTTTGTGTTTTCACCCATCATAACGCTGTTAAACTCAAAATTATATCCACTGTTAAAATGCGAAAATTCGGACATTCGTTGAAAGTTAAAATACGTTGAAAAGAAAAAGGTGATCTTTGTAACATGTTAATTTCTCATTTCTGAGTGCTTGGGTGTATGTGTATGAAGAGAAGACGCTCACCAACACCTATATTTGAAAGGCGCCTTTTTTGAACATCGTTATCTGTATTTTTGATTTTTGTATATAAATACTGTTGTACCTCGACTAGATTGTGTACATTCAATGTTTGATTCCATGCAGAGATGGGCAGCTCCGACTCCGGAGCGGCCGCTCCACGGAGCTGGAGCGGAGTCAGAATGGAGCGACTGAGTGGATGTCTGGAGCTGAGCTGGTGCGAGAAAATGTCAGACAAATATTAAGAGCTGTGCTTTTTCCTCTTCCATTTGCATGTATTACTACGGAAAGCGAGTGTTATTAATGAATACAAAAAGTGATCTGCGAAGGAGACAAAAAAAAACAAAGTTTTCTAATGAAATAATGACTTTTTATTTCTGTTGGAGCGGAGCTGGAGCTCAGCTAGAGCGGAAGATACTCTGGTTGGAGTGAAGCCGGAGCGGAGCGGCTATAAAATGTTTGGAGCTAGAGCTCAGCTGGAGCGAGGAAAGACCGGAGCTGTCCACATCTGATTCCATGTTATAATGACACTTAGACGGTGTGTTCAAGTTCAAAAAAAAATTCATAACATTTGTAGTAACAATTATGTTGAGTGAACTCTATAAATTACAGTTAATTAAAAGTAAAATTTGAAGATATGTTTTATTAAAAGTATTATCAGATATATATTTTTAAAATTTGGAAAAATGAAACTTTGAAATTTTCGGTTAGTTTTTAAAAACAATTTACATCATGAAATAAGTTTACTAAAAAACTGATAAAAGTAAATTTTTAATAATTTAAACAACAAAAATTTGAGATTTAAGATTGTTGTCTATTTTAATAATTGAAATTTAAAACATTAAAATTCAGTTTAATATTTTTTGAATTTTAATTTTATGTTCGCAAATGAGAAGATACGGATAGGGGCTTAAGTTTTCTGATGATCTACTTCTTTTGCTTTCTTCCTTTTATTATTTAAACTTATTAAAAATATCTGTTGCTATTATTGTTATAACGCGTCATGCATATTGTAATTACATGATCATTTTTACTGGTTTTTTATTCAATTTCTTTATTGTCATCAATAATTCTAAAAAAAATGTAGAACCGAACCATGAGTAAGTATTAACTGTGCAATTGTCTTATGAAGCTGATTTCGTCAGAGATTCCAGATCCAATAAAACGGCGTCATAAACGATCTGAAACGGCTATAAAATGGCGATTAACGATATAAAAAGTCGATAAACGGCGCCATAATCAGTCAGACCAGATTACGGAAGCAAAACTGGGAAAATATGAAGTCGTTGTCTAGCAATGGAAACGGCTTGTAATACGGTTTGACGGACTACGGCGAAATAAGGCTAAAATTAATGCAGCAATTCGTCGTTTTATAGTCGTTTCAAGTCGGATAAGATGCCGTTTCCGACGGCCGGAATGATCCTCCTAGGATGGGATCAGTACCAGTGCAGATTTCATAACGGTTAATCTCATCTACTCAATCTTCTACTAGCACAGGTCGTCAAATATCTAGGCTGGTTCAAGCTCTGACAAATAGAATTCCTCATTAGCTTTGAAAAGAACTATAGTTTCGACTCTATGTTAATTCTTCAAAAGCTACATGTATGAGAGTGTGACGACCTCACAAAAGACAAAAATGTCAACTGCAAGCAGTCTTTAAAAAGAACACAGTATTAATACTACGTTAGGCATAAGAAGTTAGCAGTACGGTACTGAAGGCTTTCGAAATGTTACAGGTATCACGATCGGGATACGCTCAAATAGTTACGTATACTATCCACAAAAGTGATCGATAGCCTTATCTTAAGTGAGAGAGTCACTTGTGTGACTGCTACATTGGAAATATGAAGCGCGAGTATGAGAATATGAGTTTCACTAAAAGTGTTATTATCATCCTCACCTACATCTTATTCACGTTTACAATGCCACTCTGGTCGTCATCGCAGCCCAACATCTGTAATCAATCTATACTGGTATTAAATTTACCTGTTATGAATGCGATCAAATTGCGATTTCAAACAAATATTGGGCAGAAAGAATATTTATATTGAAAGAAAGCATATAGAATATAGAAAAAGTTGTGTTATTCATTTTCAAATACGAACCTGGTTGATATGTGTATACGTCGTCGTTAAAAACAAAAATGAATCGAACGTAGTTTTTTTCTGTGCAGAACAAGAGATGTTTTCATTCATAGCTTTTTCACTTCTGTATAATTAAGATCTCAATTGTCATAAGAATAGAAAAGAATGAAAAAAAATTCTCTCTCTTCAAACGATAAACAATTGTAGTTTCTTTAAGAAAAAAAAAAGACATATTCGTCATCTAAATCATCTGTTTTCTCTATATTGCATCATTCAGAAGAAGATTCATCATAAGACCGATCGAACCCATCTAGATTACATGAATGAGATTGTGAGTGCCACTAAGATTGTTGTCATCATTCTCATCGACACTCGAGTTATGTCGATAACATTACTGTAGTTGCCATCACATCCTAACATCCTCAGTCAACTTATATCGAATATAAATTTCTGTCATCAGCTTCATCAAATTACAATTTGGACAAATATTTGAAACAGCGAATATAAATGTTGAAAGAAAGTATACTGAATAAAGAAACAAAAAGATTTGTTCTCCTATTTCAAATACACGCCTAGCTAATATCTGTACATGATGTCGTTAAAAACAAAAATGAATCAAACGTTTTTTTTTTTGTACAGAAGAAACTTTTTTTCTCATACTTTTTTCTCTTCTGTACGATTAAGATTTAAGTTGTTTTAAGAATAGAGAAGAATGAAAAAAGAATCCATCTCTTTGAACAATATTCAATGGTAATTTCTTTAAGAAAAAAGATATATACGCTATCTAAACCATCTGTTTTCTCCGTACTATATCATTCAGAACAAAATTCATCATGAGACCAACCACATTCATTTACATCCCTGGGTAAAAGTCTTTCCCCATTCCTCATTTTTTTCGTGTCAAACTCATAGATCTCCAGTGAATGTTGGTTACAAGAATGACTTAAATACTATTTTACTGTAACTTATGATTGATTACGACCTACTTTCATGAAGAATGTACGTCATTCAATACTATTGGTCAACACTACAAATGAATTAATTAATAGAATACTTCTTCACTGACTTATCTCTTTTTTTTTAAATATTTTATGAATGTTTTACTAGTTTTATTTTATCTATATTTGTAGTGATTAATTCAATGATTTGAACCAGTAAAACAGTTAGCAGATACAAAAAAAGAAGAGATAACCTAGTCGTAAAACATTTTGTCAACCAACTCATTTGTAGTGTTGCTCAATCATATTGGAAGACGTTATATTCTTCATTGAAACAAAATGACATCTATTCTACACTACAATAAAGTACTTAAGCCATCCTTGTAACTAACTTTCACTTGAGACGAAAGAAATTCTATACGAAAAACGAACAATGGGAGAGAGAAGACTTTTGCTCAGGGATGTATATTGCATGAGCGAGATTGCAGCTGTGAGATACCAGTAAAAAGAAGACTAACTCTCATGTCACAATCACATCACGATTTTGTCTATAAAAGTCGATAATGAGAAATACACCTGCTATTGATCGGTTTAATGGAATGATTTTTCTCTGAGAGACAGTACACCAGAAGGAGTAGCAGCTTCAGAGTAAGAATCAATTGAAATTCTTGACTTAGATGGTAAAAAATCAGTGAAAAATCGATCAGTTGTATTACAAAATTCAACAGGCAAAAGATTCAACCGGTTTGATATATAAATTAACTAACTAGTTCTTTCAAAAAACAGTTTATTATACAAATCCACAAAGACATACAATGTGAAACTCATATAATTCTTAAAGTTTCTGATATTAATAACTTTCATTATAGTTTGTAGTGTTCTATATACACTAATAATAAGAAAGAAGAAAGAACTCTTTCGAAACTTTTCATCTAATGACTCACAACAAGTAATACTGAACAACGTCTAAGCTTTGTTTTGCCTGACTTTATTCAATAAAAATATGATTTCTTTACCAGAATTAATGAATTTGATGTTTTCGTTTTTTTGAAATCTTTATTTAACACATTTGCAAAGGTTCTCAATTTTTATAATTCTTACTTTGATGGATGTTAGATACAGTGAATTGTCTTTGATAAGTTCTATGCTCGTAAAACTTTACAGAATCTCTATCTAAAACTATTCATGCGATAAATATGAAAAGACATCTATTCACTACAAGACTATCTTAGAATAGGTGGTCACCAATGTAAAACATTGACTTTCGATATTCATCAACCTTGCAGTATCAAATGAGAAATAAATCATTTTTTCAGAAGCTTGTTTTTGTTATGGGCGCAGCAAGTTGTTGATTACCTAAAATGGAATTTTGCACTTACACACATCAAAAGCATAGTGACTATTTTTTAAAAATTCGACTTCCCACTTAATACTTTCTGCATAGCAAAGTAGAGTTTGATAATGAAACAGATTGTATTTAGAATCAATGCCGAAGGTATTCGGTCTTCTCATCTAATCAATACTCAAAGTTCGTCTGAAGCCAATTTCTAATGCTATATTTGTCTTTAACTACTGATTCTACGCTTAAGTCTTAATTTAATCATGTGGATACAAAAGATCATACCAAGAAGTCTATCTTCAAACATATCCTGTTCTTTTTCCAAATTTTGACGCTACCAGACAACGCAACATACTGTAAGAGAAAATTAATTGGATAAAAGTATATTTTGAGTAAATGGGGCTGTGTTTGATGTTTTCTGTCTAGGAAATGTTTTGACATGTTCATTTTTCACTAAAACTGAGATTATAAATAAATTATTTTTCGATACAATTCTATTTCAAAAGGTAAGACAAATGTATTCCATTCTAATAAACATTAGCCATTCATATTAATTGACTAAATCTTATCAATCAATTTTATTCTCACTAAATTATTGTTATTCAGTGTAATTTTGAATGTAAAGTTGATACATGAACAAAGAATTAAGTTTAAACAATAAGATAGTAGGTACTGAATCAACGATTATTGTTACCCAGACAGATACTCCCGCGACATATTCATTCCTACAACTCTTTGTTATAGCTACGAGCAATCAAAGTCCAATTAGAAAAGTAGTGAAAGTAGATGTAGACTTCGTCTTTATTCTAATTGTCAATTATCTCAAAATTGCGAAAATAGATATCATGGAAACATTCGTCTTGACTGCAACAGCTACATTACCGATAGTACTTTGTGCATTGTAAAGTTACATTAAAATTGCTCTGGCTAAAGTAAGAAGTTTTTGATGATTTCTATCAACATAATATGGATTTTATCTAGTATGAAGAGAAAACAGCTCTAATTGAATATAAAATGTGTACCTATGAGCACAGTTTTTCACAGTATGCAAGTGTTTAAAATAGATCACTGTACCTTAAAATGGAATGTATACAGCAGCTCTCGTTATGATAAAAAGAATTTATTTATATCCTTTTATATATTTACTTATACCGTTCTATTCACTATTCGCAAAGTGTTGTCAGTAAGCATGTTTACTTATTTTCGAAAACAATTACTTTTATAAAAAACAAACAAACAAGTATTTCTTATCTTGACGTCATATAGACAATTGTTTCCAATCTTGTGTATCTTAATGTATTTATTTTTATTTCACATTATCTTTATTCATATATAGTATATTAAATTGTCGTTAATACAACTTCCAATGAAAATTTAAATAAAAAAAAACTAAAAAAGTAAGTTTATTTATTGAGGACGAATAATTTTTAATCGTTCATGTAAAATATCATGTAAACCAAGAAATTCACATTTTTCACATAAATTAATTTTACATGTCATGCATTGATAACGTACACCAACGATAGGTGATACAAAACATGATGCACATCGAATATTCAAATGAATCAGTTCGCTTATATTCTGAAGATAAATTGATGATGCATATAAACTTGAATCACGAATACATATTAATGGATGTTTTAAATCATGTTGATGATTTGTAGATGATTGACAATTTTGACAAAAATCTACATTTGGACAAAATATACATTTATATCTATCACCAACTATTGGTGACATAGAACATCCATCACATGTTATATTTATATGTTGCATATTAGATTGTATTGATTGTTTACTATTAATTAATTGATTTTGAAGACGATGACATTCATCTTTACTTTTTTGTAATTCATCTTTAAGTTTTTCTAAATTAGAATCACCAAATTCAATATGACCTATATCAATTGTTTGATTTAAATTAGTTAATCGTACTGTTTGAATTTGTTTTTCTTCATTTATTGAACCAAAATATTTATAAATATAAACTAAAACTGTTGTAACACCTGTAAGTGTATGTTGAGCATTAGTCATATATGTTAAACTAATTGAATATATTCCATTAACAGCTTTACGAAGTAAATATTCAATTGGTTGATCAGATTGAAAACCTAGATTTGTTATATATCCACCAATATCTGTTCGATATGAACTATAACCATCACATATTTGACCAGTTGGCTCTTTAATTGAAAGTTTGATTAATGTATCAGCTGTATCCCATTGAATAACAATTCGAATATCAACAGGTAAATGACGTCTCAGACGACTATCAATTTCAGGTGCGTTTTTATTCATTAAAACTAAAAGTCGATTTAAATCAAGTAAAACAATTGTTTGAATTGTTGTAAATCTTGCGTCCCATATTTCATTGAGAATTTGTTTGAAATATTGTAATGCTTGATCATATTGACCAAGTTCAATAAGAACAATAGCTAAATCACGTAATGATTGTGGTTCATCAGAACGTAAAGAATAAATTTTTTGAAAAACACTTAAGGCAAGATTCCATTGTTTTAATTCCATTAATTTATATGCAACAGTTCGATATAATTGTGGTGCTTCTAATTCTAATTCTAAAATATTTGTTAATATACGTAGACCATATTCAATTGATTTCTTATCTGCTATTTGAATATTTTCTTGTTGTTGATTAAATTTATCTAATATAGATGAAAATGCTGCTGGTGAAAAAAAATATGATGCAACATCAAAATAAAATGAAGGTGATTGACGATTTAATATTCGTTCATTAAGATAAATTAAATATGCACTTGTTCTATTATGTGAAGAAGATATTCGTGTTATATATGATGATTGAGGATTGTGTTCATTAAGAACAATTGTTGATGTTTCTTCTGTTTTCGACAACGATGATTCGTTTGACACATTTATTGCAGTATTTGCTTGTGTTGATGGTGTAGAAAAACCAAATCCTGTGAAAGATGATGAATTAGAACTTGATATAGGAGCTATTCCGCCGAAAACAGGAGTTGTAGTACTACTCGGTGGAAAATACTGCGTTGTGGTTTGAGTAGTCATTGAAGTAGTCCCAAAAGGAATGGGAGCAGCGGTTGAAGCACTTCCAAAAGCAGCGGTAGGAATCGTTGGTACACCTCCAAAAGCAGATGTATGACCAGTTGTGGTAAACCCGAAACGTGAAGGTGGTGGTGGAAAAGAACTTGGTTGTGGTACTTTTGGTAAATATGCTCGATGACGATCAATATCAGTAATAACGTGATCGTACCATTGACATGTTTGATTCCATTTTTGTATTAATTCAGATATATTATTTGGTTTTTTATTATTTTCTATTGTTTGATATTGCATATATTGATTATAAAGTAACGTACGTGATTTAGCTGGACATACATGATATTGAAGATGTTGTTGAAGTGTTTCAAGTACTAATAATGATGTAAATTGACTAACTAATGAATATTCTAATCCAAGTGATAATATGTCAGATTTATATTTATCTTTAAATGCATTTAATTCATTTAATTTTTGTTGTGCCCATAAACGACGAATTAAACCAAAAGAATTTCGTTCATTAAATGACATATCAAGTGAAATTGATAAACGTGAAATTTGATTATTCATTGAAAATTCAATTTCAAATTGAATTGAATTTGGTAATGGAATTGGAATTTGTCCCACCAAGAGAAATCGATCTAAATTTAATGGAATTGTTATTGAATTACTTGGATATATTTGTTTTACAATTGAACTTGAATGAATTTTCATATATTTAATTTGAATAGTTTCAATAATATTTATTAAATCATTTGAATTTAATTCTAATTTTTCACGATTTAAATACCCTCCACCATATTCATTATATTGAGTTAAATAACGAATAAAATCAATATCATACGGTTCATGAAGATAATTACCATTAAATATCCATATAGGTGCTTTAAAATTCGAATATAAATTTTCTATACTGGAATCATTATTTATTGTTGATATACAATCACTAAAAAGAAAATAATAATTAATTGATTGCATTAAATTAATTGATGATAATTGTGATAAATTTGTTGCACCATCATATGGTAAATCTTGAAAAATTTCTAGAAATTTATTCCAATTATTTGTTTGAAGTTGATATAATATTTTTTCATCCATATCATTTCGAAATATAATAAGAATTATTTCAATTTGATTATAACGTTTTAACCATATATCAAAAATTTTTTTTAATGTATTTAATTCTAATATTCGATTTTCTTTTGAATTTGAACGACTTAAACTTGCATCCCATAGAATACAAATTTTTTTTGATAGAACATCAAGTTGATCAATTCGTTGTTGATTCGGTATTGGTAAAGCACAACTAACAGCAAAATATGCACCAACATTTGAATCTTTTTCAATAGCACTTATAACTGGTTTAAGACAATTAGATAATATATATGAAAGTTTTTGTTCACTATTAACAGATGGTTCAACATTAGTTAAATGCCATTCAGCAGTATATTGTCCATTTCCATTATCAATAAATTGTGGATAATTATTTATTGATTGATTAGAATCTATTAAAAAATTTGGTTTTGTTATTGCTTGACCAAAACATGTAAGAACAACATCTAAACTTTCAAGTTGAGTTTGAAATTGAATTGGTATTTGATATAGAAAACCATTTGTATTATTATCAGCTATAGATTGATCTTGATATATAACTCGAACAGTACGTGTTTTTTGTGGTTCAATTGGATATACACGTGTACGAAATACATTGCCTGTAACTAATTCAACAAAACCGGGATCAATTCTTTTTCGTACTTCTTTTTCAAATATTATACGAGCAGCTTGTTTTTCAACAACTACTCCATCGACAATAACACCATCAACATCAAGACCTAATTAAATAGACAAAAAATTATATTAACAAAATAAATAAACAAACAAACAAATAATAATTTACCATAACCACAAATAGTCGCTTTTTCTGGTAATGTAAATTCGAAAGCACCTTCAAGAATAATATTATGTGTATTTTTAAATGTCATTGTGGTAGCTATTTGATGAATAAATGGAAAATCTCCGTTAACTTTTTGTTCAATTTGTAAACGAACAAGTTTAAGAGGTGTTGATGCTCCATCAGTTAATTTATCTGCATAACGGCGACCAAATATCATAGGAAATATTGCACGAGTTGTTGTTGTTGCCATGATGTGTTACACACAAAATGCCTTCAAATTTGTGAAATTCTGTATGTTAATATAAATTCTATGCGATAGAACGACAAAAAAATAAAAACAATGACTCATAAAAAAAACACTATAGTAGATGGTGAAAGTATGACGCAGCAAGGTATTTTATTTATTCAAGGAAATAGGAATGATTGTTTGATTGCAAATAACGATAGATAATTGTGTAAAATAAATTAAAATCAATAATAAAATCGTCTTTGATCGATAATAAAAAATATTAATTTTCTAATAATGATTTATGTATTAATTAACATGTATTAAAGGAAGGTGAAGGAAAAAAACTTTAACGATAATGTATTTTTGATGGTTTTTTTCGAAAATCTTCTTAAGCAATTAGCTCAAATTCAAATTGCGATTTTAATAGCCAATCGGATTTTACTATCTATTGCGGTCTATAGCAAGATTTCATAGATAAACTATGATAGCAAGGTTTTTAAAAAAAAACTCGGATGTAGTAGTTTTCAGGTTTTAGAAGACTTTGTCGAAGCTATGTCATTTTAAAGAGAACAATATGAGAGGTCGCCACATTTTCTACGACTTTCCTTTAAATAGTTAAAACTATCACAAAAAACGAAAAAAAGGCATTTTTTAGTCGATTTTTTTGATAAAAATTTTTTTTTTTTAATGATTTTTGCAATACTTTTAATTCTTTAGAGGAAGATCAAAGAAAATGCAGCGAACCTTCATTTGGCTCATCATTTTATGTTCTTTAAAATAGCATAGGTCCGACAAAGTTTTCTAGGATCTGAAAACTACCATGTACAATTTTTTTTAGAAACCTTGCCATCATAGTTTATCTATAAAACCTTAATATACAGTCATCAACAAAAGTTTAAGCGAATTTCTTTTTTTTTCAATTCTGTTTCACATTATTAAAGAGTGCAGACGTGATTGAAATAGTGGTGTAGATAGTATGAGATGCTGGCCACATGATGCACTATAGTAAGAGGGAACTCTATCTATCTATCTATCTATATAGATTTTTCATAGTGAAAATGATTTTTTCACGCAAAACATGATTTAAATGCTTTTCAGTATCTCGCATTTTCTAACCAAGCGATTTGCACTAAAACGAAAACAAAATAGGCCAATCGATAGAGAATTTCACGATCTATGTGTTTCTAAAAAAAACTTTTTTTTCACAAAGTTGATCTTCACTTCAAAAATCTGATTTTAACGAGAATAGCGAAAAAAACGGACCGTTTTTTTCGTCAAAAAGTTAAAAAAAGAAAAGTTAGTCGTGTTTCTCAACATTTTTTTGTTTTGAAAATGATAGACATGAAAAGTCAGTGATATTAGAACTTCAAATACACGATTTTTTTCTATTTTGCATGCTCTTTCCGATGGCATGTAATAAATTGCGATAAGAAAGAATTTGTAAGAACCAATTGTACTTTTTCCGTTTTTTTAGACCGTGAAATTCTCTGTCGATTGGTCTATTTTGTTTTTATTTTAGTGCACACCTCTAAGTTAGAAAATACGAAATACTGAAAAGCATTGAAATCTTGTTTTGCATGGAAAAATTTATATAGACAGATAGAGTTTCCTCCTATTATAGTGCATCATGTAGCCAACGTCTCATACTATCTATACCACTATTTCAATCAGGTTCGTATCCTTTAATAATGTGAAACAAAATTCGAAAACATAAATGTAATAAAAAATTGAAAGCAAATTTGCTTAAATCTTTATCGCTGACTGTACAGTGAAAGCTTCTAATAAGAATAGATATTTCGAGGCTCTGAAGAATTTCATTTTTTACTAAATAATTTTCTATGATAATAAAGATTTTTTTATATTTTTGAGTACAGGGTGGACCATAAATAACACAGCAATAAAAAACAAATATCTCCACTCCAGTTCAGCCAAATGAGCTGATTTTTTGGCTGGTGATAGAACTTTATTCGAAATATTTTTTCATGCGGATAATGTAAACAAATACTTCTATTATGTAATATTGTTGACTACACTAAAGAAATTTTATCTATTATCAAGTAAGAAAAAATATATAAAACGTTTCATAGAAAATTTTCAGCTGCTACCTAAGAGAATAACAAGAAGAAATTTAAACAAACTTTATGAAATGCATAATTGAAATCTTTTGAGCAACGAATATCCCATTTCCTTGGAAAACCAGTATTTTATGCTTGAGAATTTGAAATATTAGCATCATTGATTTTTACACTAACTATTTCTGAAAGTTTGCTCTATTTCCATCAGTATTATATTATTCATAAATTTTATTTGAATTTCTTCTTGTTATTATTTGAGGTGCCAGCTGAAAATTATCTATGGAACATTTTATATATTTTTTTCTTACTTGATAATAGATAAAATTTCTTTAGTGTAGTCAACAATAACATTATCTGTATGAAAAAATACATTGAATAAAGTTCTATCACTAGCAAAAAAATCAGCTCATTTGATTGAACTGGAGTGGAGATATTTCAGTTTTCTTATCGCCGTGTTATTTATGACCCACTCTGTATAGAAACAAATTACTAATTACAGGTTTTCTTAGCAAAGATTCATTGCAATCGATTAAGCGAGGAGTGGAGTCGATAGAGTGCGGCGAGTTCTATCTGGAACCATCATTAGTATTGTTGGAATGAACTTTTGGGCAAATTGCGATGGGTTTTTCGGTATTTGAAAGGTTTTTTAGTATTTTTTTTTGCAGTATTTCGGGTTATTCTTCAGGATAAAAGGATCATATCGGAAAAGTGACGAGTAGATTGGGTAGAGCTCATCAAGTTCTACTTGTAGCCAACGCAATCTCAATTGGAGCCAGCATTGTTACGAATTCATTCAGAAAATACTCAAATCTTGACCTAAGACATCCTACATGATCTCTTCAACATTATAATTTATAGCAGATCTTTTGTTATCATAGTAAGGAAATTGACTATGCTCTACACGATTTGAAACATAAAAATCGATTTGAAGAAAATCATTTATAAAGTGTCACATATTGTGATAGAATTACCCATATGTATAAATGGTTAGGCATTAAAAGAGACGAGAAAAAAGAATAAAGAGAAAATCAAGAAAAGAATATGAACTAATTTCACCACCACACATCATAACCAAATAACCCTTATTGAAATTTTATTATTATGGTATTAGCTGAAAAATAATCAAATATCATAGAAAAATAAATATTATTTCAATTTTAAATCTCAAACATTTTCGAAATTCTTTAAATACTATTTATTCACTATTTAAACTTATCATTACAATCGACAAAAGAAATATCTATTCAAAAGAAATAATTCTTCTCTTGAAGAACATCAAAATATTTAATCGTTCTCTTTTCATCCCTGGACATACAAACATACACATTCTATCCATATATAACTATCTATAAAAACAAATACAAATCATCATATATTCTTCATCGTCTTTCTTTACATTTAACAAACAAAAAAAACAAGAAACACATGTGTGATTCAACTGGTGTACATATAACTCGAATCTATGTAAATTGTACACGAAAAACTCCTTCACCAATTCGTTCATCAAATACTATTCCTGTATGTACATCAACACCAATAAGTAATATTGATTCAACAAATTCAATATTACAACAACAAGTGGGTTTACTTGCTAAAGAAGTTCTTGCATTACAACAAGGTTCATCAGAAATATTAATACAAAATACTGAATCATTACAAAATGAACAATATATATTTATTTCAAAAGGAACAGGTCAACAAATTGATTTTTTAACAGGTGAAGGAATTACTAAAATAACAAATTCGAATACAGGAACAATAAATAAAAAGAAAAAACGACGACAATCAAATGCTGTTCTACCAACAATATCAAGTCGTATGTATTTTAAATGAGATATTTAATTTAATATATACTGTTTTTTTTTGTTAAAGGTTCATCAAAATCAAGTGACGATGGAGATTATTCAGTAGTTACGAATAATGATATGCCGTTATCAAATGAAAAGAAAAAAGCAAATTTTACATCTTATGATGGTATACAAGTGTTTACATTTACATTAGATGATGATTAGAATTCTATTTATTATTCTTTTTTTTTTTATTTCCAATTTCTTTTTTTTTTTTTAAATGAATAAAATCTAATAAATAAAAACATGATGTATATTTTCTTTTATTTCTCCCAAACGAAAAGAAAAAAGAAAAAGAAAAAGAAAAGAAACAGGAACAGATTGTCAATCACACAAACAAACAAACAACAACAACAACAAAATAAGAATATTAATGTGTCTGTACAACAAACAAAAAAAAAAAAAAAGCAAAAGAAAATCTATCAAAATGATAGTAAACATTTAATAGTCACTGTTTTTTTTTGTGTTTTTGTTAGTTTGTCTCTTTCTTGAAGAATGTCGATCACAAAGAAAAGAAAAACAAAGAAAAACTTGAGAAGACTAGATCTGAACATTGAATTTGATTTATTTATTTATTTGTTTTCTTTTTTCTTTGTTTATTCACTTAATAAACGTTGTTTAAGTACACGACCACGTTTTGATACTCGTGTTGGTTGAGTAGTACGTGGTCGTCGACGATTTTCATCTTCTTCATCATGTTCTTCATCAGAAAAATCTTCAGCAAATGAAGATTTTCGATTTACTGTTACACGTCGTCGTGTACGAGTTCGAGTTTTATATGTTATATTTACATGTAAATCTGTCGAATCAGTTTCGGACGATGAACGTGTACGAATAGTTGAGCGTTTTCGTTTATTATTTTGATTTGGTAATGGTGGTGATGGACGATTTGTTGTACTACGTAATTTACGTACTCGATTACCATTTATATTTGTACGACGATGTTGACTTGGCCCATCCAATTGATAATCCGAATCGGAATCATCATCATCTTTTTGACGTGGAGATATTAAATCATTATGATCTTCATCTTCATCTTCATCATCACGATATATTGGTGGTTCATAATCTTCATCATCAGTTTTCTCTAGAAAAGAAAAGATAAATATTAATTATATTCAATTCGAAATAAATTCTAAGCATATGTAATTTTTTTTTTCGATCTGAATTTTTGATGAGTAATATACGGTATAGATTAATTAAAAAAGATTCGAACAAAGAACTATAATCCTATTATCATAGCTGTAAATGTTTCATCTTTATTAGATTTAAGTTATTCACAATTGCTCGTTATATCATTTATTCGTTAAGGAAAAAATTTAATGGAAAATTTAGATAGTTTATCATTTGTAATTAGTAAACGGAAAAAATAACATTATAATTTTTTTTAAATTTCTTGCTTTATGTATGATCTCTGTTAGTATTTTGCCATATAATAAAAAAACTGTCTTGCTAGTCGGAATCCTTCTAAAGTGTTTTTCGACCTTTCTACAGCCAACCAATATTTCCAGGTCTAACTCTATGATGTACATAATTTCGAGAAAACTTAGATTTCAATTCCATAGAGTTTGCTTTTTTTTTCTATATCATAATGAAATGAATTGCATTTTAATGTTTTTAGATGTCCGGTTTTTATACTGCGATTAAAATATTTATGAAAAGTTTTTATAAGGTAGAAATCGATTCTGGATTTCTAATATTGACAAAAAGAAATATGTATATTTTAATTATCATGTTAAAGTTTCTGTCGGATTTTTAATATTTTATTAATATATTAACAAAAAATTAAAAATATGTTTACCTTTCGATTTATCATTGTCTTTTTTCGTTTGTTCGATATCTTCTTGATTATCATTCGTTATATTTGTTTTAGTTGTTTTTTGTTGATTATTATTATCATCATCATCATCATCATCTTCATCATCTTCATGTTCATCACTGTCAATTTTATAATTAGGTCGATTAATTGAAGTTATTCTTCTATCACTACGTTCAATACGATTTCTTTTACTATTCGATGATATATCATTATCATCATCAGATGCTGATAAATTTTGTTGTTGTTGTGAACGACTATCATAATCATCACTATGATTTCTATTTGAAGCTGTTGATCTTGTACTATATCGTGTTCGTGTTTGCCATGTACTATTATTTTCATTCGTAGTCATACGTTGTCGTGTTTGACGTAATGATAAATTTGCACCGGTATTATGATCATTTGTTGTTGTTGTTGTTGTTGTATGAATAAATGATGTTAACGATATAGGTTGAGTACTTTGTGTTGATACTGATTCATTATCATCCATATCATCATCATCAGAATTTTGTTGTTGTGATATTACTGAATGATTATTTAATGATGATAAACGATTAAAATGAGAATGACGACGATCAGTTGTTAAAGTTGTTGGAGAAACTAAAACAAAAAACAAGTTTAATTTTCAAAAATAAGAAAAAAAACCCATGCGATTGAATTACATTGTGTTCGTCGATTTTGTCGACTACTTGAGCTTGTTGTTGTTGTTGTTGTTGTTGTTGTTGTTGTTGCTGCTGCTAGTGGTGCATCACCTGTTGTATAAACATTATTTTCATCCGTTGATGAATTTTGTAAATCTCTATAAAAATTATAAAAAAAAATATCTGTTAGTACAGTCTCTACAGGATTAAAATATGAAACACGATGTAGTTGCTCTTACTAAACATAGGGAGATTATTCTATTTTAGGATACATTTCTTCATCATCCTTTTATTTAATCCTTCAGAAATGTAATAATGAAGTAGTTTTTGTGGGAAATCTAAATTTTTATCTCTATACTGCAACTAGAGAGCTGTGGTTCATAAATACAACGAAAACTATTCTATATAACTCAAGATTTTGATGTTACTGTTGATGAGACGAATTTTGTTTTAACAATTAACTGTTCAATTTCTTCTTTTTGTTAACATAATGTTCTTTTCAACTAAGCGAAAACTTTTAATTTATTAAGCATCGAGTTATGAAAAAGTGAGCAACAAGAATTAACTGTATATTGACTATTTTTCAAAAACTTAGGACTGAATTCGAACGGATTCAAGTCCACAAAAATATGGACATGTATGTCTCCTAACTTCAACATTCCTTTGACATCATGTTTAAAATAAATTAAATACCGTCGTCGAGTTGTCATTTCGGTAGTATATTGATGATTCGATCGACGTTGTCGACGATCGAATATAGCAACACGTTGATCAAACCATGGTCCCAAATGTCTCACAACATTAATCATCTATTGAACAAAAACAAAAAAAAATTATTACATTAAAGAAAAAATAAGTAACTATTTTTCGATTTATTTTACCTCGGGATCAGCATATGTTAATGCATTTTGAAATATTAAATGACAATCAGCAATAAATTCTCTTGAATGTTTATATCCACAAGGTGTTTGATTAAGTTTTGCTTGTATATCATCAAAACAAATAGGTGTTTTTATTATTCTTTCATAATCCTTTGTGTAAAAACAAAAAGTCAAATTATTAAAATTATTTTTAATAAAATCTATTCATACGGGATATTCATTTTCATCAATTGGATGACGTAATAAATCACTTCCCGATTGAGATAATATATCATTAAGTATTGTTTGACAATCATCAAGCCATTCTTCATTCTAATAAATAAATAAAAACATTTAAATTTTTTTTTATTTCTGAATTTGTAAAAAAAAATAAACAGAATACGTACCCATGATGATGAAATAGGTAATGAAATTTGTTCTGAATGTAATGCACGTTGATAGATTAGATTTATATCATTACAATTATAATCACTAAAAAGAACATATATATATATATATATATATATTTATTTATTTAATAGAAAACAAAAAGAAGAAGAAGAAGAATGAAAGAATTGTAAATATTTTTACTCGATATATTTAAGTAAAACTTTGGTGACAATTTTAACTTGTTCGATTATTTGACTTCCTTTTTCATTGAAATTTTTTGCATTTTCTTCCATTTTTTTTACATCCCATTTAAGTGCATTTGATCGACGATAATAACCATTGAATATACGTTCTCGAATTGTACCAAGATCAATTGGATAAGCAATAACAACTGGATACCAAGCAAGTTGAACTAAGAAATAAAACAAAGATAAATGTCTTGTAAAAACAAAACAAAAATTGATCTTTATTCATTATTTTTCAGTCTCGATATATGTATACATAACCAGTCATATCTTTGATTGGATACAATAATTATATTTCTCATCTAATTATTTATAATGATCTATTAAAAAATTATTTTCTATAATGAATTACATTCGTCTTATGACTGAGACAATGAAAAAAGCATGTAAAGTTTCTATTGAAATTTGATTTGTGAAATTCTTAAACTCTTTGTTGTCTTTGACTAAATCTGACGACTCGGAAGGATAATTCGCTCAATAAAATCAATCTTATAACTTCTAGTATACATAGGAAAAGTTCAAACCAAATCCGTCAAGTACCAATATATTAAATACGTAATGAATTTGTTGTTCTTTTTTATTTGAAAAATATTTTGCAATTTACAACAAAACAGGTACGATAACATAATTCATGTAAATCTATGAACACTACATTCACGTCGTACGGTGTGACTATGACTGAATATAATGCTCACATAATCTAATCATATACACACAGAGTTGAAACCGGGATGCTTTATTTACTTTTACTCTCATTATCTCATAGAGAATGTGTAATGAGACTTTGTTGAAAGTATACTATGTGAAATATCGCTATTCACAGATGGAATAGTGCGAGAACTTTTCAATCCAGTGTCACTATGGGTTTCAGGTTGACCGACCGGTACCATATTTGCACACACAAACACTCACTGCATCCCAAAAATTAATTTTATAATAAGGATTAGATTCAGATTCTTGATTTGAATTCCACAATAGATAGACTTTAAGGTAATATAGAATCTGTTTCTAAATGTCTCATAGTTCAAAAAAAGGATTACATTCAATTTCGAATACAATATACAAAGCCTATTCTTTCTATCATACTCTATATAACAAAGAATTCTAGTTATATCCATTGAATTTAATGGAAATATTATTTTTCTATATAAATCATTCATAATCGAAATATTTACCCGGTGCTCGAAATTGTTCAGTTACATCCATTTGCATGAGTGTATCAATTCCTTTTAATAAACGCTCACGTTCATTATCAACACCGTGTAATGGCCATTCATCTGTTGCTGGTTGATAAGATGGCATTTTCATTAGATTTGATTCATTTGATTCACAAGCTAAACAAAAAAAAAAATCTAAAATATTAAATTAAAATAAATAAAATTTGTCCATACGCGAATCTTCACATTCGAAAATGTCCCATGGACTCAGTCTTTCTTCATTTTCACCATTATCCCATCGAATAATATAACATTGAAAAGGACTATTTTCATGACGAATATCAAATGCTTCACGTTTAACAATTGTTCCTGGCCACCAAGTATCATCAATAAAACATCGAAAATGATCACCTAATAAGAAAAAAAAAAATTTTTTTAAATATCTTCAATATATAAAATTTTTGAAATACCAGTTTTCCATTCTCGTTGTAAAGCTTGAACATAATGTTGTTTTAAAATAATAAAATCAGCAATACCATCAACATCATGAAATCTATAAAAAAAAAAAAAACAAATAAAATTTTTTTATTGAACTTTTAAAATTTCTATATAGTTTTTTTGCTTACTTAACACTTATTCTTCGTGATGTAGCTTCCAGTGTATCAGGATTTAATAATTGAAGTCGAACATTAATAACACGCGGTGGTTGTTTATCAGAAAAACTTATAGATACACCAATTACTGTAGCACATTCAACAGCCTTTTTTAAAAAAAAAATTCAATAAAATATTGCAAAAAGTCATATTTTCAAAAATAATTTTATTTCATATTAATTTCAAAGAATGATGCATAGTAAAAAGATTTAAACGATATCAATGTGAATAACAACGATACAATAAATTCATTATGTTTTACTGTATTCAAATTATTATAGTTTTCGAAAACGGATTTAATGAAACATCAATGTGAACAAAAGTTTGTTTATTATAGAATATTAAAATTATTTTAATAATAATAGATGTAATGAATTCATGTGATGATTAGTGATTTATGTTCTATCGATGTCAAATGATTGTAAAATTTCATAGATCCTTTTATAGTATAAACAACACTGATTTAGTTTAGAAAAATTATTTTTTATTTTTGTATTTATTTTATAATATATTTTAAAAGTCTATGAATATTTTAAGAGAACAATGAAATCTATCGAATACTTACATCAAGTGATTCACATTTATTCCATGGTAAAGTTTTTTCATCAATTTCATACATTTTTTTATCTTTAACTTCATTAATATATAATTCATGACCTTGTATAAAATACATAACAATATCACCAATTTGTGGTATATATGGTGAACATTTTGCCATTGTACGTGTTAACCAATCTGGTGGTTTAAAATCTGGTGAATAATTTAATTCAAGTTCATGTTTATTTTCAAATTCTTCTTTTTTTGTTTTAACTTGTTCACGTCGTTTTTTTAAACGTTTTAATTTATTTCGTCGACGATGTTGTGTTTTAGCTTCTTGTACTTGACGATTTTCATGTTCATGTTTATCATTATCATCATCATCTTCATCTGGTGATAAATTTCGATGTCTTTGTACACGTCTTTGTTGTCCTGTACGTGTTACTATACCAGTTGTTCGTGTTGTTGTTGTAACAACAAGATCTTCATCTGTTGATACACTATCATCATCACCACCACCACTCATTTCACTAGAAAAGAAATTTTCGTTGTTTTTTTTTTTCTTGTATATTTAACTTTTTGTCATTAGGTTTTACCTATCACCAACTGGTACAGTTGCATTTGGTGAATATTGATCATCGGATAGATCAGTTTTATCTTCTTTATCAGAATCATATAATGCTCGAGTTGTTAAACGATTAATTGCAACTTCAACATTATGTGGAACTTTTTTAAGAAGTTCTTCTTGACGCATTTTAACAACATTACGTGTTGTACGTTTTTTTATTGGTGATGAATCATACTAAAGAAGCAAATTATTCAATAAATAATTTAATATTCATTAAAGTAAGCTTATCCAATCAGATAATACATTGACTTGTTGATGTCTACTGAGAAAATCAAGATAAATTGGAATAAAGAAATGTTAAATAATTGTTCTCAACGGTGTCTAAATTAGAAAGGTGTGAAACCAAATTTTTTGAGTCCCGATTCCAGTCCTACATAGCTCTAGTTTCAATACATTTTGAGTAATATTCTTGTGAAAATCGATTACGTATAAAACTATTTAAATACTTTACCCCTAATAAAAAAATGAATTGTTAAAGGCATAGGTGTCATATATATTATAAATACACTTTAGTTCAGATATGAGAGAGAGAGAGACAGATCATATAACATATGTCATAGAAATAATGAGATGATTTATGTTGCAACAGGGATAACAAGATCAATGTTTTTTGAACGCACACATACTATAATTGATTTCTCTCTTTTTTTTTCTTTGAAAAGTATCTTACCAAATCTCTATGATCAGCTTTTTTCAAATATTCTCTTTCATAAGTAATTCGTTCATCATCATATCTAGCATCTCGAATACTTTCGCTATATCTTAAAAAAAAAGAGAATTATGAATAATAATAATAATAATATTCAATAAAATCAATCTATTCTTACTCTAGTTCAGATTCATTCAATGATGGTATTAAATTTCTATGATAAACAAATGTTTGTTTTTTCTCGATATTTAATCTAAATGTTGATATATCAATTGTTTCTAAATTTAAATAAAATATTAATTAATCAGTAAAAAATTTTTTTTTTGTTTTTATTTTTTCTTACCAAATTTTCTTGCCATAAATGTACTTGTCATTGCTGGAGTTGTCATTGGTTCAGCAATAATAAGATCTAAACAATTTTATTATTTTCTAAAAATTATAAAATAATAATTTTACCTTCTAAATATTCATGATTAACAACCGTAGCTGTATTATCATTTTGTGAATAATTTTCTCTTCCTGGTACATGTTTTTGTATATCATATGAATAAGCATGACCATGATCATCAATAAGATATGGTGGTGGTAATAAATGTGGTGGAATTTGTTGTTGTTCATCAAGTACATTATCATTACTATCACGAATTAATGGACGTAAATCATTATGAAAAAATTGTTCAATTTGAGTTTGATTATATCTTGTATCAGTACCAAGACCAAAAAAACATATTTGACCACAAAGATCTGTTGTACATATAACATCACAATGAGGAGACCATTTTGCTTCAGAATATGGTATTGAACATGGAATATCAATATATTGCTTGAATAGAAGAAGAAAAACAACAACAATAAAAAAAAAAACGTTAAATAAAAGACAAAAATCTAGCAAATGAAATATATTACATCGTTAAGAAAAGATTTGATGACTCGACCATCCATCATATCCCAAATAACTAATAGTCCATCATGTCCTGCAGAACATAATAGACGTTCATTTGTTGGATGACATTCAAGTACAAAAACGGTTTTTTCATGTTTCTATAAAATAAAAAGTTGTTTTTGAAAAAATGAATCAATTCATTTTTTCTTAATTTACTTTAAGTTCATTAAGTAATGTTCCTTGATTTGGTTCCCAAACTTTAATAAGACCATTCTCATATGCAGTAGCAACATGTCGATCAGTACATGACCATGAAACAATTGTTACAGGTATTACTTTATTACTTACGCTTGTTGAATGATTATTTGAATCATTACTACTAAATAAAAATCAAATGATTTTTCATGATTATTTGTTTAAGAGATTAGATCGATTTCAATTACAACAGGACGTTAAACGAAGAAGAATCTCGTGAGATTTCAAATTGCTTATGAATCGAAAATATATGTATTCGATAAAATGGTTCGTTTTTTCACACCTCTCTTCTTCATATTATTATTTTTTTTTTCTAGAAAAACCCATTTCTGTAAAAATTCGATATCTATAAAATACGTCGTCATATTCCTCCAGAAATACGACAGAATTATTCTACAAAAAGAAATGTTCAATTACTTTTTTTCTACATCATCATAATAATTAAGAACAATAGCTCTCCATGATTGTTGTTCATAACGCCAAATACGAGCTGTACCATCTTTACTACCAGAAATAAATGAATTAGTTAAATGTGAATAACATATTGTTTCAACAACACTCTATAAAAAAAACAACAAATTGTTATAATTAATTTTTTTTATGAAAAAAAAAAAAACTAAATTTTTAATTTACTGTATGTCGATCAAGTTCACAAATTTTTAACGGTGAATAAGTATGAAATGAATAAACTCGAATAACAGAATCACTACTACCAGCAGCCACAAAATAACCACCTAAAATAAAAATGATTTTTGTTAAATAATATAGTTAGGATAAAAATAACATATACCTGGACTAAATGATAAACAAAGCATTTGTGCTCCAGCACGACTTTTTTCAACAAATTTGATTGGTCGAGGTCTAAAAATTTTATATAAAACTCTTATTTTAAAGAACAATTTTTTTGTTTTTATATGTCTGAAATGTTAGCTATAATTATCGAATACAGGCGATATTGATTTTATCGAATTAATACAGAGTAATATGCATACTAGAATAATACTCTTTCTACAAATAACAAGATCGAATCGTTTTTTTTTTTTCGTAGTATACAGTGTAAAATATGCCAGACAAAAAAAGCTGGAAAGAAATAGACAGAGGAAGTAAATTATTAAAATATAAATGTACAGACATTGTTAATCAGTTCTTAATCCTTAAAACCCTCTTGGTCACTCGAGCGACCATTTGTGGAAGAAAAAGAAAGCATGGAATTAAATGATTTTGGGAACTAAACTATCCATTGATAAGAAAATGTTTTGTTTTATATTGCTCCATCTTCGAAAAAGATGAATTACAAAATTGATAAATTTGAAAAAATCGTGGAAATTGAGTTTTTTGAAATAAAAATCTTTTTCTATCAACAAACAAGACCTAAACTGGGAATGTTTTGGGTGATATACAAATGATGATGATGTCTACTACTGGCATCAATACCATTTGAAACTTTTATAAAAGTTAGGTAGAAGATAGATAATAAAACACAGAATGATTATTGTGGATTTTCCAGAAACCCAAACCTTTAATTGTTTTAGCGCATAAAACTCAGGCATAAAATTTACTCGTATCATATGAAATACAAGAACAAACTATTTTCTACAAGATAAGATGTTCTCGAACTCTCTACAACGTTTTTTACCGAACTACATCAGATTTATCGAAGATCTCATATAGAATTTTTATCAAGTAATTTTTCTCTAAATGATCATCAGAATGACCAAATGAGAGTGCGCCTGATCGATCTGTCCATACTATCGATGTATCGGAGACACCATATTTCTATTCCAATGGTTGTTTCATCAGTGACTCCTTTTTTAATCTATATAGGGATAAAGATTTAATTTTTCGTTATAAAATCAACTAATATATTGAGTATTTTTGAATTTAAATTAATCAATACAAAGTATCTCAATAAGAATGTAGCATAGAGTCACTTAGAAGATTGATTTTTTTTTTCTCGAATAGCATAATAAATTCTAGTATTCATTTTAATGTTAAATAACAGAGACTCAAACTCAAATTTAATCGATTTGATATTTTTGCGAACTTACAAAAAATCAAAAAAATAGAATAAAACTATATCTTTACTCGAAATCCGTTGTTCCAATACGATATTTCCAAAAACAAATACTTCCATCATGTCCAACTGATGCTAACCATCGATCATCTGTTTTACAAAATGGTGAAAACTACAAAAAAAAAAAAAAATTCTCTTCCATAAATATTCAAATGAACAATTTCAATAAATAGAAAAAAAACATACTTTTGTTGCATTAATTCCACTTTGATGTCCATGTAAAACACATTCCATTTTAGTTGTTTTTAAATTCCAAACTCGTACTTTTTTATCAAGACTTGCACTAGCAACAAGTGTATTTTCAAAATTAATATCAATATCACAAATTTCTTTTGAATGACCACGAAATGTTGCTAATAAACGACCTGTATGTACATGCCACATTTTAAGAAGAAAATCATCAGCACCCTAAAACAATTTATAAAAAAATTTTTATTTTGTAGTTTTTTACTTTTCAAATCTTACTGATAATGCATAAGTTCCTGTACGATCAAAAGCAATACAATAAATTGATGCTTTATGTGCAATAACTTTCAATCTCATATTCATTCGTTGATATAAATCACTCGATGGTAATTGTTTAACAGATAATGTTCGACCAAAATATTCTCGTTCACGTAAAATTATTTCTATCAAAAATTTTTTTGTTTTTTAATTTCAAAGAATAGAAAAAAAAACAATGAATATAGATTTATCTTACGTATATTACGATTTGTTGGATTTGATAAATATTTACATGGATGATATGCTGTTGTAAACATATTATATTTACGATCTAAGATTAAAAGAAAGAAAAAAAATAAATATTCGATATTTTGTGTTCTTGTTTTTATTAAATATATACTATATGATTTTTTTTGTTTATTTTCAAGAAAACAAGTTGGATCCATTTGAAGAAGAAATGTTGATAGTGAACCAAAACGTTTTCCAATACCTTGTTCAACATAGGACATAACATTTTCTAATAAACGAAATAAATGATCATCAGGAATATAGGAATATTGTTGTTCCTAAATATTAAAAAAGAGAAATTAATGAAAATTATTAGTTTTGTTTTTTTTTTCAATTTACTTACTAATTCGGAAAAGGATATTTGACGTTCAACGCCATTCCAATTGCGTGTAGACGGCAAAAGCTTTAAAAATAAAAGAATAATTTCACATTCATTATAATTTCATTGAAAAGACAAAACTTACATTATTTTGTTCAAGTGTTTGTATAAAATCCTATAAAAAAAATTGAAATAAATAAATAGATAAATAAATAAATCTTAATAGATTTTGTTACATTAGCAACATTTGAATTTGGTAATCCACGAAGATATTTAGCAATAAGAAAATTTAAACCAGGAGATGAAGCCATATTAGTAAAAAGTTTTTTACATGTTGATCAATGAGTTTCTCTTTTTTTGCATGGGAAAAGGTGATGATAGAATAATATGACCCAAGTTATATTGGATTGGATAGGTCATTAGAAAAGTTTTAGCAAATGAAAATGATATAAATTCACTTTTATCCAATAAATTTTTAATAATTATTTAGTTAAAGATATTTACATGAATAGTCAATATGAATATGAGAAATTGATTTAGATTTATTCTTTTTTAATTGATGAAAAGTAATTGATATGTAACCGTATACTAGAGTCATCTACAGGAGTTCGAGGTGAACTATTTCAAACAATAAAAGAAAAGAAATCAGAGATTGAGATTTAAGATCCTTGAATTTGATTTATCATGCAAACACATATGTTATAATAGGGAATTATGTTTATCAGTCGTTGAAATCGAATTATTTGCATTGAGCGGATAAAGACAAAATTTTTATTTTTTCTTTAAAGAAATATAAGGTTTAACGTTGTAAAGAATCGAAGACAATCGAATGAACATGTAGTTATTGTATGGGCACAGAGATGTTCCGAAATCGACAGTATTACAAAAAAGGATCGAAAGTTTTTTCTTTGAGAATTGGCGAGCATAAAAACGAATAAAGCACTGGATCTTTGCTAAGAAAAAAAAACGAAAGTTTCTCAAGATTAGGGGAGGGTGGGGAGCGAAGTTAACACTCTTCGCTCGGGGCACCTCTGTATTTGTATAGACCTGTCGTATATACCTATGCAATGAGTAATGTACCTTTTAAGGTTTCAGAGCAACAAAGTTGTTTTTAATATCGTTTGTCACTAAAACCTTGAGACAGGTTTTGCATAACTTCACTATATGCATATACAAGTAACAGGTTAATATAATACTGTTTTTGAAGCATGATTATGTCAATCAATATATACGGATTATTTGACATTTTATAATCAAATGTGATTATTCTAAGTTTTTTATAATCAATTAGTTTTCTTGATAATTACCTTATCAATAAGTATATTAAATAAAATGATGTAGACTATAAGAATACCAATGATTGTTTTTTTTTATTGTCCTTGTAATAAATTCATTCTAGAATTTTCTTTATATTACATTTGCATAAAAAGCAAACAACATAGCCATAAGAATTGATAGCAGATGTTTGGTTATCTCTGTATATAAAATACTTATTTATATTCCCTTTGATATGCGCATATGAGTACTGAAAAATCTATAAAAAGTTAGTAACATTATATATAATGTTTTATATGATTAAATTTATTCTTTTTTTTTCCTTGTTATTTGAAAACTAATTCTCCAATCTATTTCGAAGGTAAAAATAGTATAAAGAAAAAACGAGAAAGAAAAAGTCAATCTATGAATATTTCATATCATTTTAATTAGAGATTGAAATAAATATCAATATAAAATTAAATAATGTAGTACAATTATAAAATACTTCATCATCTTAAATTATCAATGTCTTAGTTAAACATGAACGAAATAATTTGCCATTATTATTTATACTAATGATATTACAATGACTCCTACTATTGTTACATAAACTTGCTCTACAACTACAGTAGACACAATTTTGAAATATAACTTTACAAAATCAGAGACAAACCATTAAATAATACTAATGCAACGAATCTGTGGTGATTAAACTGATGGTTTCAATTACCAACAAGTTTCACACTCATTGAAAATAACATTTTCTAAAAACTTTTTTGTAAATGTTGAAAAATAATATTATGATTGTTATTCCATATACAAAATCACATAATAACAATAAATAAATAAATTTTTGAGTTAAGCAATGAAAATACGAAAAAACAAACACTTTGTATCAAAATAGTAAAAAAAAGAAAAAGAATGAAGAAAATTTTTACATTTGTGTTGAAGTAATTCCATAATTATTATTCACTTGTTGTTCTTGTCGTTGTTCATTAGGTAATTCTTCATATGTTGGTAATTTACCACCATCATTTTCTATATTAGTTATTGCTTCAGTATATGCTGGTGGTAAATCGGGTTTAAAATGATGACGTTCAATAGTAGCTATTTGAGGTCGAACAGTAGCTGAATGACGATGAGAAAATGACCTATTGGGAGAACGAGATTTACACAACATTAAACATATTCGAAGAATACCAAGACCAAGTGCTATACCAGCTAATATTAAAGCAGCACGTTTTAAATTATCACTAAATGAATCCAAATTAGGTCCTCGTTTTTTTGTTGTTGTGAAATCTTGACGAGATGATGATAAAGTTTGCCGTGGAGTTGTATATTGAGGTGTTGATCGTAACGTTATCCGTTGTACTAGACTTCGGAAAAATAGAGAAGATGGAGTTGAAACAGATAATGAATTATTCGGAATAAAAGTGCAATTTTGACGAAGAATATTACACCGTATAAAATGAACAGTTTCTTTCATAGGACTACAGACGGCTTGTGTGATAAAAATGAAAAATAAGCAAATTAATTGCTTTTTATGTTGTTGACGTAATATATGCATGATAGATGTGTCTGTTTGATAAGCGACTATGGACTTTTTTTATTCTTTATATACTTCTGCTCTTTTCTTATTCTAACTAAACGACGAATGACTTTTATTTTGTGTGTCACTATACTGATGACAACTCGGTATCATAAAGGTATCTTATATTGACATAAACTCGACAAAATGGGAGAAAAGAAACAACAGCTTTAAAAAGAGTAACATATTGAAAAAAAAGAAGTAAAGAAAGAACAATAAAAAAAAAACGACAAATGAGAATCTTTGATGAATATCATTATCAATCCTTTTTAGTGAATATGCTCCTACTTGAAATTATGTAATTGTTTTTTGTTTCGTCATCTTCATATATTTTCAATATGTGTAATGATTTATTATTTTATTAAAAATATTACAATTATTAATCGATATCTAATTATATCACTGAAAATCTTTTTTTTATTATGAAATATTTTATATTTCCATGCTCATTTCGATCGCATTGTATGCGAACGACGAATTGTTTTCGAACTAGTGGATTTGTTTTTAGAACCATGATAATGTTTTGTTGTTGAAGGTACAACACCTGTTTTTTCTACTTGTTTATCATGAGAAAGTATTTGTTGTTCATCGACAATGATAGATGTAGATGGTTTTTCTTCATTGTTCGTCGTAGTTCGTTTTAATCTTTGTTCTTGACAATTATCGATTACTTGTTCAGCGACTACGATAGGATAACATTTATATACATATATATATATAGATATAGATATAATAATCAAGAAGAAAACAAAAAACAAAACAAAAAAGAAAAATACTCGAAGGCGTATTTTGTTCGATCACATTAGTGTTTAAGTCATCATTTGAATGTTGTTTTAATGAAACATCTCCATTTATCATTTGTTTATAGGCACGTTCATTTTCTTCACACATCCGCAAATCATCATCGGTTCGTAATGGACTACCAAATTTTTTTTCAAGTTTTTTTTGGGCCTAAAAAAGATTAAATATAAATAATTTATCTAATCTAATCAATTCATTAAAATAGATATTCAAGCATAGAAAAGAAAATATAGTAGAAACTTTACATTGACCAATAAACTGGTTCAGCAATAAAAGCCGGTTCAAATTGTTGCCAATAGATATGTAAAGAAAATTTAACAAAAATTTCATCATCATCAAATGCATAAGTAGGATAACGTCGTATTAAACGATACCAATTCTAACGCAAATGATATTGAATAGTGAATATGTTATTATATTCTAGAAGAACATACCTTTTTGACATCATTTGTATAATATTTTTTTAATTGAGTTAAAAAACCTGGATTTGGATGAATATAACCTCTAGCACCTTTAACAATCTGGAGAGCTTTTTCAACATCATAATCTCCAATAGTCATGATATAAGCTAAAACAATAGTTGCACTTCTTGATACTCCTGCTTGACTATAAACATGAAAAGAAAACAAAAATTCGCTATTAAACTTCAAGATCTTTTCTTTTCTACCAATGAACAAGAATATTTTCATGTTCGATTCTTGCTTGATGAATAAATTCAATACATTTTTCAAAATATTGTGCAAGATCTTGTTCTTGTACATCAGCTGCTGGAATATTTAATATATGTGTTGGTTTATGTTCTTCTTTATCAACAATTATATTTGGTACATCAATAATACATAAAATACGTTTCACTTTATTTTTAATCATTAATGCACTATTTGTTCGATCTTTTAATGAACCCAAATAGAGATGTGGTAAAACAAGTGACATTTCACCACCCATATTAACTGCGGGTAATTTGTTATCAACCTGGTGAGGATGAGATGAAAATCATAAATAAATAAAATCGAAACAAGACTTTTTTTTGTTGTTATAAATTTAATCGAAAAAAAATTCATTAGCTTTTTTTTTATTATTGTGCTTGTAACTAAGGGAATATCAAGTCATGTTTACTCTTGGATAAATACCTTGCGATCTAAATAGCGTTGAGAGAATGGCATCGGATGTCTTTGGTGTTGCAGAGTTCTGTCGGGAAAAACAAGGAAATGGCACAGCGAGATAGTAGAATAAATAAGTACATTTTATTGGAGAAAAATAAGAAAGGTTGCAATAATCTTCTTTCTCATTGCTGATGTCAATGGCGATAAATGATAAAGACGACAAAGCAAAGAAAAACAATCATTAGACCTTGTTCTTTCTTTTATTTCATTGATACAACAGAATATTTCTTTGATATCTTTGTTTTAATGTATACTCACATTATGCAAAGCTATAATAAATTGTTTTTATGAAATATAGAAACCAACAAATGATAAATTATTCCTTTTGTAATATTTTGATACATATAATCGGTGAGAGAAGATTATTTTAATAAAAAACAATTTCATTTTGTTTCTATCATGATTTGTTTTTTTTTTCTTTTGAATCTTTCGTAGATATGTAAAAAGTAGACAAACAAATTACACTTAGTATACAAGAAGATTGATGTTTGACTTTTTGTTTTTTTTTTTTTTATGTCTTTTGTTTTTTTCTTTTTTTTTGCCGTTCGTATGTATGATCGTCGTTGTAGAACACAAAAAAAAAGAAAAAGAAAATAGAATAGAAGAGAAAGAACGAGCGATGATGAAATGAAAGAGATAGAAAAAGAGAAAAAAAAGAGAAAGATATAAGTAATCGGTCTATGCCATTGCCCATTTGTCAACAATCTACACATACACACAGACACAATCGAGATCCGAGACTATTCTCACAGAGTAGCGCATAAAAGGCACATAAATACACACACATCATACAGCTGTCGGACCCTGAGATATGCAGAAGAAAAGAAAAAGAGAGACGATTGACTAGTGAATTGTGGCCGGGTCGTCTGCTGTTGTTTTGAGAGAAGAAAGACTTTATCGACTCGTTAATATGCATGTGTGTGAATGTGCATCGAAAGAAGATCCGTTATTTCATCACTCTAAATAATAGAAACAAAAAAAAAAAAAAGAATTAGTTATATAGACAAAAAATAATTATAATAATAACAACAATAGATGAAATTTAGACCTTGTGCTGGACCGGCCAGCGAAATATTATCGCAATTATTTTGTTGTTGTTGTTGTTGTACTAATGCTAAAGATTTCGGATCATTCTCGATTGTTGTTATTTGTTTATCAGTATTTGATATATTTAATGGACGGGTTTGACGATATTGTTGATTTGATGTTGAATAAATAGTCATACGAGGTGTTGTTGTTGAACCATTTGGTGATTGTACTAATGGTCGTCCCATAAAATTTCGTTGTTGATTATTTGTTGAACTATTTGAATGAGTAAAACGTGTTTGTTGATTATTTATTATACGTGTTTGATAATCATCATGTTGACTTTGTAAATTTAATGTTGATAAATGATTTGTTACATATTGTACTGATGTTCCATTATTATTAATATTAGGTTTTCCTGTTGTTACTGCTGCTGATGTTGTTGGACCATAAGTATTATATGGTACACTATTATCAAATGTTGGATAAGTTTGAACATTACCTGGAGTTTGAGAAGGAGGAGGAATCATAAAAGATGGTGCAGGAATAGTACCTAAATAAGAAGAATCGTTTTATAAAATGATAGAAAAATATATATATTTTCTTTTTGTTATAACCTGGTTGAACAAATGTTGTTTGTGATGGTTGGGGTGATTGATAAGTTGTTGGGGCAAATGGATGTGAAACATTACCTGGTGTGCCTGTTGGAAAGATTCGAACAAAAGGTGGTGGTTGCGGAGCAAGATTTGACTGTGACGGGGGGACTTGTTGTTGGGGTTGCGGTTGTTGTTGAGTGATTGCATGATGATGGCAAGGTTGATTTTGAGAATATGGATGATGATGATGAGTGTGATTAGTGTCAAGAACTGATGGTGGTGGTACTGTTGGTGGACCCGGTATGGATAAAGTATCTGGTCGATAAAGCTTTTAGAAAGCAAAAACAAAAAAGGGAAATGTTTATTTATTTTTTTATTATATAGCTAACATGATTTTGAATATTTACCTGAACATATTGTCCATCAGGTGTTAATGAATAAGGATTTGTTGGTGGTGGAGGTTGTGGTTGTTGTTGTAAAGGATGAGCAGGAAATAGATATTGTATTTGTCCAGTTGGTTGTTGATGAACTAATATAGGCAATGGAATACCGGCACCATGCTGAGATGGCACTTGATTTGAAGCAGCTGTTGTTGCTGTTGTTGGTGGTTGAGGATGTAATTGTTGTGTTTGTTGTTGTTGTGAATGAATAAAACTAGATGTTGCTGAAGGTATCATTGGTACATAATTATAAATATGTGCTCCGCTTGCTTGTTGTTTATAATCATAATCAACAGGTGGGTGTTGTGGTTGAGTATAAAATGAAGTAGCAGCTGGTTGACGTAATGATGTTGTACCAGGGTTTGATCCTAACATTGTACCATAGATTGGTGGTGGTTGAGTTATACTGAGATTTGCCGATGGTGGTTGTTGGGTTGAATAAATAGATGGAGCTAAACAAGATAAGATATTAGAAAATGAATTCAGTTATATGGTAAATAATAAAAGAACTTGATTTATTTGCAGTCTTCGACTTTAAGTGTTCAGAAGAAGATACTTAGTTTTAATAATTTAAATATCAGCAATGATTAAATATTGGTGAATATTTTTAGAATATGGCAGTAGAAAAATTTATTCTTATCTTTTATTATTGGTTTGACTGGCCAATGATAAGTTTTTTTTTTCAAAACCATATTTTTCAAACATCATCTTAAAAATATTTGTTGAGAACTCTATCACTACTTTTATTTTTTTTAATATTTTGGCAAAATACAAGTTTTTTTTTTGTTATCTAAATATTTACTTCTAGTTGTTGAAGTATTAATCATATGACTAGATGGATCAATTGTTTTTCCAGTTGGATACTGTTGTATATGGGTATTAGTTGTTTGTTGTGAATGTTGATATGTATAAGAACGATGTTGTTGTGAACTGTTCTGATGTTGTTGTTGTTGTCTTCGATAAGATGGTCGAACAAAATTTGAATGTTGTTTTTGATTTGTTTTTATATTTTTATTTGTTATTGTTATATTTGATAAATCTGTTGCTTCATTAAATATTCTAGCACGTGTTTCAGCATAATGATTTACACGTTCTAAATATGGTTTTGTTAATGGTTGATGTTTTGTTGTTGAAGATATCTGTTGATTTGTATATTCATCATTATGACCATTTCGTTGAGAATGTTCATGATTAAGATTTTTATCATGTCGACGTAAAATACGACGTGTTGGAATTTCAGTTGGATTTGTTAATGATATTGAATTTTCTGTTGTTGAAGCACCACTTATTATATCGGTTGATTCATCTTCTGGAATGCATTTTTGAAATGAAAAATTAGGGCTAAAATTAAAAAAAAGAAAAGAATATTTCAATTATTTTTGTTTTTTTTTTTTAAATTACATTCGAGTATTAGGTGTTTTAGTAACAACAACAGCTTGACCATTTTTATCAACATTATGATCAAGACCAAAAAATGCTGCAACACGATGAACAATCATTCGTTCATCTATTAAGAAAAGAAAACAAAAATTGAGAAAATAAATAATTTTTGTATGTTTTATTTACATGAATTCATCGCTTGAAATTGATGTGATTTTTGTTCATCATCTTGAATAAATTGTTGAAAAAGATTTTCAAGTGTTAAAAGTAATGCTCGATCTTTGGGATTATTACGTAATGTTGTTGTAATAAATGATTCTGTATCAACACCTGAAAAATCTTTATATGGAACAGTTGTATTAGCATTAGTATTATTAGATGTATTTGTATTATTAACAGTTGATCCATTATTTATTGACATATCAATTTCATCATTTGATGATGATGATGATGATGATGAAGCAACAGTGGTTGTCTCCGTTGTAACCGTATCATTATTATTATTATTATTAATATGTCCATCATCATCACCACCTGATGAATGATGACGATCATCGCTGTCACCAGTCTAAAAAAAATTTAGGTATATCATTATCAAGGTAAAATCAATCGATCGAATTTTAATAAAGAAACAGGATATGATGTTTCGAAAGTATATTCAAGGTTAATAATATATCAATAGTATGAACAAGGAAGTAGCCGAACATATTCAAATGTTTCTCTCGAGCTTGAAATGTCTAGAAGGATGAAGGACACAAAAAAAAGAAAATAAAAAAATCAATGAACCGAAATAATGTTTCTGCTAGGAGATATCCTTGAAGTATTGCTGGCTATATACTTGTTACATAGATATTGATTCTATATCGTATAATAACATTTATCAAGTAAATTCAAATTAACATTCTAAGGTTTTGAATTAAAAAAAAAAAGAAATATGATCATGTATTTAACTGTACATCATTCGTTCGGATTACTTCCCCTAACGCCCTATGATTAAACAATATTTTCTTATGACATTTAGTTTTCTTACTATCGGCTTCTCAAAATCAAAGTATCCAATATTCAATGAACAAATTATGCTTAATCATTATCAAAAACTTACACTTTCAGATTTCTCATCAGTTCCATCCTCAATAACATCACAATGTTCAGACGGTAAAATAATACCTACAAAAGACAAAAAAAAGAATAGATCAAATAAATAATACAAATTTAATTTTTTTTTCTTCTTCTAACCATCATCAATATTAGCCGTTGTATTATTATTTTTATCAGGTTTTGCCAATTGTACTGCCATTGATGATGGTACACAACATGAATCAACAATTTTAGCCATTCCAAAGAAAAGAAAAGGAAATTCTTGTTTTGTTTTTTTTAATTTAACTATTATTATTTCAAAGTATAATTTATGCAAGCACCATTAACACGGTGTATGGAAGAGATACAAAGAGATGATCACATGAAATAAAATTGTAACTAAACAGAACAAACATATGTACAAAAATTTTCTTTTTTTGTTTTGTTTTTTTTTCATATCTACCTGTGCGTTTCGATATACTTGACTTGAAAAAAAAATACTTGATAAAATGTACAAAACAACAGCTAATAGAATAAAGTGTCGTATAGAAAAAAAAAATGAAAACTAAGAGAAATATCTTGTTGATGAACTGATTTTGTGTTTAAGAATAAAGTAAAGAAGAAGCAAACAAACAAATTGGAGAAAGAACGATAAAAAAAAAACAATATGTCAACAATTGAAAATAAACAATTTAATTTATTAATTTAATTGATAATAATAAAAAATTTGATTTTCTTTTAATGTTTTTAATAAAAATTATCTAAAAATTTAATTTAATTTTTCTGATATTTTAATTACACACGTCGCTAGATATTTATCTTGAAAATAAAATAAAATAAAAACAACTATATTGTTCATTTTTAATTAATAAAATATTTCATTCTTAGAAAAAAAAATTATTTTTAAATATATATATTATAATTATTATTATTATAGAGGTCAGTAGCAAATATGTATGGTTGTTTCCTATTAAACCAATAAAAACTGTGCTATTTATTACATCAGAAATCAGTTATATATATATTACGAACTTGACAAGAACTACACAAATCTATTGAAAAAACAAAAACATGGCTGACGTAGGTGATGCACCTGATGATGTAAGTTTTTTTTTTTGTTTCGAATAATTCTTAAACGAAAAGATAATTTTATATTTAGTCAATATTCGATTTGAGTAAAAAGAAAAAGAAAAAGAAACCAAGAGATGATCCATCTGGTGGTGAAAAAGAAGGTGATGAAAATGTTTCAAATGAACAACCACCAACAACAGCAACAACAACAACAGTAGCGAAAGAAAAAAAAAGTAAAAATGTAGCTTTCGCAACAGAATCATCTACAGTAAAAAATAAAAAACAAGGAAATCTTTTTTCTTAATAAATTTTATTTAGAATCAAGATAATGTAACTGCTGAACAAGCAACTGGGGGTGCTGCTGGTGAAGATGATGATGATGGTGATGTTCTTGCACTCCGTAAAAAGAAAAAAAAGAAATCAACAACTCGTGATGCAACCGGAACTACTGGTGAAGGTGATATTCAAGTAATTTTAGTTATAATTTTTATAATGAATATAAAACAAGTTCTTTTTTTTTTTTCTAGAAAGAAACTGCAGCTGGTACAGTAGGAGATGAAGCAACTAGTGATGCAACATCACTACAAGGCGAATATACATATGAAGATGTAAGTTAAATTAAAGGTGAAATTTTGCCAAGAGATAATTAATCATAACAACTATTTCGATGAGATTATCAATGAAGGTAAATGGTACTAGTTAATTGAATTTCTAAATTTTCCCTATCGAAGACAATGATCTAGATATTAACAAAAATACTTGTTGAGTAATATCGAGCACTGTTTCATATGAATGTTTCAAAACATCAGGAAATATTCTAATAAATTCTTAATTACTTCATTATGTATTGAAACATTATCTAACTTCGTTATCTAAACATTGATTTACTATATTGAATTTCAGATTCCATCAATTGATAATAATTCTCAGGAATATATCGTTCCAGACATCTTATTAGTCTCCTTTTCAAAATATTCCGAAAAAGTTAAATTAAGTCTTTCTCATATTATGAATAGAATAATATTATTAATTACATTAGTCAAGTTACAGAACTGATCAAATTTATAATTTCTATTTATACAATAATTAATTTATATATTTAACATTGTTCTTTTATATTCTAGTTACTATCTCGAGTATTTACTATTATTCGTGAAAAAAATCCGAATGTAATCGATGGTGAAAAAATCAAGTTAACATTAAAACCACCACAAGTAGCACGTATTGGTACTAAACGTACATCATTTTCTAATTTTGGTGAAATATGTAAATCGTAAGTTAGATTTTAAATAAAAACAAAAAAAAAAAAAAAAAAGAAAACTTTAATTTTTAGCCTTAAACGACAAGAAAAACATTTACATCAATATTTACTTGCTGAATTGGGTACAAAGTAAGTTGAATGAATATCTCTTTTGTTTCATTTAATTTCTATTTATCTTTTTAGTGGTTCAATTGATGCTAATAATGCATTAATTATCAAAGGACGTTTTCAACAAAAACAAATTGAAAATGTACTTCGATCATATATCAGTAAGACAAATTCATCGAAATTAAAACCAATGTCTTCGTTTGTTTTTTTTTCATTGTATTTTCTAGAGGAATATGTTATTTGTAAAACATGTCGTTCACCTGATACATCATTACAAAAGGAAGAACGTTTATCAGTACTTCTATGTAATAATTGTCGATCGCGTTATTTTGTTTCTGGTATCAAAACTGGTTTTCAAGCACAAGTTGGAAAACGTGCAGCAACACGCGCGAAAGCAACATAGAAAAAAAGAAAATGTTGTCTTTTTTTTTTTCTTATTCTCGATTATTTTTTCTTTTTTCTGTTGTCTTGAATTTGATGAGTACACTTTTTATTTAAATAAAAGCACAACATGAAGAAAAAAACAAATAGATATCAGTCAATATTCATATTCTGATTGCAGATGAATAAGTATTTGAAATATTGTTCAGATTTGATTTCTTTCAATGGAAAAAATCGAACAATTTTATGTAGTTTTCAACGTTTTCAACATATATCGTAGGTATTTTTTGGCAAGAAAACTAGTTTATATATAGAATAATTTTAGATCGACTAGTGCAGTTACATTAGCTGAAGATGTATATAATCCACCGAAGGGAATGGCTGATCCAGAACGATGTCTTATTATCGCGTATGCATATTTATTTTGTGTGAATGCAAATTTTTTTAAAATTAGACTGTAAAATATTCATAACAAGGAAAGTTTAATATTATGTTCTTGTTTTTTTGAAAGATAATTTATAGTTAATTTAAATTCAGATTAATTATGTATCTTACAGCTCTCAATATATTAATTCATGAAAATCGAGTTCAAGAATCAGTAGTCAAATAAATTTTCATTTTTACTTGTATAGACGAAAATGAAGCATTCAGTATCTACAAATTGTAGAAAAATAGTTCATGATAGTATTAGTTCTAATAAACAAGAATTGGATGATAAATAGTTATTCGGTTAGTTGATACGTAGGATTTAGCATAGATGAAGTTTTATCTTTTGGTTAGAAAAAGTTTATTGTTCGTATTTTTAGTAAGAATAAAGATAAACCTTTTGATTCAAATATTTTAATTTCATTGCCGGCAATACTCTTCACTTGTAAAGTATTAGCAAATTTCAAACTGAATTACATGTATTTCGTAATATTCTCTAATTTGAAAGGAGAAATTATTTACAGCTCTATGATTTTATTTTTTGAATTAAAATAAATAATGTGTATCCTATTTTAGACATGGTCTTTTTGGTAATCGTACAAATTGGAGATCATTAGCAAAAGCATTTAGTGAACGAGCAAAAATTAAAGTAATAATACTAATTCAATATTCTCATTTTTTTTTTTTTAAATATTTTTTTACTCTTCCAATATTCAGGTAGTAACAGTTGATATGCGTAATCATAGTAATTCTCCATATACAACATCGATGACTTATTTCGATATGGCTTCTGATTTAATTCGAACTATCGAAAAATATAATATGCCAAAAACAATTTTAATGGGTCATAGTATGGGTGGTAAAGCAGCTATGCTTGTTGCTTTAGAAAAAGTAAATATTTAAGAAATAATGTAGCTTTGTTTGTTTTTCCTTGTTAGATGTAGCCGACACTTATACGAAAATTGATCGTAGTTGATATTGCACCAACAATAAGTCCATCTGCAAGAGAAATGCCGTTATATATTCGAATTTTACTTAATAATCTACATCGAATACAAAATGAAAAAGATATTGCTGTAGCAAGACGTACTATGAACACAATACTACAAACATCAGCTGAATCATTACGACAGGTCAGGTTCAGATTTCATTAGAAATTTTAAAGAAAAATGAAAAATTTGATGTGTTTTATAGAATAAAAATGTTCGTGATTTTCTTTTAACGCTCCTTGCTCATGATGAATCAAGTGGACAGTTTGTGTGGCGAGCAAATTTAGAAGCTCTTGACGAAAATATAAATGATATTATGTCTTTTCCAGCTGAATATGATAATACAACAACTGATGTTGAAACATTATTTATTGCTGGAGAAAAATCAAATTACATTGAGTATCGAAATATCTATTTTTGTTGAGGTCTGATTTTCTTAAAGTTTTATATTTTAGTGATGAGTCCATTCCCACAATACGACGCTTATTTCCTTCACATCGTCTTATTCGAATTCCGAATGCTGGTCATTGGGTACATTCAGAACGACCTCATGATTTTTTAAATTGTGTTTTGCCTGAATTAGAAATCAAATAAAAATATTATATATTTATTAAAAAAGAAAAAGAACATTTCATATCAATATTATTTTTTTTACTAAAACTGCTGTGATTTAAAATTAGAAATCTATGTATTTTTCTTTTTTCGTAATAAGTATGTGGATTCCGTCGTATTAACGGGAGAAGAAATATTGCACAATGTGCAACTTTACGCAACCAAAATATTGTATTGATATTGGAAAAAAATCGGCAAGTTGCAATCGATGATTATACACTTGATTCGATGTAATAAGATCCTTGAAGGCCGCAATCACCGATTTAACCGGTACTCATCTTTTTCTTTTTTCTACTTAGCAGTTAAAGTGCAAATCAGTGTTTCAAATCAATTTATTTTTATTGGCATTCTTGAAAATTTAATTTTTGTTCAGATCATTTCGCTGTATTACTATTCTACTTTCTTACTTAATCTAGCAATTAAATATTTTGCAGTTGCTTTTAATAATATTAACACTTGGAATAGAACGCAAATAATCGAATTTTTATAATTTAATATCTTTCTTCTGCTGGTACCGTATACGTTTAAAGTTTTCTTTGCTATTTTCAATATTAAAAGCACTTGGATTCTTTCATATTTTCGATAACATATGTCAACGTTGGAAATACATTGTACGAAATAGCTGCTCATAAGCAGTGAACACGAGCTTGTTTATTTGACCATTGAAAGATAATATCAAAATTTCGCAGATGAAAATCATTTGCTTAAAAAGAGTTCTTGACATGTTTGTCGCACAAACGGCATATCAAAAGCTTATTATTGAATTAAAAGTAACAAATGAATTTCTCATTTCGAACATCGATTTTATCGAAGACATACTCTCAAGATTTCTTCGAATCTTTTTCTGGGTGCAATTGTATTAAGGGTGGCAACAATCTTTATCAAACTATTAGTATACATTGAGTGCAACATGTGGGAACGAAGATAGGCTGTTTGGATCATTTTCAAATGGTGGAAGAATGAAAGTTTATGTATCTTAACTTTTGTCCTCAGGATCATTTAAATCTTGTGGTCTTTAATGATCTGAAAAGAAAACAGTCCAAACAATGTTGGAGTACTGAAGAAAATCGAGATGCCCTTCTTCAGTTGGCTATGGATAAGAAGAATTCGATCACGACCTAAAAATCAGTCTGTATACACACAAATGAATTATGTACAATGTTTAAATTGAACAGTGTCACGAAAAATAATGCAATATCACAAGTTAACAAACAACAACAACATTAAGAGCAAGACTTGAACTTTGTGACAAATTGTCAAGTCAGACGAACGATATCGGCTCATACGAGTGACATTGCTAAAAACTATTGTCAGCGCCAGAATTAAATGTGGATTGGCGTAAAAAGCAAATATCTCGAGAATGGCAATAGCTAGCGACCCGCGATTTTCACCATTCGAAAAAGGCTGACCAGGGAACATTCTCGGGTGCAGGAGCGCTTTTGAGTCGGGACTTTGTGCATCTTATAGTCCTTAATGAGCTGTGTCTATGATAAAAAAAGTTTGAATATCTTCGAATTTTGACTTGAAACTTTGTTCACATAAAGGTCTCAGCTAGACTAGATTGCATAAAAAATTTCAGAAGTTTTGAACAAAGTCTCTCCGGAATATGAAACAATCAAGGTACAGACACTTTTTCATAGATAGTATATATAATATGCATTTTTTCAAATATTCGTATCCCGGAGAGACTTTGTTCAAAACTTCTGAAATTTTTATGTAAGCTAGTCTAGCTGAGACTTTTATGTGGACAAAGTTTCAGGTCAAAATTCAAAGATATAGCATTGCTACAAAAGTGAGGTGATATAGAAAAAAATCACTAAAAACTCAATATCTCGCCAGAAGCAAGCCAGAAACGCAAACTTTTTTTTTATCATAGACACAGCTCACTAAGAACTATAAGATGCACAAAGTCTCAACTCAAAAGCGCTCCTGCACCTGGAAATGTTCCCTTATCAGCTTCTTTCGAATGGTGAAAACCGTGGGTCGCTAGCTATTGCCATTCTCGAGATATTTGCTTTACACCAACCTACACTTAATTCTGGCGCCGACAATAGAAAGAGGTACAAGAGTATGATTTTCTCCTTTGGGTCGTCGTTGTATACACAGAAATTGTTTTGATCTATATAGTATGCTATTCTCATTTTGAAGTTTTCACAAGACACTGGTCTAGATATGGAAAATTTTGTCTTACCTTTACATTGAAGTTTTTAAGTGCGAAGGTTCTGGCAATGAATGAGTGCAGTAAAATACGTATGAAGTGCAAACTTCTGAAGCCTTAGTTTTTCCTATTACGCTGATTCGTATACCCAAAATGTTTCATTAATATCTTGACAACAAAAGCTGAGATCACTCAATCGAAAAAAATAATTATCGATAATCTCACAAAAGAAGCCTCAAAGATACTTTTGTTTAACACAATTTTTTTGGCAAATCTATCTCATACTGTTCAACTAAATCAGATAAAAAAAACCTATCTCATCCAATTTCATCATAAGAAAAAAGACGTATGTGTGATTCCCAATGTCACACATGCTCACATAAATTGACAAACAAATATATCTACAATGTTCACTGTTTAAGCATTTTATTACAATAAAAAAAAAAAAACTAGATACAACAAACAAACATCTGACATAGATTCATTTTCATATTTTCATCATCTTCACAAATAAAATTTTTCAAATAGTCATATTAAATTTATGTTGCAATTCAAGTATAACAACACGTATTGATGTTAAATATGATAAAAAAGTACCAGCCAATAAAAGTATTAAAATACAAAAGAATGAAATACTTAAACAAAATAAAAGAATATTTAAATTTGTAAATAAATATTTTGATGTTTGTGTTTTTTTTAAAAGAAATTCTTCTCGATCAATTAATTGTTCATATACATGTGGACAATAAATTTGTGCTATATGAGCAAATGGTGAAAGATTTTCGATAGGTAAATTCATTGTCATATGATGAAAATAATGTATGGAATAAATACTTGAATTTTTTATTAAATAATCGATATCATCGAAAGATTTTGAGCGACGAAAAAACTGTGGAATTTTCTAATAGGAAAAAAAAAACAATCGAAATTAGGTTTTTTTCTAAAGAAAAAAAAATTTTTACTTGATAAGCTATTGGATAGAAAACAAATGATGGTTGAATATCAATTTGTTGACATTTATCTTTTGAATGTATATGTAATTTTTTATCATCACAAATACGTTTTAAAGCATCAGATAATGCTGATGGTCCAACACAATTCCAACAAAAAGCATTAAATTTTGTATTAGCTAATGTTAATTGAATATCCATTTGTATATCTAATGCTATATGTTGTTTTTCAAATACTAACACAGCTACATTAACATTGTCATCCGATTCTAGTGCAACAGTATTTGAAAATAAAGAAAATGTCTTTAATGGAATTACATCAATATCAAAATAAATTCCACCATATTTATATAAAAGTGCTGTACGAATAAAATCACTCATATGTGATATGGCAAAATAACGAATAAATTGTGTACGTTTGGTTTCATTTAATCGAGATAATGTTGTACCTGAATAAATATCATATTCATTGAAATGAACAAAACGTATATTTGCATATGTATGTAAACGATTGAATGAACCTTTTTTTAAATGAATATATTGACTACGCATAAAAACAAATATAAGACCATTCATATGTAAACGTGCAGCTGATTCAATTGAACAAGCATGTCGAGATAGAATATCTTCATTTTCAGATGTTTGAATGAAAAAAATTTTTAATTGAGTATTTAATAATTCAAATTCATATTGAAAAAAATTGTCGAGTAATATATGACTTTCATCTGTACGATTTATATTGTTATTATTATCATCATGAAAATTTTTATATGAATTATCATCAAAATCAACTGTAAAAATATTAAATATACCATATAAACTAGCTTTAGATAATTGAGTTACTGATATATAGATGATTATAAATGAAACTATCATAGAATAATCAATTATACTATTTATAGGAATATATAAATACTTACTAGCAAAAATAATCGACCATCTGAAAACATTGACAGTTCTAGATGAAAGAACGGAAGAAGAAAAAAAAAAAAAAGCTTATTTTGTAACATTAATCATAAACATAATTCATAATAAAATAATTCTCGTTTCTGTTGTTAGGAAAACATATGTTAACATCATCTTTGTCTGTAGTACTGATGTTTTCGACATATTCGAATTATATTTAATTGATTTCAATAAATAATATAGAAAACAAATATATATAATAGTATCAGTTTATATTTTTTCCTCTACAAACATTTATTCATAAAGTTCATTTGTATGGATAGGGGAAAGCGAGAGAAAAAACAAGAGACATGAGTGAAATTGAATGAATAATCAAATAAAATTGTGTAATATGTATGCAAACATATATCTTCGATCTCTTTACTATCCAATATAGAACAATGAAACAATAAAATATGTGTAGATGTTATTTACTTGCTTAGATAAAGACATTTTTAAACTTTAATAAGTTGAATTCATAAAAAGATCACAAATACAATATACAAAACAAGAAAAACTCGTTTGACTTCTTATCATCATAATACATACTTGAATTTAAGTATAATCATAATTGATTATTATTTAATTGTTTTTGCCATATATATTTCTATTAATAAACTGTTTAAATGATTCAGTTTAGAATTTCTAAAAGAAAAACTTCATGTGAATTTATAAGATAAATATTTTTATGATTTCAATTAACAGTAGCTGCAGTTGTCAGTTACCAGAAACAAATAAAAAAAAAAGAAGATGAAAGGCAAGTGTATTTCCATCGGACTGTTTTTCGATACAAAGTAACAGAAATATTGTGAATATACGCAGATAAAAGTATTTGTTTATTTAATGACTAATACATTCAGATTCATATTTTCTCTAATATTCGATTTGATACACTTCATTTGATTACTCATTTTTAACATTGAAATGTCGGTCGTCATAGAAAAATCTAAGTTCTTGTCAAGATTAACACTAAATGTATCTTACCTCTTGTTAAGATTCTGAAGTCAATAGAAGAAGATGTGCGAGAAAAAGGCTAGATAGAGAACACAAAAATTCTTCATTTTTTCCTCTATTTCTGTGTCTTTGCATTTTTTTTTTTCTTCATCTTCTTCTCTTATTCTTCATCCACTGTTTCTACCCCTAATACAGCTAACGATTATTCTTCTTTAGTATTACTTTGTCTGTACCCCTGCTCACATCTATAAAATAAGCAGAAATAAACCTCAAAGAACAGCGGTGCTACACAGAATGAAACAAAAACGGGGTAGCAGTATTATTTCTAGAGAAGAAAAAAAGAAAGAAAAAAACTGGCAAAAATATCAAATAAGAAATCAAACATGAAATAAATTATTTAATTCGATCATATTCAAACTAATAACGTTAATATTTTTATTTTTACAAAATTCAAGTAATCACAAAGTAAAAATAATATACTCTTATAAAAATCTCAATATGAAAAAAAAATTGAAATCTATTAAATCAATTTTTTATGTTTTATATACTTACATTTTCATACTTCATAAGCATCAAAACGATAATAATTTAGTTTATTTTTATTGTAGTTACTAACCTTTTTTTCTATTTCATTTCTCATCTATTGCTGTTAAATTAAAACTATCACGTTCTACATTTATAACTGTAACAAAAAGAAAAAATTTGTCCTTTAGCTCACCTTCTAGGTATTTTGTCTATTCATCTAAAACAAATTCATGTTATCTTTATATTTGATCGGTAATAATAAAAAGAAATGTACATGGTCTAAAAATAAGGAGAAGTTTTAGATAAAAGATTTTTATTATTACATCATTGATATAATATAAATATAGAAATCTTTTCCAAAATATTAATCTTAAACAGAAATCAACGAAAAAAAAAACCTGAAATAAAAGATCAGTTTACATAGGAAGATGTCAGACAGAAGAAGAGATTTGTTTCAATACTATTCAGTATAAATTCGACATTTAGCTTTTTTTTTTCGCCAGCATTTGTCAATCGTAGTGGTATATGATGTCTAGGAATATGGTTATAATATGATCCATGGTCATTTTATCAATGTCGGCAACAAGATTTTTGTTTGCTGCTGCTGTTATATTTAATTCTTTGATTGAATTAGAAAATCATGCTCATCCATCTTTATCGTTAAGATGTAAAGTACTTTAATTTAGCAAAAAATTCGATATTCAATCAAAGTTTCTTCTTTAAAGAAGAGAAGCTAAATTGACGAATGAAGATATTTTGTTTTTTTTTTCTACATTGAAACCTTGAATTCTTTAGTATGACCCAATTATCTTTTGATTTTCATTATTCCCTCTATTCTTTCATATTTTGACAAAAAAAAGTGAATAATTCAAAAATTAAAATATTTGAACAAAGCTTCCGCATCCAGACTAAACCAGAATATTGGTCTTAGATGAGTGACATAATATGTTTTCATTGATTAAGAAAGGTTTCGATATTTAAAAGAGCGAAAATTAAAGTTTTTGATTTAAGCAACAAATTATCTTATTAATCTAATAACAAACTATGATTTACTCCTTATTAATAGTACAAGGTGCATCAAACTCTGTTCCATATTGTCAAAAAAATATGACAAAAAAAAAAAGAGAATAATATATAATACTATCCAATACAAGGTTACATCTGTTTCTCTATTTTCATAGATTTTGTGTAATCAATCAAAAAAAAAACATTCAATACTGTCTTGTAATCTGACTATAATCTATGGAACAAAATGAATCTGTAGACTAGATCGATAAAATAAAATGCTTATGTTTTCTTTTGCTTTCATTTTCTATTTATGGACATTTTCTTGTATACCATCGTATACAACAACATTTAATTAATCAGATACTGTTGAAGTACACAAGGCCAGACATGAAAAACGTTCTTACTATAGTAGACAGTCGGTTACGGATCATTTGTAACATATCTATGTATGGAAATCGTGTGGTTAAATACTTGAATGTTTTTTTCTCTTCTGATTACATATATTTTTTATTCATCTAATTAATCATAATCAACAGCAGACCGTATACGAATAACACCAAGCATTAGTTTATACATATATATATACTTATTTATTCATTCATCGAGGCTCCTTCGTTATATCAATACATATAGAACAGATATGAATCCATACAAGCGAAATCATTTTCTTAATGTTGCAAGAAATATGAATAATTATATTGCTGCATCAAGTCAACGGTATTTACGAAGACCATATTATTCACCTATGCGTGATAGAGCAAACTTTTTATCGATATATAATGAACCATTGACAACCAATTTTGGTCTTAGTGGTCTGATTTCATATGGTTTAGGTGGAATTGGTATGTTACCAAATATGATTAATATGGGTTATTATTTTGGTTATTTTTTTAATACTCGTGCATAATTTATTTATTCATTATTTTTTTTTTCTTTATTATGATAAAGTTTAAGTCAGTTAACATTGTTTTGCGCGTTTTTTTTTTGTTTTATTCCAAATCAAATATCCAAACAAAGATTACCTATATGAACAATATTTATGAATACAAATATTAATACACAATGAGAAGAAGAACACATAAGGAGAAAAGTTTTTTTGGTTGCGTTTTTGTTTTTGGCCAACGATTCCTATCGACTAGAATGCAAAGCGTGTACGAATATCTTCAAGTTTTTTAGCAACTTCGCTTGTTGTTCGATCAAGACCTTCAGCAATCATTTTTTGTTTATTTATATCAAGGTGATTATATTGTTCACAAAGATCGCCATCAAGGACATTCTAAAACAATAGAAGAAAATATTTTATTTACATTTTATCTTCTTCTCTTTATTTATTTTTGCATTTTTTGATTAAGCTTTTTTTCTTTTTCTTTTTTTGAATAGGTAAATAAATATTAAGATAACACGAATTATCTGTTTTTTCTTTTCATTAATCATGATCAAGAAAGAAAAACAAGTATTAAAATGATCTAAAATTGCAGTAACTTGTTTAGCAAAAAGGTAGAAGTGTTCTCAAGGCAAACTCATAGTTGTTATTCTTCAATTTTCCTATATTATTTTTGTAGTACTGCTTCAATAAATTTACTATACTACTAAACAATAATATACAATCATTATTTTCTTTATTTACCTTAACTGGATAATAATATGATCGAAAAGCAAGATGATCTCGACCGACTAACGTTTGATATTCAGCTCGCATATGCATTTCAAGATGTTGAAAAAAATCATAATCCTATAAGAAAAATAATATGATTCTCGAAATTATCTTACTTAGAAAAAAAAAACATGTTTAATGTGTGATCAGACGTAAATTAAAAAAAAACTTTCGTCATTCATTATCCGAATTGTAAACGACTAATTTTTAGTCATCATTTCACACATTTTCGAACTTTTCTTTTATACCTCATTTGATGCAAATGGTATAAGTACACCTATTGAACCTGATAATGTTGTATAAACAAGAGATTCTGATCCACCTGGAATTAATGTTGCTCGTTGAACTGATGTAACTATTTCTCCAACATAGAAATGAGCAAGTAAATCACACTAAAATTAAAATTTATTTTAGAAAATTGATTTAAAAAGGAATAAATACTTTATTTGATGCTCCATTTAATAAACCTCGATCCCATAAACCTTTACTTCCTGTTGGATCAATTTCAACATCATCATTAGCATCAAGAGGAACACGTAACTGAAAAATAAAAAATATAACAAAAAAAATAAAAAAACAAATATTTCAAAACAAAATCATTACTTACAATAGCAATATTACCAAATTTATCAGTTACACATGCAGTACTATAATCTAATAAACAACAAGCAACAGTAAAACGTGGACATGTATCATCAGCAAATACAGCTAATTGATTTTCCATTGTTTTATAACGAAGAATATGTAGACTTTCTTGTACATCAGTTACAAATATACGATTACCCACTGAATGTATTGTAACTATTTGATTAGGAATGCTCTAAACAATTTAAACACATATATATATATATATGGATTATTATCAACTTTCAATTATATTTTATAATACTATAAAATGCAACATAAATATCAAATTTTAGATTTTCATCAAAATATACTTCAAAAAAGTTGTTAAGCCCAATCATTACAAGATTAAAATGTAAAACACAATGTAACTGCTATGAGAAAGTAACTAAATGTCGAAAATTATAAATCCTTAGTGAAAAACTTTTTCCAAGTTTTGATCTATAGAATGTAACAGTAGGAGTGAAGGCAAAAAGCTGTGATTAAAAAAGATTTGGATTGTCAATATTTAGCCACCAAAGCAACTGCTATTGTTAATCACAGGAAGATTGTTTTATTTTATATATTTTAGATCATATTGCTTCACGATCCTTTTACTCAATCCTTCAGAAATGTCATAAGGAAGTAGTTCATGTATTATAATAAGACATTATTCATATATAATCTGTGCGAGAAGTTCAAACTTTTAATTCTATATGTTAACATTCTTTGTAGATCATATTTTACAAAATAAGATTATTACTTCTCTCCATCCATGTAAAAAAAATCATTTTTAATCAATATCATGTGATCATAAACGATTTCTCTATGATTATGAAATCAACTATTCGCATAAGTTTTTCTTTTTAACATGGGCAGCAGATGATAAATTGAATACAAAAACCGATATAAATTATTTAAAGTTCACTTTTTTAACTCAAAGATTGACTTGAAATCTTATGTTGTATTATATCTATCAAGTAAAATCTATTGTAAATGATTTATACACGTCAATATGTACGAAAACATCTAACGAGCTAAAATCATTTCTATTAATTTTCTTCTGTATGATTTCATTATTTTCATTTCAATAAAGAAAATATTGAATTTTTATCGAACAGAAGATATGATTAAAAATGAAATTCATTTTACATACTTTATTTTCACATTTTTTAAGTAATTTCTTTTTGCCAATTTCATAAATACGTAAACAAGATCCAACACCAACTAAAGCTCGTCCAAGAAATGGATATATTGCCGCTATTAAAACAAAAATGAAAAATTTATTGTTTTATTATAAATAAATCTTTGTTTTCCTTACTTGGAATTTCATCTACTACAGTTCTATGAATAAAATGAAGTCGTTCGCCATTCTCTAGTACAAGAAAACAATAAATCATTCCACCAAGATGTGAACGTGGTGAAAGAACAAGATCACGTGCAACACCAACTAATAAAAATGTATCTGCTGGTCGAGTATCAAAACGCATTAAACTTAAACTAAAAAATAGAAACAAAAGAATATAAAAATTTTTTATTCTATTTTGCTTTTTTTTTTACCAAAGAGCTGATTCATTTTGTTCAAATTCATAAACAAATTTTGTATCACCACTAATTGGATCCATAACACGTAATTGTGCTGCCCACATACCATTAGCTGCTTTTGGTGCACCAAATGTATCTTCAGGAAGTTTTTCTCCTAACATTGTATTAGCGACTTCACGTGCTGCTTCTTTATCTTCATCATCAGCTGCATCAATTATATCCTTAAAAAAACAAAAATAAATTTCTTTTGTCTTTCAATAATAAACATCTCATTGTAAAAAAACAAACTTTTCCTATTTGTTCACGATTTTGTTGTTTACTTATTTCTGTATATGATGAATGATCAGATTCAATTAAATAAAGCCAATTCATTTCTGGATGAATTATAAAACGACGTGGTGTTAATTTAAGTTTACGAATTTCTTGATTAAATATTGCACCAAGTTTTTCTAATGTTAAAATTCTAGAGAATAAAAAAATATAATTTTTAAGTAAAAAAAAAAAAAAAGAAATTTTCTTATCTCACTTACCGAAGTGTATTACCAGCTATAGCAACAATACCTTCTGGACATTGTTCAGATGCAAAACCCGATGCATGTTCAAGAGATTCATAAGATAATGGTGTTAAATGAAAACGACCTTGATATGTATAACTAAGCCATGTACGACTTGACATAGCTAATACCTATTAGAAAATAGAGTTTAACGAGTTTTTTATTTTTCTATGATAATAAATTTCCAAAGAAAAGAAATTTTAGAATTCTATCAGGAAATTATAAACTTACAGCTTCATTGCCTTGCATTAAAATTCGAAATAATTTTACTTCTTTTGAACCAATATAACGCGTCCTAGTATCCGACATATCACCTGTGACAGAATCGAGAACACTTCTTAGAAGTACACCATTCTTAGAAATAAAAAAAAAAACAATTTCTCATTGATTTAATTTACAAAAAAAAAAAGCCATAATCTTTTTTTTTCTTCTACCTGTAAACCAATATTTAAAAATGAAGTACCAGTTGGTCCAATTTGTTGTTCACGACCACTAGTTGTATCGACAACAACACCACCTTCAGTTGTTTTCATTTCAACAATACATAAAGATTCAGCTGGAGCTGGTAATGCTTGCATACTCAATCGATTTAGACAATCCTATCAATTACACACAAACAAAACAAAATATAGATTTTTCACTCGTTCTATTTTTCTTTCCTACTAACTTGAGGATCAAGTGATATAATTCGAACAGTACTATCTGAAAGTCCAACAGCAAGAAAACGTGTACGTTGTTCACCTTCAGGTACTGAACCTAAAGCCATACATATAATATCACCTGGCATTTCTTTTCTTTCGGTATATTCATTTAATTGACCAGTCTAAAATAAAAGATAAATCAATGAATATACTTTAGGTTTTTTTTTAATCATACAGCATCCATTTCAAAATAAACAAGTTCACCACCAGTTAAACCAATAACAACTTGTCGTTGATTAACAGCTGCTTTAGTAATTGTTCTTTTTCCTGGTGCACGCCATTCATTAACACGTTTATCAGCTCGAATATGTCGAATACCTTCACGATAAATCTAATTTAAAAAAGAAATATCTTATTAAAAAAAAAAACTCAATTTAATCAATAATTAAAATACAAACCTGAAGTAATGAATCATCACCTAATTGACTACATGATAATGTTGGTGTTGTACCAAGAAAACCCGAATCAGTAACTTCTTCAACAGTTTCACCAATTGATAAAACTAATGTAGCATTAATAAATGAAACAACAATATATGCATCAAATGGATCTTAAAAAAAAAACAAAATCAAAATTATTTTATCTAAAGATAAAAACATTTCTATTTACCATCAGCTCGTCGTTTTACAGTCCATACAGCATTTGGATTACCAGGTAATTCTGAAACAGCCATTTCAGTTACCTAGAAAAAAAAATTTTTTTTCTTTTTTTTTTTTTGTACAAAAATTTTTAATTTTATTTACTTCTAAACCATGACGAAGAATTCGAAGTGTTGATCGAGGTCCACGACCACATGTCACATAAAGTTGTGGTGTATCTTCATTTGCAAGATCAGCAATATGACATGAAGTTATTGGTGATAAACTATCCATTTCATCGACTAAGATAAGATTTTTTAATTTACGTGGTACAAAAAAAAATGTATCTTCTTCTTCAAGTCTTTCCGATGAACTAAATTCTGGTTCATCATCAGCATCACCTAATTGAGTTATTTGATAAAGATAACTATTTAATAGAGATTAAAAAGAAAAAAAAAAAAACAGAAACATTAATTACAATAATATGATCTATCTTTATAATTACTTACTGATTACCAAATTCAGAAGCTATAAAAAGAAAACCAGTTCGAAGAACACACATTGCTGAAGCAACCGGTACAGTATCGAAATATTTTAAACGAATTTCTGTTACCTAAAAGATAATTATTAAAATAAAACATATATATTTTTTTTTGTTGAAGCTTCCCATGAAATTAGATCACTAAATTTTATTGAGTTCATATAAAGATTTCAACTTCCTACAAAAAGTATACTATTATAAATCGAAGTACGCTTTTAACTTTATGATAATTCATTCTTAATTATTATCTGTCTTACTAATTTTATTGAAAATTTAAGCAGCATCAGACATAGAAAATTCGATATTATAATCAATAAAATCATATGGCAACACGTTCAATATGAAAATCATCCTATGCTACTTTTATTCAGTGACCTCAAAAATCGATCTCGTATCAGATACATTCAAATCGCATGAAATTTTCAGCCTTATATCATAACATTTTCGGGAGGTATTCCACAAATAAGGATGATAAGTTCAAAATCTCAAAAAATAGTCATTTGTTTTATACGAGTGTTTTTTTCATATACTAATAAAAAAACCTAAGCTTAATTCAAAAAACGAACTTTGCAGCTTCACATGCTCTTTCAAATGAAAAAAAAGCAACTGGCTATAATAACGCTCCTTCGAGATGCGCGATCAGAAAAGCATATTGTTTTTGAGAAAAATTGACTTTTTTTTTTTTTTTTTAAACCTTTTCTTACCATTCCCATATCTGCATCATGAGTAAGTGTAATTTTAAATATATCACCTTGTTCAGTTTGAACAAGAAAAAAGAACATATTTTTTGTTTTATGTGTTGCCGTTGCAACAATAATCATAGTACGTTCTCGATCATCAATTTCATTCTAATTTACAAAAATATCATAAAAAAAATTTATTTTTTTGTTTTTTTATTTTAATATTCTTACTCGACGTCTTGGTATCGGACAACGAATATCTGGTTGATCACCAAAATTTTTAAATGTAATATAATTTTCTGAACAAACAAGTACACCACTTGGTCCTTCAGTTCCACCAGGTACAGTTATAAGTAAATTAGCAAATTTTTCTAATGGTTCAGAATATTTTCGTACAACATGATTAAGACCTAAATCAAGTTCATAAAATGTTAATGATTGTTTAATATCTTTTGCTGCTTGACCAGTTGGATCATTATCACATTCCTCAAAAAAAAATTATTTATTATCAAAAAAACGAAAATATCAAATGGTAAAATCTCAAACCTCATAATCAACTTCTAAACAAGCAAATACTGGATTTTCAAATCCAACATCAACACCAACTGTATGAAATGTTATTGTATTGGCTTTATGTGCTTCCAATGGTGATGATATTGTTAAACGTGCTTGTGCATCACGATTAAGTATATAAACTAATTTTTGTTTTTCAATTGCACCTAAAACAAACAATGATTAATTATTAATATGTATTATTAAAATTTCAATATTTACCAATAAGTACAGCACGTCCTTTTGGATCAATAGATAAATATTGTCCAGGTACAATTCTTCGACAACCTGATTTACCGAATGTTTCTTGATGTACCTAACTGAAGAAAAGATTCTCAAAAAACATTTTCTTTTTAAAAAAATAAAAACGTTTCTTGCCTTTTCTAATGTATTTTTTTGTCCATTATATTCAAGAATAAGTATTCGACCTGAATCACTACCAATAACAATATAATCTAGACATGATTAAAAAAAAATGATTTTTTTTTTTGTTCGAAAAAAAAATGCATATAAATTGATTATACATACCTCGATTACTACCAGTTAATCGTATAGGATGAAGTGCACGTATTATACCGAATACATTACTTGTTAATAATGTATGAATTTTACCTGTGCTTGGATCAGGTTTAAGAACTTCAAGAACACAACCACGTGAAACAATAATTTCTTGTTGTTTGGGACCAGAAAAATTTCCATGTATGACATGAGTTATACCACCGGGTCGTTGTAAAGTTAAATTATATAACTTCATCTAGATAAAAAATTTGATAGTAAAATTGGGAAAGTTTAAACAAATAGACAATAGATGAAATAAATGAACGAATGTAATGACATTGTTTTGATTGGTTTAACAAGTACTTACCTCTATCTAATTGAACGTCTTGAAAAGAAAATCATTTCGATAAATTAATGATAATTATTAAAAATTTTCGTTTCAATTATTTCATAAACTTTTAGTTTGAATTATAGATCTATATTATTATAGATGGCGCAAGAAATTGACAATATTTATCAATATTTTTATTGATTACTTTCGGAAATATTATTCAAAATATTTCGAAATATATGCATCATTTATTGATATAATATTGTTTCAGTACAAAATTTGCATCATATCATTGAACATCTTTATCGTATGGAGAATAATAAAGCGTCACACAATATTAATAATATATGTTTTAAAATTGAGAAGAGATTGACAATGTAGCGAATGCTGACTATTTGAAAACATAATCGTACTTTCGTCGACATAGTGTGTAATGCATTAGTCTAAAATATTAGGAAAGATTCTATTAGACTTATTAAATTGCAGAGCATTCACATAGCCTTGTACATCTTGATCTAGAATTTGGCTGCAGCTAAGATCTAATATGACGAATGTCTATGTTAGATAATTATTATGAAGATTAAATAGTTGAGAAAAATATCATGTTTACTGTATTATTCTCCAAAGCATGAGTCAGATCGTATGCACTTTGAATCTTAATTTCATTAAATTTGAGATCTAGCTTAGTTAAGTCTTATAACAAATAATTATGAATGAAGAAAAAATTATCTAAATAAACCATTTGTTTTACGATATTATTTTGTAACCCAATGGCTACATGTTGTGCTCCTTGATCAGTGAATTAGTTGTACCAAAGACTCTCACCGTATTATTTTGTAAGGCATAAGGTAGGTGCTGTATACCTTGACCACCTTTCACATTACCTCTTACGTTCAATGTGGTAAGCGTCTAGGTTCAGTAATGTACGTAAATTTTTAGATAGACTATGAGGAAAGTTGTCTAACTCTATTTGTTTGTCATACATGAGTCAAATAGTGAACTCGTTCAATACTCATACCGTTGTTTTCAAGACTTAGAGTAGTACATACTTACATTGAATGATGAGAGTCAATATGAAATAGATCACTAGAGAGATTGCCTTACTGTATTATTTTCTAAAATGGTAGTTAAATATTTTGTTCTTACATTGCTGCTTTAGTTCAATTCAAGATTCAATATTTCACTGAATTATTCTGTAATGCCTGAGTTAAATATTGTGCCTCTTTGTTGCCGAATGCATTGTTTGCAAAATTTTGTGTATTCTTCATATTTAGCCTATTCTTCTCTGATCTACCAAAATTTTAAAAAAAATTAGATTCAGCTTTACACTAAAATAGAATAGAAATCGATGTTATGGTCATTCATTATATATATATAATAAAATCTAAGATGATTTTTTGTTTGATTAAGGATTCTAGAATTCATGTTCTAGAAAAGAATTAATGAAATGGCGAACATTAAAATAATGTAGAGATACCTTGAAATTTTGTCAGACATCGATGTATTTTATTAATTGCTGTACTCGTATCAGTATTCTTTCTTTCAGAAGTTGATAAACAATATCTCGTTAATTTGTCCTGCTGTGCAAATTTTTTTTCTTATCTATTGATCAATGAAATATGTTCTTCTAACAAAAAAAAAACTATACAGGTTTAGAAAAAGTATGTATAATTTCTTCCGAAGTCATACGAAACTTTTCCTTACAAAATAAAATACATTTTATTCTTTTCAAATAACCATCGAAATTCAATTAAATATTTCTTCGCTTGTTATCAAGAATGAAATCTCGAAGGAAAAAAAATAGAAATAACAACTTGTAGAAAGAACATACATAAAAAGGCAAGCAAAGAAATTATGATGACTATTCTAAAACTGTCACAACAAAAATATTAATATGACAACTACGTTATGATCATCTGTTAAGCCGACTTAAAGATTTGTAAATAGAAACTCAATTAGATCAGAACAATATGTTTTCATAAATGAATAACGTTAATTAAAACAGATGAAATTCTTTATCTTCTTTTAAAATTTGAATTATTAAATCATCTAATGATTATCAAGTCCAAAATCTAATCTCAAGATAAATCAATATCTAAGTTATTACGATCTCAAATAGAAGACAATATTTACCCTATATTTTATCAATTGTTTAAGATCTTAGTATTTTTCTTTACTAAATATAATTTCCATTATTTATTCTTTTTTTTTTTTTTTTTGTATTGTCCAATAATCATATTTTTTAATCTTAATTCAGACTTGATTATTCTAATCTTGATTTAGACATTCTGATAATAAAACAAAAAAAAAAAAATTTCTTGCTTTTTTCAAAAGATATAATCAATTATTAATATTAAAACCGGATCAAATATAATTAAATCGATTTTTCCTGTCAATTTCAATCTAAGAAAGAAAAAAAGATCACTTCCGGGTGAACGCCTTTTGACAATTGTTTAACTCATTCAATTGAAATAGCAGATGCCATATCGCTAACATACATATATATATATTTATATAGATATAGATTTTTATTTCTTATATGACAAAACAAAAAAAGAGAAGAAAAAAAAGAGGAAAGAAGAAGAGGTCTGCCAATTGAAATTTTTACGAATAATTCATTTGCTTTACAAAAAAACAAAACAAAACAAAATCTCTTCTCTAGTCAAAATAAAAATAGTTTTCTATTACTGTGGAAATGTTGAATATTGATTTGTTACTTGAGTTGAATTAATATTAAAAGCAGGCGCTGTTGTTGTTGTTGATGATGTTGCTGTTGTTGAAACTGTTCCATTTGGAAATGTATTATTTGTTAATAACATATCTCGTATAAGTGATTCAATTGGTGTTTTACCAACCAAACGTGCAAAAAAAATTTCTTTTATAACATGTGAACTAACTAATTTTAATGATGGTAAACGAAGAAGTAATTTACCAAAACGATTCATATGTGATGGATATTGACTTTTAATATATTCTTCTAATGCAAGAACAGATTTTTCTTGTAAATTATCAATATGTCCTGGATCAGATAAACCCGGTGCATCTAAAATGAAAAAAACAAAAAAGATTTTTTTTTTTTTCTTTGTTTTGATAAAATTTTTTGTCTGCCTGGTGTAAAAAGAATAATTGCTTTTAAACATGAATATTCTGCATGATCTAAATGCATTAATTTAAATTTTTCTACTTGTTCTTGAAATTTTCTTGTTTGATCTAAATATGTTTGAACTTTCTCTGTATCAATTGTATTTGTATGTATACCATTTAATATTAATAATTGTGTTGCTTGTATAGGCATATTACATTGACTTGCATTTAATAAAAATAATTCATTCCATGTTAATTGTAATAATAAACATTGATCATTTAATGTTAATTCTCGAAAAAAAGGTATATTACGTGCCCATTCAACAGCACCAAATAAAAGACTTGCTGCTAATTCACATGCATTATCCATTGACATTGTATTTGGATTATTATCTGATGATATTGATGAATTTGAATTTGATGAACTACCTGCTGCTGGTGTTGATGATGATGATGATTGTTGTTGTTGTTGTTGTTGTTGTAAACGATTTGAAATAAATGAATATGGTTCAGCACGAACTAAATGTGAGATATAATTATTTAAATAATTATGTGCATCAGGTGGAAATGTAAAATGTCCATAAGTATTTGCTACGGATGGAACACGACCACGTTGAACAGCTTTTAAAAGAAAAAAACAAAATATATATATGCATATGAAATAAAGATGACATAGGTTGTTACCTTCACGTCTCATGCCCATTTTTAAACAACGAGAAAATCGACAATATTGACATTGATTACGATGATGAGTATCAATAGGACATTTTCGACTAGGACAAAAAAGAAAAAGATTATTAGTCATATTGCTATGGATCAGAGCTACTATAACTTTCTTTTAGAAACCTAAAGAATGTGTTAAATTCTAATGATTTCTTCAATTGTATTTAAATTTTATTAGAAAATTATTATGACTATCAAGAAATTCAAGATACCTTGCTTGTATACTACAATTCTCATTTAGTCTCCAATATCTTCTAGAATTCAATGAAAGTATCACTATCCTCCTAAAGCATACTGTTTAATTCTTATGATTTTAAATAAAATAGATATATATATCCTATTTAACTTTTTTTGTTCTTCTCTATTGAATTCAATAATATTTAAACTTACTTTCCACGACATGTATAATTAAGATTACGTCTAACTGAACGTTTAAAAAATGATTTACAACCTTCACATGTATATTGTCCATAATGTTTTCCACTTGATTTATCTCCACATACAACACATTCAACTGTTTGTTTATCATTTATCATTGATGAATGGGTATCTGTATGTTGATCATCAATAATTGTTTCATTATTACCATTTGTTATTATATTATTTGGTTCTAATTTTGGTTGAATATGTGATGATATACTATTATAATGATTATTATTATTATTATTATTTGTTTCGTTTGAAAATGTGGGACGACAATGATGATGATGATGTTGTTGATGTTGTTGTGGTTGTTGAGAATCAATTGAAAGAAATCGGTTATTATTTTCTGCTGTTGACCATGATGGTGGAATATATTGCTGTTGATGATGATGATTCATTAATGTCATCGGTGAACCAAATGCAAACGCTACAAAAAAAAAAAAAAAAAAGAAAAAAAAATGAAATATAAATTTTATTTTCTCCAATCAATAAAATATGTCATTCGAAAAAAAATAATAAAACGACCAATCAAGGAACATTTTAGCAAAAATAGACAACATAGAACGAACGAATGAAATATGGAAAAAGAAAAAGAGAATAGTATCACATATGCACAATTAGATATTTCATGCTGATCTTTTCAAAACACATGTCAACTTATTAAATTTTTTTATATCAATACAATAATAGATACTCAAATATACATGAACGAATACATTTCCCTAATCTAACTTAAGCGAACCATGTGTCGAGTGTTGCAATAGAGTCAAATACTTTCAGGTGGAAAAAAAAATATATATATATATAGTTAATGTCACACATCATTGATCGATACAATGTCTTTATTTTTATTGTGACATACATATGCTATCAATGATCCGATTGATTTCAAAAACGTGATATTCTTTATTTATTTCTTGCATTCATTCTAATCTTAAAAGACCTTTTAGAAAAAAAGAATTTTTTTTTTCTTTTTTATATACTTACAATCCATTGTATTATATGAATGTATTCATACTCGGACAAATCATTCAATAGCCGATGGTCAAAATAGAAGAAGAATTTTCTTTTTTCCTCGTTCTCTCGAGTAGCACAACACATTGGGTTATCAAACACATATACATAAAGAACATTTGAGTCTCGTTAACTGTATAGCTTCATATGACCTTGTATCGGAACGGATATTTGGTATTCATCATAAACGGACATGGTTTAAATACGACCTTTAATTTGGTCATTATTAATAATAACAAAAGAAATTTTCTTCAAGGTAAAAAAAATATACTTACTAAATACGAAAGTTGGGCGACGAAAAGAAAAAAATCCCGATAACAAGGAAAAGAATGACAATATACTGTCAGTCATAGGATACGAAAAAAAAAAAAAAAAAAAAAGGAAAGGTTAAGCAAATGTGACAACAACAATGAAGGAAAAGAACACACAAAAAAAGGTCTTCCTACGTCGAGACAATGAATGAAGAAGACATCGAAATGTGTGTGTAACCTTCGCGACGCGTCTCTTTTTTTTTTTTTTTTTTAAGATTTTTTCAAGGTGTATTGACAACAAGACCTTTATCTCATTTTTGAACCCTTTTACATAACTATAAGAAGAAAAAAGAAAGAGCTTGATCATCATCATCTCTTATAGCATACAATTATTACCACAATGACCTGAACTACATTCCAGACAGGACATTATTTCGTCGAGAAACAAAGAAAAAAAACATGAAGAAGGAATTCATTCATTGCATGTGATAAGAATTTGTTGGTCTAGATCTGTATGTATGTGTGTGCGTTCAATTTAATTTTTAAGATGAAAAAAACAAACAAAAAAAAAATTTCTTTTCGTTTTTTTGTTTGATTTTCATCGTTCTCCCTTTGACTTTTTCTTCTATTCAATGATCTCAATTCAAGACAATCAATATACACACGCGCATATGTGTATATTCAGTTATATAATCAATTCATACCAAAATATGATCTGTACAAGGCTGGCCAAGTTGAGGGTGGTGGTAATAGTGTTGAGGTCTTGTCTGATAGTGTCGGGTCGTTGGACTCCATGGATGACTTCTCGTCTCTTTTCTTGTTTTGCTATTAATGTTTTAAGCAATGTCTATATTGGACAACATTCTCTTGATTTTTTTTCTAGTTTTCTTTTTTTTTTTTTTTTTTTTATGTTAGCTATTGCTACATTGTTAGCAAAGATTTTTTTCTTTTTCTTTTTTTGATTCATTGTTATGAGCAAAAGAAACGACTAACTACTGCCAATGAAAATGCGTCTTTGATTGAAAAGAATTGACGAGAGAACATAAGCGAACGACTTCTCTAACAACATTATTTCAATTGCTGCTAAGAAAATGAGAAAGAAAAAGAAGGAGAAGAAGTTTAGAGAGCACTATGATGATGATGATGACGGAAAAATAGGGTGGAGACACACATATATGCGCAGTCAGATGTTAACTAAAGTGACAGAAATCAAATAGACATACTACATACTATCAGCCAACGGGCGAATGGGAGAGGTCTCTATAGAATTGTTGCGAAAGTGGTTAAATCAATTGTTCGTATGATCGATGTAGTAACAAAAGATAATCGAGGCGCGAGAACAAGTACTTACGATCCATGTCGATCTTTCCGGTTGTCTGTTCAAGTCAAAATCAATATGATCAAAAAGGTACAATAATACACATGCTCTTGATTTGCAAAAATATTAATTACGATGAGAACGACAAATCGGCTTTTATATAAGAGTCGGATCACTTGACGTTTTTTCTATTTTTTTTTTGTATTTTTCTCGTTTGCTTTCTCTGTTAAAATATTCTTTACACATACATGAACAGGGTCATATTAGTGGGTGGACTAAAAGCAATTGTATATATGAATATGAGAAAGAGTAGAGAAAGAATTAATTTTCTTCGAGAGATATCGAATAGAATGCAACATTTGCTTTTTTTTTTGTTGCTTATTTGTTCAAATAAAGATAAAGACGTGTTCGAGAAAAAAAAAATGAAAGATGAAACAATGAATATGATGAACATTGACGTCAATTGAATCATGATTGAAATTGTCTATGTTTAGTTAGGTTGATAAGATAGATGAATTGTATTGACAAAGACCTTGGTAGAAAAATTCTTCGACATTTTCTTTTTGTGTTCGTTTAAAGGAAAAATTTATTTATAAAAGAAGATACAAGTTGAATTGATTTTTTTGTTTTATTTTTATTTTTTCGAAAGAATGGTAATTAGAAAACACATAGAAGTTCATTGGTCAAAGTGATTCTCATCATCATTGTCTTGATATAATAGACGTATATATAATATTCAAGCAGATTGTTGATGTTATTGTAGCAAGTAAAAAAAAAAAAAAAAGAATGAATATTTAAAATATGTAGATCAAGTTATAGAAGTTTTTATCGAGAAGTGTAATGTAATCAATAAAGCTTGCCTAGAAATCGGAAATACCAAATAGATAAAGCTTAACACAAACAAAAAAATTTATTTTTAATGGAATTTATGAAACATCGAATTAGTATTAATAATTATAGGTTAAATATGTATCGATTCTTACAAAAACAAAAGTAAGTATCTATGATCCGAATTCATAATAATTCTTGAAATCTTGCGATTTATTATTTAAAGCAGGTTAAATGGAACAGAAAATAATAAAGTTGACACATAAGATCTCCAGACTTTCAAAAGCACATATGATACGACGGGCAAAATTATCAGAATAATAATAATATAGTGTTTTAGTACCACGAATCAAGTATACCAATAAATAAACCTCTTAAAAAGAAACACTTGTTAAGTAACTATAAGGATTTTATTAGTGACTGTTGTATACTAGAAATCATAACTATAATATAACCTTCCTATAGTGAACAGCCTTGGGATTTTTTAAAAGTATTCACTATAAGGAGGATAGTTAAAGAATGGGCGGATTTCTTAGGTATTTGAAAGATGCTAGTGAATTTAAAAAAATGAATTATTACTCATTGTTACTTACCTTTTCATGCATTTTTGCCTTTGGAAAATTAACAATTATTAGAATCCCGCTATCGTATACGTCATTGGAACTTTTCAAAAGTATTCACTATAGAACATTATGATGATATCCACTATAGAGAGGTTTAACATCAACAAAAATCATTTCGTCGAACCACGAAGTGTTCACTATTGGAGGTTTTTTACTGTAATTATTATCACGAAAATTTAATATACCTTTGAGTTTTGAAATTATTCTTTTTGATCAATTGAATTATTATTCTATTGACGATTCTTTCCTTATAAGAAAGATGGTATTTGAGAAGAAATATTAAGTACATCAAAAATCTTTTCAAAAAAAACAAAAAAGATGTCAAAGATTTTTTTTTTTCTATACTATTGTTTTAATTTCTATTCAATATTTTTAATTTTTGAATATTTATAAATTAGGATAAATGTTTTTTAGAAAATTGTTCTAAAAATATTTTAATTTCTTTAATAATAGCCGATTTTTTTGCTTCAACTACATTTCTATGTATAATAGGTTTATTTGATAATTTAATTAATTCATGATGCATTGATGAAATTGATTTTAATGATTGTAAATCTTTGAGTAATGTTGATATATCATTTGATAATAATGATTGTTCATTATTACTAATTGCTTTTAATATTGTCTGAGGAAATTTTCCATAATGAGCTGTAGATGAAATAAGTATTGGTATATTATCTTGTTTTAAAAATTTTTCTGCAACATGTACAGCAACAGCTGTATGTGGATCAATTAATTGTTGTGTTTCATAATAAATTTTTCTTATTGTTTCTATACATTCATTTTCATTTGTCCAATCACCTTGAATTTTAGATTGAATTTGTTTTAATAAGTTTGAATTAATATTAAAATAACGATCATTTGAAAGTTTAGTGAATAATTGTTGAATCATTGAATAATTTCCATTTGATAATAAATAAATAAGTCGTTCAAGATTTGAACTAATTAATATATCAATACTTGGACTAATTGTTTTTTGAAATGATCTATTACGTAAATCATATGATCCTGTTCGAATAAAATCAGTAATAACATTATTTTCATTTGATGCTGTTATTAAATGTCGAATAGGTAAACCTAATTGTCGAGCATAAAAAGCACCAAGTATATTACCAAAATTACCTGTTGGTATACAAATATCAACTAATTCACCTAAATTTATTACACCTTGTTCAATAAGTTGTAAATAAGAACTTATTGTAAATACAATTTGAGGTAAAAATCGACCCCAATTAATACTATTAGCTGATAAAAGATGTAGATCAGGTAAAATTTGATTAATATCAAAAAGAAATTTTTTATCATGAAAAAGATTTTTAACCATTGTTTGACTAAAATTAATTATGAATAAATAATAATAATAAAAGATTCAAAATTATTTACCAAAAATCAAAATCAGCATCAACACCTAAAATACAAACATCACCGGATGTTGTTTGCATTTGTAGTTTTTGTATAATAGATACACCAGTATTTGGATAAAGAACAATAATAGGTGTACCAGGTAATCGTGCAAAAGCATCAAGTGCTGCACAACCTGTATCTCCTGATGTAGCAACAAGAAGACCTAAACGATTTGATTTATTATCATCTTTTGATGTTAATTCTGTAGCTGCTTGCAATAAATGAGGTAATAATTGAAGACTTAAATCTTTAAATGATGCTGTTGGTCCATGAAAAGTTTCCATTAAATATTGATTTTTTTGTAGATGACGAACTGGTAAAATTTGTTTATTAAATGTTGAATATGCTTGCCAAAGTAAAGAACGTAAATGAGATGGATGAAGTGTCCCAAGTGGAAAACGTTCCATAATACGTAAAGCTATTTCAGGATATGATAAACCAATTAAACGTTGTAATTCATTAAGAGATAATCGACTGAATGAACGAGTAACTGTATATATATAAATAAAAATAAATAATATTCTTTTTTTTTTTTTTCAAAATTCTTCTTACCAAAAAGTCCACCATCAGGTGCAAGTCCTTGTTGAATAATATCAAGAAATTGTTGATTTTTCTTTTGATATTCACTTCGAGTACTTTCATAAAATTTTGATTGTTGTTCAAGTTGATTGAAAATTTTTTTTGCTATATCATTCTGTGTTTCATCTTTACCAATAATAATTCTTATATCATATGATTTTTCATAAATATGTTCACGCCATGCAAGTATATCATTCAATGTTTTTGTTCGTTGTCCAACAATACGATCAACTTTCATCATTTCACAACGATTTAAAATTGTTTCACGTGATACATCCAAATAGACAAATATACCAAATTGAGAAAGATGTTCCATTGATTGAGTATGTAAAGGATTTGAACCCGTTAATGATATAATATGATTTTGATGATCTATTGCTAATAATTCACGACCTTCAGCTTCAAGAAATTGTTCATCACCAAGTTCAGTTAATTTTGATGCTACACTTGTTTTCCATCGTGGTTCAAGCCAATTATCATCAATATCAATAAGAGGTTTATTCATTAAACGAGCTAACTCACGTCCAACACTTGTTTTTCCACTACCTGGAGGTCCCCTTTAATAAATAAATAATTCTTAGAAATACATTGATTTTATTTCGAAAACAAAAAAATAATAATACACTAACATTAGAAAAATATTACGTTTTTCAAACGTACTTGTGCCGGATAACAATGGTCGATGAAGTCCATTTCGATACCATTTTGCTTTTTGATCTCCTGTTGAATTATGATATTTAGGTTTTTCTCCATTCGAACTTGATAATTGTCGAATAGCAACTGGTAGAAGTCTAATAGGATATTGATAATAATATAAACGACATTGCATAGTTTGTTTATAAAAGATAAAAGATGCTAAAATAATAGTTCATAATATGTATAGATAAATAAAAAAAACGAAATAAGTCGAATCAGGTTTTATTTATTCCATGGGAATGTGTTTACCACGTGATTTATTATATTATTTGGTTTCCGTATATATATGGTTAAAAGGATCATTAATGTATCATTAGTCTTGTCTGCGATACATTATATATTCGTCCCTGAGATAAATACATCATATAGAATAGAAAAAAATAAAAACACGTAGGAGTATCTTGATGAGTAAAAGGTTAAAAAACGTATATTAAGAAGAAGAAGAAGAAGAAAAAAGTGGATTTATACATTTGGCCATTATCAACTTTATTTTAACAAACGAATAAAGCATGTGTCTACCGGTAAGAAGATCAAATTTATACTTTAGTTTCGTTTTTTTTTCTAAATTAAAATAATTTTAGTTGTGTTGTGATTGTGGTCCTGTTGATTGTATTGTTTGTATTCCACTTGATTGCTGTTGTCCTCATCGTGATCGTGGGTAAGTACATTGTATATTTTACTTATGTTTTTTTGTTTTAGAATTATTATTTTCAAAAGATAATTATATATAAATTTATAGAGTGATTATATCACAACCACGCAAACGTTTGAATCGAACTAAGAAAATCAATTGATCATATATATTTATGTTACTACTTTGAACTATTACTTATTTGTTTTGGTTTTTTTTTTGTATACTATTTCTACACCAGCCTATAAATAAAAAAGCCATTTTAAATATATATCCATAATCTCTATCGATTTCTTATTCGAAAAAATACAGAAGGAAAATGCATGATGTTTGTTATTTTTGGTAAAATTGAATAATAGGATTTTGATCGTATGACATTCAATTAATTTTTTCTTTCTATTGTATGAATTGGAGAATGGTAACTATTCGTTGTTACTGTAGAAGAAAATTGTTCTTCGATGATTACTTACTAGTAATTGAAAGAAGAAAATCACAAGAATTTTCCATATGTTCAAGGATTCATGTATATTCATGAGCAAATGAAATCAAATTTTCAGAAATTCACTCAATGCGGACAAACAAATGTGTTAACTTTATAAAAGATTTCTTTTAGAAAAGTGTACTTGATTTATGGTATCACGTGAAAATCTTTCATACTGTCTGTATCCATTCACTAAGCAAACAGATTAGATCGATTAGTAATAACTCCTACATACAGAGGAGAAATTAAAAAGAAATGATATTTTTCTGCGTAGTTTATTTTTTTGTCCGCAATGACTCCTGGCACATAAATAAATAAAAAAGGATGTATTCAATTATATTTTATCTCTATTCATTTTCTTGTCTTGCTTATAAATATCGAATCAACTAATATGTTATTTGAATCACGGTCCTATTGACATGAAATGATCTTCGGAATCTATATTAACTGATGATCTGAAAGTTTTTGGACAAGATGTTTGTTCACTTTTGACCTGCTAGAAAATATTTTCAACGAGTGAAAAGTCATGAGTTGAAATATTCTTTTCGAATATGAACTTAGAAATTTAGTCTTTGTTTTCATTCGAGAGTAGATAAATAATCTTTGAAAAGTCAAAAAATTAGTTTAAACGGAACTTATGGGCCGACATTTCTGGTGAACATATTTGTTCATTTTGGTCTATACTTGTAAGCATTTCAGACGAGCCAATAAGTATAGGTCGCGATCAGAATTTGGATATGAACTTAGAAATGTTGTGTCTAATTTTGTTCAAGAGTAGTGAGAGACTTTTTGAAAGGCCTGAAAAATGATTTTTAAAAGTGAGTCAATAAGTTTTTCTTTAATCTATAAGTCCGTTTTCAAACATGCTAAAAATTGTCGAAGTCAGTCGTTTTGTAGACCAAACATTTTTCTACAAAATGTGATATTGAACTAAGTTGCAGCTATTTATCCAAGTGAGGTTACAAGTATTTTTTCAAGAGTTTATTTCAACGTAAAACAGTTGTCGATTTTTCAAAAATGAGTATTTAAGAAAAATAAAAATTGAAAGACAAAAAAATAAAAGCTTGAAAGAATACATTTTGTAAAGTTGCTTCTGATCTACGATCTGATATATAAATAAAGATCATAACTTTTAGTTTCGATTCACAATAGTGAAAATACAAAAATATGTAGAAAAAATTTGCCGTTCAAATCCATTTTTTGGGTCTTTCAAACGAAAACTGCGATAAAATTTCTAAAACCATATTCAGAATGTGCACAATATGCTACTCATAATCCATAGCTTTTAATATCTCGGAAACACTTTCAATGGAGCCAATAAATGAATAAATATTTTGTCTCAAAACGTTCGATCTACTCGTTAGATGCATTAAGTGTTCGTAAAAGTTATGAACGAAATCATTGAAGTTTTGTTTTGATTTATCTTATTCTTACACATTGCAAAGATTCAGTAAATTTTTCGATTATTCTTCTGAAATTCTGCGAAAAAAACCAAACCAACGCATAAAGCTTGATAGAAAAACAAAATATTGCAAACTTTTATGATCAATCTAAAAATACGATAACACATGGAGAAAAGAACACGTTTTTTTTCTTTCATATTCTTTTAGCATAGAAAAAAGAAAATCAACATCTCATTTTTTTTTTCTTAGGTCATTGCATAATCAAATGAAAAAAAAAACCCAACAAACTAACACATTGCCAATTCAACCATTCACATCAATGTCTACGTCATCTTTACACGTCTTACCTACCGAACTTTTACATCGAATTATTGATTATATTGATACAGAAACTGTATTTTTTTCTTTTCGAAATGTTTGTAAACATTTTTATACAATTGTTAATACTTACAATCAATATCAACTCGATTTTCGTTTAATTACAAAACCAAAATTTTGTTTCATACGTCATTTTATTCAACCTGAAAATGTTATTTCTCTTGTTTTATCTGATGGACATAAAACATCTGGTCAAATTAAATTATTTCTTTCATTGTTTAATATATCTCTATTTACTCAACTTCGTTCTTTAACTCTTATTCAAGTTAGTGAATCAGATTCAATTGTATATTTACAACATATCAGTACGTGTTCACTTGTTTCACTTTCTATTGATTATCGAAATATGCCGAGACCAATCACTACAACAGATGATTTTCTCTCGACAAATCTAGAAAAACTCCGTAATCTTCGAAAGTTTGAATTATCTGTCAGTCGTTTAACAATTGATAACATGCAATATCCAATACAACATATGAAACTTACTGAGTGTATTCTGAACAAATCAATATTTGACATTCTTCTTCATTTTCCTCACTTAGAAACATTAATGGTAAGTAGTATTTCTACGCCTAACATCGATGAAAATTTAGCTACTACTATGCAAATAAAATCAAAATTAAAATCATTGACAGTTGAAGGGTATTCTTTATGTATGAATATGATTGTATCAATTTTGTTATGCACACCATCATTAATTCATTTTAAACTGATAGCATGGCCAACGATGCCTGAACTTTCTTGGAGTGGTCGTTGGTGGGCAGAATTCTTTCAAAAGAATTTAAATCAACTTAAATTATTTGAGTTTTTCTTCGACAAACGAATAGATTATAAAGAAACTAAATGTGATATTGAATCCATCATTGCTCCATTTCGAACATCATTCTGGCTAGAAAAACAATGGTATGTCGCATGTAATTATTATAAAAATACACATAAATTAGAACTATATTCAATACCAATATGTAAATCAAATATTTCATACGAATGTACAGCAAATAAAATTTCTTCTACAAATTTAACAAATGATGTACCATATATAATGGATAATGTACGTTCATTAAGTCTGGATATAATTCAATCAGCGGCTATTATTCGTGATAATGTATGATTTTCTTTTTGTTTCTAGTCTTATTCTAAATTCGTGAGTCTTAGTCAGATCGAGTCTGCAGATTTGCTATGTATTTCTCAAATATTTTCCATTGTTTGAATAATTTTTTGAGACAGAAAATTTTTTGTGAAATATGATCTAACAGAAATGTTGAAGTACAGAGATAGAAATTTATAACACTTCACAGAACGTGCCAGATGTTGATATATAATCACAGATCGTAAATCAATTAAGTCTTATTATAATATATGAACTACTTCCTTATTGCATTTCTGGCAGATTCTGTAAAAGGATAGTGAAATATGTGCCAAAAAAGATAGAATAAAACAATTTCTCTGTGATTAGTAGTAACAATCAGAGCTGAGCAAAAGGACAACTTTTTCTGTCCTGTTCTGATGCCCTACTCTGTCTTGGCAGGTGGTGGAATAAGACATAAATTATGGTTTCATTCTATCCTGCAGGACTGTCCTATCCTATGTTCAGCTCAGATAACATAAATTGGTGTATTCTAAGAAATCTCTTCTATTTCGAATAGAATTCTTTTATTTTTTTTAAGGCTGATGTTCATTACATAAATATAGAAATTCTTTTTATTTTTCTTTTGTTTAGAATTTACTATCAAATCATACCTTATTTTCAAGAGTAAATAAACTAACACTCTTGATTACTAATGAATTTTCGAATGATTTTATTGATTATCTATTGAAACTTATCGATTTTTCGCAACTTTATACACTTTCATTGACTTTAGACTTAAATCAACAATCATTTCAGAATATTATAAAAATTATTAATAATTTATTAAATGAAGCATACAATGTTCAATCAATTAAATTACGTTCTTCACGACCTGCTTATTTAATCGAATATTTACAAACAATTTGTTCAATGTTATCTAATCAAGTAAAACATCTTACAGTTTATATACAGGATGCTGATGAAATGCAATTAATTCTTAATCAATTTGAAAATTTCTCAAGCATCACATTTCATTCAAATATGTATTGGTATTCAAAATTCGATAATATAGCTGAAGAACTAAGAATGAAAGGAAGAGATTTTATATATTATAACAATAGGATGTATGCTAGCTTTTGGTTTGGTAAATAAAAATAATTAAATTATTGAAAACTTGTTAACGTGTCGAATAATGTTTTCTTTTTTCAAAAGATCATCTCGTTCAATTCGTTTTGATAAAAACTTAAGCGTAGAATATTACTCTTAGAGCAAGAATAAAATTTACAGTATTTATTTGTTCTTTATCAAAGAAGAAAATTTGTGAAATATTTTCTGAAAATTTAACAATAAACAACAATATATAATGTCACCTCTACAAGTACTATTCGTCGAACTTCTATAAAAAATTATTGAGAATATTGATAAATCAAGATTTGTGTTTATTCTTTCGTTGTGTATGAAAACACTTCAATACTATTGTTAACACTTTTAATCAATATTCAGTAACTTCCACATAAAAAATAAAGAAAAAGCCATTATAGTACCTTCTAAATGCTCATGATCCTTGAAAATCGCTACCAATTGAACAAAACTATATGCTGATGAATATATTTGAAGCATGATTTCCATGTACTTCATTATTTGTCTGTTAACAAATAACTGAATGAACATGTTCACATAATGATTCTTTCTGTAATGGTTCAAAGTAAACAACAATTATTGGAATAAAATGATGACCTTTTCTTTTCTGTCAATATGAAATCCAAACAAACTACTTATGATATTAATTCAATAATTAATTCATATAGAACATCATTCTGGTTTCAAGTGAAACATTGATTTATTATTTGTGATAATGTCAAAGTTTTAGTTTCATTAGAATTTAATGTCAATCTGTCAATCTTGTATTTTATACTATTCTGAATCAAATGAAATTTCTTATTCGATTTGAATTACAACAAATATTGATAGAGTATCGATGATAAATAATATTTCATATTTATATGTAGATTTAACATTAATGACTTATAAGTGATAATTTAGAAAAGGTATTCGATATAATGCAATGAAGATAGCAGATATTTTTTCGAAAAAATTTAACTTAAAAGTTCTCTTTTTTTAATCATACATTACTTCTTAGAAATAGAAAACTTGCCAATTTTAAGTACAAACGAAAGTGAAATTGATTTAATTGAATTCTTTTAAGATCTGTTTATTTTTCTTTTATATAGAATAACCTACGAAGTTCATTTTTATTTTCGAAAGTGACAGAGCTCGTATTGTTATTCTATAGTAGCTTCTTATCACATTAAACTCAATATATTTCAACATTCATCGATCTCTTAGGAATTGTTCAACTTGCAGAGTGTATACTTTTCACTCTATGCCCGAATAAAACAATATTGCGTCATAATGTAATATACATTTAAAAATCGAAAATCATTTTTATTCAATTCATTTATTAGCTTTGAGATTTTTCTCTGTCCATTCACTGATAATATTAGTAGAATTCCAGTTTGAAACTTCATAATAATATTTTCTACTCCTTCATCATATTGAAATGAAGTTTTAAAATTACATTTTCTACAAATAAACATACTAACACCATAAGCATCATTATTATGCCGTACATCACAATTGAAATAACTTGCAGAATAAAAAAAAGCTTTTACCATTCTAATGTATTTTCGATTGATTTAGTTTCACATCATGAATATATATGTCTCCATTCCAAATGTTCAAAATACTGGCTTATCAGATCCTTGTTTACCAACGCTATATTGCTCCTTAGTATCAAACAACTTTATTTGAATAAATATCTACAAGAAATAAACAACATGAATGTACGTATGTATTTTTTTTTCATTTTATTCTTCATAATATTTATTTTTGACTAACTCAAAATAAATCAAAGAAAAGAGTGTTGTTATTCTATTTTTCGTGAATGTCTCGACTTTGCAAACAATATGTGCAGTGTTGTTTTCTTATAGAATTGAAGCAACATATTGTTTGAGATTAGTTGTAAAAACTGATGTAATAAATGTTTCTCTTGAACACAACAACAAAGGATAATTCATAATATGATAGAATGTAATACTTTCGATGGCCTTCATCGATTTACTCAAAATTGAAACAAATGGATTTTATGATTCATTGTTCGTATTTACAACTAATGAAATAAGTATCATGAAATCTTCTTACATAGAAAATGCATTGATCATTATAATATGTGGATTTGATATATTCATTTATAAAGAAACTCTTAAAATCTTAATACATTTTCCTATAATTGATAGTTTTATTATCAATTAATTGTTCCGCAAGTATTTTTCGTTAGTATTTGAATGTATGTCTTACAAGAGCAATTAAAATTTAGGATGATTTCAAATTCTCACAAATAAAATTAAACACAAGGAGCTATTGAGATTTATTAGATTTATCTTTTAATAGTATATAAAATCTTCCAAGGATACCAGAAGATTTTTATAGTTCAGACGAGTTAATCTTCATCCTCAACTAAATCTTTCATTCTCGGTCACGTTTCCATCTTCATTCTTATCCTCATCCTTTCATTTTATGATAAAAGGAGTACTAGGAGTTTTAAAATCGAAAAACAAATTCCTAAGAGTACGGTCTGGAAGCTACTGGTTCAAATCGAAAAATATTAAACGTTACATAATATGTCATCCAAAAAGGAAAGATACATGTGCGAGTACTTAATGACTTTAAGGTCTTTCCCTCCACTCAAAAAAGTCAATTTTCGTCAGAATTTTCAAAATTTAGATAAATGCATGGGAAGATAGATCGTCTTCAGATCTTTCAGATATGATATGTTTTTTTTATCGAACACTCCCTTTTTTGGCTAAAACTTTGATGATTTCTGTAGTCGGCTGCGTGGAGAACGTGATTTTTCCTGGAAAAAAATGGATTTTGAGGGTTTTGCATGGAAAATAAGTACTTTAATGGAAACCAGAGACGTTTCAACAAGTTTTATTAATCGTTATAGAAACCATTATGTATGCTTTGAGTACGGCTAGACCTCAATTGAGATCAAACAAAGAACGAAGGAGAATAAGAGAAAGAGAAATATGGAAAACCGTATGATTCAATACAAACAAGATGGATTATCTCAATCTGTCATCTATGGCGTTATTTTTGTATGCCCTCTCTGTCTCCAGCTCGCTCATTCGTTTACTCTTTCTTCCTATCATGTCCATTTTTACAAACCATGAGTAATGCTTTAGTCATCTAAACATCATGCAATGTTTATTATGCATATAATTTATAAAAAAAAAAAGATCAAGGCAATATACAATTGATCGTAGTGCAATGATTTGGATCAAGTCCAATGTGATTATGTCGTAGAAGATAGAACTGATTATGTAATGATACTCAACAATCCATGAAGAAGAAGTCTGTTTATATATACTTTACAAAGATATATGACAGTTGGTGGTTATTCTCTTCAAATATGCCAAAAAAACGTCTAAAAGTACAAAAATCTTTAAAAATTTCAGTTCAAAAAATGTTTTTCGTTTTTTCTCGGTTTATGATTTTTCGATTTTGCTTCCAAGATTTCTCGGTCCAGACTATGTCAATATATTTAATCTTTTTCGTTTGAAAGAGTGCGTCGAGGTGTAGAGCACCACATAGTCCTTTTTCAAATTAAGCTTGGTTTTTTATTATGTATACAGACATAGACACCCATTTTTGGCGCGTTTTATCAGTCATTGAACTTGTGATCCCCTTTTCTCGCTAACAAAAGTAAGAATTAAAAAAAAAGAACTCTGAGATGCCCTGCATCCTGAGATGATCTTTCAAACAAAAAAAGAATTTAAACATATTGACAGAGCCTGGGCTGAGAAATCTTGGAAGCAAAATGAGCTATTTTTGACCCTTATTTGGTTCATATCTCTGTCAAACAGCAGAGTATCGAGCTGAAAATCTTACCACATCCTTCCCACTTCAGCCCCAACCTATGCTCCAAATTTCAGCCTATTTGAACGTACCTGGGCTGAGAGCGATTTTTGAGTGAGGAGAAGGCCTTAAGTAATTCGAGTCGTTCGAGCAATATCCGCTGGAGAGAACTTTGGAAACCGCTAGTATGTTCACCAGAGCTGAAAAATTTGTGCATTCTATGAAAGGAAAGATATCGTCCATTTACAAAAAAATTGCTCCATCTTTCCAAATATTGACTGTTTCAGACCACCATCGTTTTCTAATAGTGAAGAAATCTTGTCTATGTCGTGTAAAATGGTTGAGAAATGACTAACATCCATAGATTTTTTTTTCGAAAGATGATTTGAATTATACTGATTGATTATATTGCATAAAGAGATGAAATAAATTTGACAGAGATCGATATGTTTATTTTTACAGAAACGTTAGTTTTGTTACAACGCTTTTGTCTGTCTGCATGCACGTTTTTTAGCTTTGCAATTCATATTTTTATGATTGTGTAATCATGTTTTTTTCAAGATAGTACTACTAATGTGGGAGGTCAATGCTGGCACAAATGTTATATGATAGCACCTATAGTTAATCTTTTATTTCAATTTGTTGTATTCAAGTTATTAAATCAAGGTTACGTGAATCCGCTAAGACTGTTTCTTTTTCTTTTATTCAAAATATCCATAACAGCTGAATCAATATTTTCTTCACTTTCGAGCAGATATGTAAAGGTTCAGAGTCTTGAAAAGAAAAAGAACAAGCCAACCTTTTTTAAAGAAAATCATCAACCGCCATCATTGGAAATACATATTATTAATATAAAATTATGGAAAGAATAAGATTAACAACAACAATACAAAAAGCAGGTCATAAGACATCTGCTATCAATTATATATTAAATGGTAAATATTCAAAAACAAATAACTACGAAAATTACATTTATCAAAAATACACATACCGAAACTAATCAAATTTATCTGTGCAGAAAAAGATAATAATTTCGATGAGAAATATTACTCCTTAATGTCAGTTTTTATATTTCATAGATAATAAATGCTCAGACATGTACAATACTATTACTTGCTTGAGAGATAACTTAATATTTTTTCTCCTGCTAACGAAAAAGTTTCTCTTGGAATAAACAAATCATTTTTCATTAATATTTATTTTTGATTAAGACATTTTCTTTTCAAAAACATATTATAACAAAGTATCGAATAGGCAATAGAATCGATTAAACAGAGGTGGTATATTTATAAGTTTTGTGATAATAATTAAATTGTTAAAGAAGCTTTATAAAGAGAACATCTAGGGTTTCACGTGATAATTTAAAACCAATTTTATCTTTTTCATTTCATAGGATCAATAAAGTCAGTCCAAACTATATAGAAGAATATTGTTTTCTGTTCGTAACACGCCTACATCTGCATCCTTTTATCATACAAAATAGTTACGAAAATAGCATGATGTACTTCTACCACCTTGCAATTGATTTTTTTTCTTTGTTGATTAATACCCCACCTGTTTCATTCCTATATATTTTTTCTGTATTTAGTTCAAATCATTGCAATTCACTATACTAATGCTGTTATTAAGCACCTTATTAATCATCGTCTGTTTCTCTCTTAATAATATTGTCCATGCATGCAGTAAAGATCCGCATGAAGGCGTATTAGTTATTGCTGCTGGAAGTTTTCTTTCAGCCAGTAGTGATCAAGGTGTTAATTGGTCACCAGGAGAAAGAAAAGGTCAAATGACATTCAATCAAGCAACTTGTCAATATGAAAAAATTGTTCGAGGATTACCAATGAATGCAAACTTCGAATGGAAAGTTGCTTTTAATGGAAATTGGGGTGGCGATATAGGATGTAATAATGGTGCTAATTGTGTTTTTAATAGTGGTTCTTCTGGTATTGTTCTTCTTATCTATGATCCATTCAATAGAAAATTAACGACAAGTCCTTTTAATGATGAGACTACAGCACCTGGTGGTTCAACTTCTGCAACAACACCCACACCTGCACCCACATGTTCGAATCCATATCAAAATCGAATAGTTCGAGCATCGGGTAATTATCAAACAGAATTAGGTAGTACAGCTCCTTGGCTTGCAACAGAAGCACATAGCTTGATGACATTTGATGCAACATCTTGTCTTTATATACTTACACTTTCTGGTTTAACACCAAACAAAGCCTATGAATGGAAAGTTACTTTTGATAATTCATGGTCAAATAGTCTTGGCTGTGGAAATGGTGGTGATTGTAAATTTTCTACAAATGCAGCTGGTGCAATTGAGCTCATATTTGATCCTATTTCAAAACAATTATCAAATCGTCCTGTGACAACTGTTTGTGGTAATGAACAATGTGAATTAGGTGAAACGTGTCGAACATGTTTAATTGATTGTGGTGAATGTCCTCCAGCTGTTTGTGGTGATGGTAAATGTGAAGATGCTGAAACATGTGAATCATGTTCAAGTGATTGTGGAAAATGTCCAGTATGTGGTGATGGAACATGTCAATCTAATGAAAATTATCAAACATGTTCACAAGATTGTCCCAATGAATTGTCTGGTTGTGAAATATTTCGAGAAGATAGTTGTCAGAGTGGTTCTCAATCTAATGCAAATCCAGGTGCAGATGCTAAACGTTGGCAAACACCAAAACCTGGTACAAAAGATTATCGACCATCATATCAAGATTATCATACACTTGTTGGTTATACTGATATCATTTATACAGATACTGATCGTCGTACAGCTGATGTTTGCCTTGAAACAAAACATCGTTATAGTGATACAGTAAAATTAACTTATTTTTTTGATGGTGTTGCTCAAGAAAATAAATGTAAACGTTATACAAGTTCATATACAAATATATTACAAGCAGTAGTTACAGGAAACGATGGTTCAACATTAGAATTACCAGATATTGATTTCGCTTGGAATGCGAGACCAATTGCTAGTCGATCAGGTGATTATCGTAATGGACAAAAAGGTGGTGTAGCTGAAATGTTTGGATGGCCTCATAATGACATAAAAGAAGAATGTGAATTTCTTGGTAAAGCTGGTTATTTAGGTGTAAAACTATTTCCAGTTCATGAACAATTAATGTCAACACAACCATTTGAAGATGCAATGAATCCATGGTATTTTATGTAAGTAGATTTTTAATTATTTGATTTATTGTATAAAGAATGTTTTTTATATTAATTATATTAGGTATCAACCAGTATCATATAAATTGGATGGTCGAATGGGTACACGTGAAGAATTACGTGATTTAATTAATACATGTCGTGGATATGGTGTACGAGTTTATATTGATGCAGTACTTAATCATTTCACTGGTGCTGGTAATGATATGAATCAACATCGAAATCCTAATGGTTGTGTAAAATGGGGTAACAAAACAAGTAGTGCACCACCTGAACGACAATCACCGTTCTATACACATGCTTATACTTATCAATATAATCCAAATACAGGCAAATCTCCATCCAATGAATTTCCTGGTGCTGCTATTGGTCCTGAAGATTTTCATTGTGATCGTGTACTTGGTTCATGGTCTGATTTATTTATCTTGAATAATGGTTGGCTTGTTGGTCTTACTGATCTTGATACATCAAGAGATTATGTACGTGAACGTCAAGCAGCTTATATTGTTGATATGTTAAGTTTGGGTGCTAGTGGTTTTCGTATTGATGCAGCTAAACATATGTCACCTGAAGATATTTCTGCAATAATGAAAAAAGTTCAACGAAAAATGGGTGGAACATTACCAGATGACTTCTTTGTTTGGCTTGAAGTTCTCACAGGTAAAAAAAACTATATAATTTCTAACCTAATTTTTAAGTTTGATCATATGTAAATTATAATTTTTGTCAAAGGTGGAGAAGCTGGTGTTATATGGCAGGGACCATCATGGTATGGAACTATGTTCGAAAATATTCTTAAGAAAGATCTTGGATCAAATTCTGAAGTCGATAAAATTAAAGTAAATTTTTCTTGGATATTCCTTCATTGAAATAAATTTTTATGTAAAATTAGATGTGGGATGGTCTCTATCCCAAAGAACCATTCAATAATCCTACCGTATCACGTCATCGTGTAGTCATTCAAAATGATGATCATGATCAACAAAATCCAGGTTCAAGTAGTCGTGATATGGCTAATGCTGGTTGTGTTCTTGTTAAAAATTGTCCTGTTGCCGAACATCGTAATTTTGAAATTCGTCTTTTTACAAATCCAAATGGTGCACAAAATAATAATGATGATTGGCCTATTCGATTTATTCTTTCATCTTATTATCATACTCATGGTGATCTTGGTATTCCAGATGGAAAATCATCATGTGATCTTTGTACTGTTACATGTACAACATGTCGTAAATCAGTACCTTATATAAAAGCACATGATCGAATGGCATGCGCTTATGCAGGTAATGGCTATACGCATACACATCGTGATATAGCTGTTATCAATGCAATGCGTTTATGGATGCATTTAACACCAGTATCAGGAGCATCGTTGGGTATTGGACATTGTGGATAAATATGAAAAGAATATAAATCATGCTCCTGGTTTTTTTTTCTTGTTTTCTCTACTAATTAAAGATACGTTCATAATAATCTAATAAAGTATTATTATCTATATATCTTTTTTAGATGGTTTTAAGATTATTTATATTTTGATTTTTTCTACTTGAAAATAGATTGTACACTGTCTTAAAATTTAATCAATCAATTATAGAACAAATCAACATTTTCTATTGTGCTTTATAAATCAAGAAAACCACTGGCTTCTTTCTTATTTCTATCAAAACTTATACAAAAACTACATAAAAACATTGTAATTTGCAATATATCATCATTTCTTGAAAAACATTTAATCACCTCAACGTTTTCTAAAAGAAATAAGATGATCATTAATCCTTTTACCTCCCATAGCGACTATAAAGAAGCTATTGATAAAATAACCATTGGAATAGAACATTGATGTCTTCGATATATCGATACTATGGACAGACCAACCAGGTACACTCTCGTTTGGTTACTCTAATAATCATTGAGAGAAAAAACGGTATGTCTCATTCTATAGAGAATGATTTGTTCTACTATTTTGTGTGATAAGGGCGAATTTTATGTCCAGGTTCAGGAAGCTGAAAATCGAAAGGTTTGATTTTCTGAAACATTAGTAGTAATCATCCTGTATTTTATTATTTCTTTTCTATCTAGCTTTTGTGAAACTTTCGAATGGTATTGATACTAGTAATAGACATTGTCATTCTTCTATATTACACAATACATTTCCATAATATATTTTGTTCGTTTATAGAAAAATATTTTATTCAAAAAAATTCAACTTTTTGTGATTTTTTCAAATTTATTGATTTTTCAATTCATCTTTTTCGAAGATGGAACAGCATAAAACAAAATATTTTCTTATCAATTGATACTCTATGGAGTTGACTACAAGACATATTTTCAAAACTTTTTAATTTCTTGTAATCGCTTCACAAAATGGTCACTTGAGTGGCCACGAGAGAGTAAAGGGTTACAGATTTTGTTTGTTTTTTCAAAAGCTAACATCTAACAAAAATAGAATAGAAAATTTGAAACTCCCTTTATCAATAACAAAGTTAATTAAATATAAATAAATCTATTTGTTTATTTTGACCATTGGACATTGTAGAAATCTCTAATCAATTTCATTCTCATGTCAAAAATCTTTAAACTACATGTCGATTAACTGAATAGTAGGTAGTTATTGTAATCGAGTAAACTCATTTCTCATAGAGAATACTTGATGATCAATAACCAAAGAAAGATTTTAATTCTTTTTTCTCATTGGTAGTTTCAAATTCTTATGGTACTGCACGGATCTAAACATCATGACTCATGACCTAGGAGTCATTTGGCATGTCATTGAAAATTTCTCATCGTTTTTTTTCTTTTGTTATTTTTTTCTTCATATCTTCTTCAAACAAAATATGTGTATTTATAGTTCAGTTACATATGCAAAAAATGAAAGATGAATTACTCATTACTTTTTTTGTATTTGTATTTATTAAAAAAACAACAAGTTATTATTTTCAGATGTTTACAATTAATCATTGGTTTCATCGAAATCCTTTAAAATCAACGGCTATCGTGTCGTTTGATCATCGAACATCACCATCAAGTACAGATGCTATGCAAATATGCAAGTAAAATAAAAATAAATTTATTATATTGAATTGAAAATAATTTGTTTTCCTTTTTGTTTTTGTTTTTTTGTTTTTCTTTGAAGTCAACTTCGTCAATTACGTCTTGAACTTTTACAATTATTATGTAATCCAACGCTTGAAACTTCAAATATTCGAGATACATTTGATCAATATATGTCCTTGTTAACCGGTTTTGTAATATCACCAGATGGTAGTAGTGATGATTCGAAATTACGTTTTACAACAAAATTTTATTGGAGTGATTCATTAACAAAAACCGATATTATAACGTATAAATACAAAAAAAAAAAATTTTTTTCAAATTAAATATTTTTGTTTTTAGAGATGTTCAAGATGCACAATTTGAAATATGTTGTATGACAATGAATGTCGCCATGTGGTATACAAAACATGCTGCATATGTTGCATCTAAAAGTAGTATGTAAGTAATATACAAAATAAAATCTTGTCATTTAAATTTAAATTTTCATAAAAAAAAAAAAAAAATAAAATTAGGCCAAGTGATAAGGATGCACTTGATGTACATAAATCACTTCGAACTGCAGCTGGAATGTTTAAACATGTTATGGTTTGTTTATTTTTTTTTCTTTCATTTGTTTTTTTATTTTTCTATAAAATAAAACAGGATGTTGAACTTCGAAAATTACATGATGTTAAATTACCATCTTGTTCTGATCTTAATGAAAAAATTCTTGCTGCTTATTATTATAGTTGTTTGGGAGAATTTCATGAAGGTTAAATTTATAATTAAGAATTAGAAAAATTTTTAATGAAAATTTTTTTTTTTTATAATTATCTATTTATAGTTACGGTAGCACGAGCAATGAGTGCTAAACAAGATAATGCACTTATTTCAAGTATAAGTAATCAAATTTCACAATATTTTGATATGGGAGGTAAAGAAAAAAATTGATATTGTGATATGACATATTGAAATAATAATTCTAGGCCAACAATTAGTATCATTAGATGAAAAAATTATTGGACAATGGCGTATGTATTTTGGTCTTAAATCAAAATTTTATTTAGCTGAAGTATGAATTTTATTGAAGATTTTATTATATTACGTTATTATTATTATTATTATTTAGGCACGTGCATATCAAGCATTGGATTTTCTCAAGAAAAATGATGCACCAAATTCTTTGAAAGCGGCTGAAGAAGCAAGTAAAGGTAAGCAAGTCATAATTTTTGTCTTTTCACTAACATTAGTTAATCTAAATATATATATATCTATATAGTTCAACAACAGGCAGCTAGTTTTTGTGAACAATATTCTAAAACTAAAGGAGCTGGATCACCACAACGTCATCCATTTTTTCTTCAACTTGATTCATTAATTCGTCGTGTTCAATCAACAGTTGATTTTGAAAATAATATTATGTTTGTTTTTATATCTTCACTCATACTGACTGTAATGATTATATTTTTTTTTAAATTTCTTTAGTCATCATAAAAGAGCTGCAGCTGACTTAGCACCACTTGATAATAATCCAACACATGGAATTTTACCTGCTGAAGAATATATTCCAGCTAAATTAAATAGTTTATTTTCTGAGAATACTTATCGAGCATTTGATATTGGTCGAAATGTTGGCAAAGTAAGAAAAAAAAAGCACAAACATTTATTTTTCTTTTAATTCTTAAATTCTTCTATATTCTAGCCGTATAAAGAAGATAAACATGCACGTGAAGTAAAAGAAGCTCGAGAAATGCCAATACCACAAGGAATGCCACCATCCGAAAGTGCTTGTACTATTGCTTAAAATGATTTTATTATGTACATTCATTGCCTTCTATTCATTTTTCTTTATTATATTAAACATTTTATGCGTATTAAATAAAAAGAATCTAACAACAAAATAATGAACCAAGATTTTACTTTTTTTTCTTTCTTTTTTTTTTTTTTTTCTTTTAAAAATTTGCTGATATATATCTTCGTGGCATATAAAAATAAATAAAAAAAATGAATAGTGGTATACCAATCATTAAACCAAGAGTCAAAATAAGTGGTGTTAAAATAAATGTACTTATAAATACAAATGTACAAAGAAAAAAACGACGAATTGAACCCATATCAAGTTCAAGTGAATATTGATAAAATTTTTTTGTTAATATTATTGGTAATGCTATTAATAATATTGGAATAGCAATAACAATTATTAATATGGCTATCATTGGAGTTAATATCCATGATAATATTAAAAATAATATTGATTTAAGTTTTGACCAACGTTTTTTACCATAAAATGTACAACCAGTTGGTGTTATAAAATGTAAATTATCAACTTCTTTCATACATAACCAACAAAATTCACATGTACATATAGCACAACGTATATGATTACATGAACCATCATTTAATTTTTCTATTGGACTTTTACCTAAAAGAAATAAAATAAAATGTATAGATAATCAGTAAGGATTCCAAAATTTAATATGAAAAATGAATTTATATTAAGACTTCATCTAAAAAATTGATCTTTGGTCCAGATACATTCAAATTGTATAAAATTTTCAGGATATATTAGGATTGTTGTGGAGAGGCTTTGATAAAATTTTCAGTCTTATACCATGATGTTTTCACGAGATATTCAACAAATAAGGATCAAAAATAGCTCATTTGATAACCTAAAATTCTCCGTGGACCTTCACTCTATGTACTTAATTTTTTTTGTTTGAAAGAACATAATAGAGCACTTATTTTTAAATTCTAATTTTTTAATGGCAGAAAAGCTCAATGTTTCGAAAAACTTTTAAAACATGGCGCTCTAATTATAAAGATACTCTTTAGTATATTAGTAACAAAGCTTAATTCTAGAATGGAACTCTGCACAGTGTAACTCACCATTGAAGGGAGAGGAAGTGCAGCATGAACAAGTGTCAAAGTGGAGGTCGTTGTGTAGTCCAATTTCAAAAGAAGAGGGCGCTTTATAGACAAGTTTCAAAATCCCACGAGCATGACGTCTCTCCAAAAGCTATGCCTCGAGGATTGTTCCAATATTCTCTTCCAAACAAAGAAAAAGCTATTGACTATAATGACGTTTCTTCGAATATTCTGGATTATGCGATTAAAAACTCATAAACAAAGAAAAAAATTTCCGCTTTTTCTAAAAAAAATAACCCACATTTTTCAAACCGGAAATGACGGATATTTTTGGAAAGAGAACGAAATGACAAATAAAAAAATCCGGTCATTTATGACAGGTTAGACCTTAGGGTTATCTATCATCTTAATTTCATTTTTTCTGACGACAATTGACTTTTTTGAGAGAGGGTGTTAACTATTTTTTTTTATTGTGATTTATGAAAGAAAAATACCAAGAAACTTTGAAATTGTATGAATTTCTTTTTTATCATTGATTATAACAGTTACTAATTAAATCTTTTAGTCCTGATAATCAACAAACAAAATTCCTTTTATCATTGAATTATTCTACAAATAATATTGTTCAGCTTTGTAGACAAGCCTTGAAACTTATTCAAATATATTTACGATCTGTCGAAATATGATTATATACAATTGCGAATGTTATTTTGTTTCATCATGGATAATAAAATACAAATTCATGGATTGACATCTTTTTATGTAATTTAGTCTATTCGACACCTTGAAATGTTGTGCTTTTTAAAAAAGAAAAGAAAACCGAGAGCATTTTGTACTCTAAAACTACAATGAAGAATATCGTTTATCTTTTGTAATCTACTGTATGATATACTATAAGTTAACAAATGACTTTGGTCTTTTATCTCTTATATTCAGAAAAAACGTTGTAAAAAATTATGGTGTCTTTATTTATGATAATGAAAGATTAATCCTTTCTTGCCCTATAGTATTTATAGATATCATTTTATAAAAAATTGATTCTTTTAAACTATAAAACATGTAGGAAAGGATTCCATCTCAATTTAATGTCTGTATATTTTGTACCTCAAATCAATAGTTTGAAACTATTCTTTACCATAAAAATAATATTTTTGATGTTCTATGAGTACATAATGTTATGGCACGCACCATAATTCATAAGAGAAAGGCTAGCTTATTGTGTATGGTTCAAACTTTTCCTGTATATATTAGGGCTCATAAGATTGATGTTATTGAGCAAGTTAACCTTCTGAACTATCAGATTTAGCCAAAGGCAAGAAAGAGTTAATTTATTTGATCAAATCAAATCGACATATTTAAACATAATCTTTCTTTTTTATATACTTAGTTTATTTGAAAATTCTTTAATATCCGAATTCAATATATATGAAAATTTGTCATTGTAAAGAAAATAATGATATAAATATCTTAAAAGAAAAACTTAAGACTGAAAATCGAGCCTTCAAAAAAAAAAGAGAAGACACGGAATGAGCTCATATTTCTCATGTGCGCTATAATTCAACACTCATAAGCAATATTTTAGTAAAACTTATTATTACAATTTCTGTCATAAAAATGTCAAAGTCTTTTATCCTCTACTCTTTTGAATGAATCTCTATAATTAAATAAAATCAGTAATATAATGAATATCCATTACATTAAAGTTTCCGATTTTATTTCTATATTTAGGATATAACAAAAAAAAAGCGAATAATAATTTAAAATTCGAAATATTTTTAATTTTATCATAAAAAAAAACCAACAAATAAACTTACATCGTGGACATGGTCGAATCAGTCCTCCATTCGAATTGGATTTTATAAGCATTTGAAGTGTAGGATCTTGAGCAGCACGTTGACTTGATGCAAGTTCACATGTTAAATTTGGATGCCAAATTTGTGAACAACGTTGACAAAATGGTCTTTTACAGACTAGACAATCAAATTTATTTGCTTTACGTGTATTGTCAACCAAAACAGCAAAATTACAATTTGGATAACTAAATTTACAAAAGATTTATTTTTGTTTAATTTTTTATTTATTAAAAATAAACAAAACAAAACAAAACAAAAAAAGAATTATATACTTACGGACACCATCTTGTATCAGGCATTTTTTGTAAGACACGTCTTAACATAAATGTTTCATAACGTTCATACATTTGTTGATCATTTAAAATTCGTTTTATATCATTTGGATGAAGAATTTCTTTACAATCACTATGTGGACATTCTACTAATGATAAACAACCATTATGTATTTTGTCAAGTAAATATATATGTAAACATGAATAACAAAAATTATGTTTACATGTTCGTAAATTTTCACATTCATTTGTTGAATAACATATTTCACATTCATTTGTATTATTATTTAAATTTGTTATTGTTGTTATCATTGAATTAATATAATTATCATCATTTGTATTTGTTGAATTAATATCATGTATAGCTGGTAAAATAGGTGTTGATGTTGATGTTATTTGTACAAATGAATTCATATTAAAATTAGTTGACATACGACGAAAAAATGTTTGTGGTAATATTTCATCTGTATTTGATATTGTACTAGATGGACTTGTTATACGTTTAATAACATCACTTGCACGTATATCAATTGATGATGATGAATTTGATGCTTGAGAATTTGTACGTTGTTTTATATTTTGTGATGATCCTAACTCATCATCATGTGATGATAAATTTAGAATAGTATGTCCTTTTTGATTATCATTTGTTGAAGAATTATGTTCAGTTATTGGATGAATTCGATGATGTTTTCTTGTATTTGATGAATTTGCTTCACCAACATACATCGTTGAAGTTTACAATTTTTTGAAATATATATTGATGGATTTAATTCTACTTGACAAAAGTAAATGAAACTGAATGCATTCTATTTGCGTGTCACTCTAAAAAAGAAAGAAAAGAAAGAAAAGAGAAGAAAAATAACAGATTCTCAGTTTGCCTCAAACTGCATGCGCATGATGATGGAGAACAGATCTCGTAAAAGTATCGAAACATTATTTTTTTTTTACCTGCATCGGACAATTTTATTTATATAACACGAGAACAAGATACAATTTTCTTTTTTTACATTCTATGTCTCATTCAAATATATCAAAATGTAAATAGGTCACCTCACCAAACATGCGTATATAATCAATTGATTGTCATATATTGATGATAAATATTAACAAAATCCATCTGACATTCTTTGTTTTTTCTTTTCATTGAAATTAAATATAAAAAAAATATTTGTTATTTTCTTGACAATAATATAATTATAGTCTTCCTACTTTTTGTTTATCACCTTTACATTAAACTAACAATGAAACAAAACAAAAAAAGAACTAATCTCGTTGAAAAAAAAAGCGCGCATATAAATATTCAAAGAAAAAAAAAGTAAACGAGTTCTAGCTGATTCATGTATGTATATACTTTTATTGCTGTTTTTTCTTTTTTTTTTGTTAGTCGTTTTTTTACCTAAGTAGTATTTACTTAAGTCATTGCCTTACGAATCGACACATACACACAGAATGATTAGACGGCTAACGTAGATAAACGATTTATGAGAATGTGTGTAATTTAGGCTTTATTTATAATATTCCTTAGGTCTTTTTTTTTGCTTTCATTCTTATTGTTTGATTGTCTATCCTAATATAGTCAAGGAAAAGAGACATCTCAAATAAATATGTCTAGTCTTAAATATATATTCTCATCATTAGTATCATCTTGTTCTTTCCGATTGAATGAAGGAGAAATGTTAACTTGATTAGGTGAAGGTTACTATCCCAAGGATGTTATCGCTAATATATGCGTAATTTCCTCGATTGATGTTTAGGATTTGACCAGAAAAATGTAACTCATTATTATTTCATGGACATTCTTGCGTAACCTATGATTTCTTTTATCGATCGCGATTTTATTAGTTGGGTACGGTATATTAAACGAAAAAGCAAAAGAAAACAAATAGAATATTTTTCACGCTTAATAAAAGCATTTCTATTTTTAATCATAATTTAATATTTAAAAAAAAAACTGAAAACAAATTCAACCAGTTTTTTCATATTATCCTACAATTATTTATAACTATATATATATATATACTGACAAAAAACGATTCAAAAACAATCTATAGAAAATTTTTTCTAGTTTTAACAAATAAAAAAGATATCTTTAAGAAGATTTTGTTCTTCGGAATCTGCTAGAGCATTCATGGAATTTTTATTAATTTGAGGTTTATTATTTATTGGTAATTTTTTTGGTATTTGTTCATGATATGATTCATTTAAAGATAATATTAATAGATCTTCATCATTATTATCAATTTCATATCGTTGAGTTTGAATTGGACGATTAGCTTGTTTATCAGAACTTCTAAAAACAAACCACAAAATTCTTTTGTTTTTATTATTTTAGTTTTAAATTTCATTTAAAATATTTGTTACTTGACAATGAATTTTGTTGTTTGTCTAACAGGTGATGTACCACATTCGACAACAGCTGTTTTTATTTCATGCTTTATTGGTGATGTAGCACGTGTTGTTGTTTGAATAGCTAAATTTGATGAAGATTTAGTTGTTTGTTCAATTGAAGAATTTATATTTCTTTGTTGAAATTCTTTTTCAAGTATTTGTTGCTAAAAAAAAAGCACAAAGAAAACTTTTTCTTTTTATTATTTACTACAAAAAAAAAATTTGATTCAAGACTTGTTTATGAAGTAATTCTAATTGTTTTTCCATCATTAATTGTTTTAATTGAAATTGTTCATTTATTATTGAATTTGCTGTACGAGATGGTTGAATTAAATCATTTTCATGTTGAATACGTGTCATTGTTGAAGATTCTTTCAATGGTAAATTAATTGGTGTTGATGACTAAACAAATAATAAAATTAAGATTTGAAATTATAATGAAAAAAAATAAATAAATAAAATTTCTACTCGTTGAGGATTTGGAAATTCATTTGTTGGTGGTTTTAATAATAATTGAGGTTTTTTTTCATATTCATATAACATCCTTTTTGTTTCATTATAACGTGTAAGAAGTTCTAAATAAAAGAAAAAGAAATTTAAAAAAACAAAATTTAAGACAAAAGAATTTTACTTTGATTATCTTTCATTAATTTATCATAATCAGTTAATAATGTTTTCATTTGTACTTCAAATAATTTTCGTTCTTGTTCAAGTTTATTTTCTGTAAGTTCTTTTTCATGATTTATACTAAAAAAAACAAAATCAAATGAAATTATCTATGAAAAATAAATTAGAAATATATACCGTGCAAGTTCTTTTATTAAATTAGCAATTTTTAATTTATCTTCAGCACTTAATTCTTTAATACCTTTGGAAGATTGAATTGATGTATCAATTGAACTAGTCGAAACAGGTTGATCAACAAATCGAACAGCATTTGGTGCACTTGGAACCTATGTAAAATATGAAATACGATTAAATGATTTGAATTTCAGGAGAAAAATTAGATGATATTCGAGTTTCATTTGACTGTGAGGCTTCGAATGTCGATAGTTGGAAAAATCGATATCTCATTAGACAAAAAAAAAACGAATAACTGTTTCTACAACGCTTTTCATCATACTTTTATGGAATAAATTGTTTTCTTTTTCGTCACGATAAATCAAGAAATCGATCTTTCTATCAAAAGCTGAATGAAGATGAAAAATGGTCATTGTAAAATTCCTTATTAAGAGACAGAAATAGCTCGATTGGGTGAATATGTGACATCCCTCAATCAAGACGATCTTTTGTTTTTTTTTTGAACAGAACCAAATATTCTTCGTACGTTCTCTTAGACAAAAAAATCTTTACACTCTTTTTCTCCTAATGTTGGCTGTCTTGAGTTAGTCCTTATGTTATGCTTCGCATCATATTAAAAATTATCTCAGACTGATTTATTTACTGAAGTGTTGGAACAAAGACAAACAAAAACGAATTTTCTGTATGAATGATACTCTTATTCATTGATGAATATTGTTCAAACTTAAGTATAAATTGTTTTACTACTCGTGAATTAAAAATGTTTCATTGTTCTATGAAAATTATAAAGAAACTAATGGAAGAGAATAAGATTTTTTTTTTTTTTATAAAAAATAACACCATATTCATAATTAACAAAAGACCTTCTTGACAAAATTACATAATTATATGTCACTTTTATGCTATTTGTAACTATATCAAAATGACAAGAACAGACATAGAGAAAAAACGTTTTTGAAATTGATTAATTAACCTTTGTTCGTGCTTTGTTTACTACAGATGGTGCAGTAACTTTATTTGTTTTTATTGTTGGTATTTGTGGATGTTGTGCTATTGGCTTTTGAATCGTTGAATTTTGTTCTATATAAGAAAAAAAAATAGAATATTAAATAAATTCAGCTATAATTACCAGCTGCATTTAACCAACGTATTCTAACCGGCTCTTCACTAGGTGGTACAATATTCTCTTCAGTCATAATTTTATCTAAAATTTTATATGCAGAAAAAAAAGAATCATCAGCAAATCATGTTTAATATCGAATTGTTTTCTTAATTAGATAGATTTAAAAAAAAAAAGAACGTCATCATGTGATTTAATGTTCGATTGAATCGTAAACTTGTTTAAAATTCTTGTAAAATCCCTAAAATAAATCGAAAAATATAAATCAAAATATGTTTTATATAATAATTTACGTTAAAAAAAACTAAATAATGTTCTAATGCTTGTGTTGATGTCATTTCACGTATTGAATGCATTGATAATTGTGGCGCACCAACATCAACTGTATACATTCCAAGACGAGAAGCAAGTATTGGACCAACAGTTGTACCACATGGCATATCATTTCTCATACAAAATTCCTTGACAAAAAAAAAAAAAAAAATTAAAGTTATTAAAAAAATGACATTTAGAAAATAACTTAAAAAAAGAACACACCTGTAATGGAACATTGCTTAAACGAGCAATTTCTTTAATTAATGTTGCTGTAAATGCTGTTGTTGCATAACGATTACAACAATTTGTTTTAACAACAACTCCACCATTTAATAATGATGGTCTATGATCACGATCATGAAGAGAACTATAATTTGGATGGACACCATCTTGTTTTTTTTGTAAAAGAAAAGACAATATTTATTTATTTATTTTTCTTTGATTAATATACGTACGAGCCATATCAGCTGAAACAAGAAATGAATTTGACACTGAACGTTCATATTCAGCACGTGTCATTCGACGTAATGTATGTTGAGTAAATTCGCTCATAGCACCTTGAGCACTTTCAGAACCAATCTAAATTTTTATAAAATCATATAAATCCTCTCTGCACAGAATAGAAGTCCAGCGAGCTTCTCATTTGTTTTGATAGTCAAAGGTTTGAAGGTGGACTACTATTATGGCTACATTTTTTTTTGTGTTGTAGTTATGTTATCATTAGCTTATGAGTATTTAGGATATCTATAATAGTTTCTGTGGAATCAGAGATTGACTATTAGTTCTGTTCCGATTTCATACTATTAAGTAGATCACATAATGAATTCTTTACACTACTTTTCACGTTCACAGGCTCATTTATCTGCTATACTCGGTAGATTTTGGTGTATATATACGAACAGTTATGGTTAATGCAATATTTTAACTAAGAAATTGCCAAGCTCTAGCGAAGTTATATCTTTAAGTAGTACGTATGCATGCGCATTTTTCAAATCAGAAAAAAAATTGATTAATCTGTTGCTAGAAATTATATACAACAAAAAAGAAATTAAGCCCATAAACAGAGCTATAATTCAATATTGAGAAGCAATGAGCTAATCTATCCATTTTAAGATTTACGAAGGAATCATCCCAAGTGACAATCACCGTTTGAGCTCATATGGAATCTACAGGCAAGTCTTAATGACAATAGCAAACGCCTAGAAGAGTTCATTCCAATGGACCTTTGGCACCGATTATAACTAGTTTACTAGATTTTTGATCCAATTTTAGGTACTCCTCGGAAGATCTTATAACAGAATTTGAATCCAAAATTTTGCTTATAGATAGATTTAATGACTTTTAGAATACCCTGAAAGTTTCAAATGAAAAGAATGTTCTTTCATCAAGATATTGAATTTCCAAAAATATCCGTTTGCAACAGACATATCACAAAAGTCGAGTTTACTTGGAACTTCAATAACTCGACGAAAGAACATTCTTTTCGGCTGAAACTTTCAGCATATCCTAAAAGCCGTTAGACCTAGCTATAGGCAAAATTTTAAATCGAAAATCCAGTAAACTGGTCATAACTCGGCACCAAGGATCCATTGGGACGAACTCTTTTAGGATTTTGCTATTCTTACTAAAATCTGTCTATAGGTCCGATATGAATTCAAACGATCAATGTCATTTGAGGCACTTTCCTCGTTAGTACATGAAATATTCAATAAAAAAAGTTCATCATTAAATTTCTTATATAAAAAAAAAGATGATCTTATCAAATATGATTTCATTCCTATCTCAATAAATTATATTAACCTCTTCATTATCATATAATAAAGCTCCACGAATAAATGTTTCATCTGGAAGCGTATCAAGTGTATTGACAAGACCCTAGAAATAAAAAAGAAACAAAAATTACAATTTATAATAAATCGATTAATTTCAAATTTTACTTGAATTGCACAATATGCACTCATTTGATTATCAAGTCGTCCAGAATAAATAAATTCATTTTTAAGACCACCAACACATGATGGTTGAGTATCAGCAAGCATTAAATCAAAATTAATAATATCATCTGCTTGACAATTACATTCATTAGCAAGTAATTCTAATAATTGACTATGATGTTTTTTTGACTAAAATTTTTCAAGAAAAATGATTTTAATTTAAATGAAAATTTTACTTTTTCATATATTTACTTCATCGATTAATTTTTTATTTGTATCCGATGTTGTCTCTTTTTCTTTTGTTGATTTATTTAGTTCTTCTTCAGTTTTTAATGATAATACAGCTTGTCTAAATGAAGATTTTTATTTTTGTTTTGTTTTTAAGAAAATATTTTTATTAAATTCATATCATACAAATGATCTTGTTTATTGATTTCTAATTTTTCATTAGTATCACGTTTAAGATGAATAGCAATAGTTGGTATACGAAGTATAGGTCGATTTATATGTACCAAATGTTGATTAATTTTACCATTTTGTTTCTTTATTTAAACAAAAAAAGAATCATAAAGAATTGATCATAAATTCTTATACAAACTCGAAAGAAAACTCGTCCAGCTAATGTTAAATCTCGATCAAACCACGTATGCCAAATACCACCACCATAACATTCAACATTGACTTGTAAATAACCACTCTCTTCTCGTTTTGATACAGGTTTTACCTATAAGATAAAATAATTTTAAGTTCAAATGAGAAATTGTAAGAGTATAAAATCGTAATGCTGAAATTTTTGAACAAAAAGAGTTTACTTTCATCGGACAGCCTATCTACAGTTTAATTTATAAACATATTTGAGATTTTAGATCAGAAAACTTAGAGAAATTGATGTAAAGACTTACATTGAAATGAACTAAATTCCTACTAATAAATTAGGATCGAAATTAAAAGATTTTGAATAATAAATTTTATTTTCTGATATTAATTGTACAAAGTGATGTCTCTTTTTATCCTAAGATCAGGAAAATGGTCGATATTAATCTGGAGTGAATTATAAGATGATGAAATCATGCTATTAGTTAATTTGTCTTGAGATTCAGATGAGAAATTTTGATTAACAAATGCAGAACAATTTATAAGTGCGCTAACAGACAAAAGAATATGCCTCTCAACAAATATTGAACTTCGATCGATCTTAAAAATTCATTTCAGTTAAGTAAATCATCTAATAGATGAACTGATTGCTTTCCGTTGTTCAATTGTAACTTCTTCGATGTAGCTAACTTCGTTTATTTTACATATTTTCTATAAACGAACAAATGAATTCCTTTTGTGAGTCGAAAAATGTGTACTCATAGATATTAATGAAACACAACTGTTTAGAAAATGGCGAATACGAAATAGGCATGCTTTAATTTTGTTCTATTGAACGTCTTCCTATTATGGAATTATACACAATCTAGAAAAAATTTTTAACTGAAAAATGAGACATTTTGCACAAATGAACGATGATTGCTTGAAATTGCACGAGAATTTATCGGACTCGAAAACAAGTGCTAGTATGAGATGAGTACGATATTCATTATTGAAACATTACCTATTTCATAAAATTGAGAAATCCTCACTTGGAAGTAAACAGTTTACTTTATACTTCTTTCAAGATAATTGAAATATATCTTCGTGCGTTTCTGAACTGTACATAAACTTTTAACATGACATCACTTGGCAGAGATGTACAGAAATTTTTTCTCAATCCCTCCAAAGCTCAATAGTTTCTCAAACCAAAGTATCGTAATAAAAGCGATTTAACATATCTATTTTAAGATCCACGAAATGCTGATAACAAATGAACATATGAATGAGAAAAGTATACAAGTCAATTTTTTTCATTCCATCGGTAACTATCAAAGTTTTCATACAGTTTGAAAATTTCAATTTATCGAATCTTGTGCACTTCTATGCTTGTAAGCAAATCAAATCATAGTTACAACATAAAACAAATATTGATCATAATAAAATCTGTCCTATATATATTATTTCTGCATGTAATAACTTTCAATCATATAAGTAATATTCGAAGCATTAAATTACATACTCGAAGATGTGGTGAATCAGTATGTGTTGCTGCTAAAGCAAAACCATTGCCATTTGTATATTTTCCACCAACAGCAAATGCCGCAATACATGAACCATTTTTAATAACAAAATACTAAATAAATTTAATTTAATTTAATATTATTTTTTTTCTTTGTTTTATTACTTTTCCCAAAGGTTCAATATTCCATTGTTCATTTTCTCGTAATTCTTTAAAACCTGTTGAAGTTAATATTGTTTTAACATTATCAACACCTTCAAAATATTGAATAATAATATTAGAATAAAAATAAAACAACGAATTTCTATTAATAAAAGCAAAACTTACAATGAAATGCTGTTGGACTTTTATTAATAAAATTAATAAATCCTTCAACATTTTTTGATATTGAACCGGCTAATGTTGTCATCTAAAAATTAATAGAATTTATTTTCTTCAATTCTATACCACATACCCTTCGAATAAAAAAACTATAACGAGGAAAATTATTGAAAATGATTGACATCTTAAAATTGAAAGAAAAAAAAAATAAGAACAGAAAATAACTATTTTCATAATAAGATAAATATATATATATATTCATTGTCTTCTTCAATCCACATTAGTCAGTTATAATAAGAAACACCAGCAGATAACAATAATTAGATAACTTAATTTTTAAAAAAAAAAACAAAAACAAAAGAACAATTACTAACTCCATGTTTTTTTTTCATTTATATATAAACTGAAGTTTGAATTCAATTAAAATAATTTCAATTGAAATCAATTTTCAAGTTTTTATGTAACTGATTTTGTTATAGTTAACAAAAAAAAAACATTAACAAATGAGATAACAAATAAGAGAAGTTTAAATAATCTCGCAAAACTGCACAAAAATAATAATAATAATAATAATGCTAATAATAAATTTCTGTCCAAACCCATTTTTGAGATTCTTTTTTTTCATTGCATTCACTTAATTTTAAATCATTGCCATTAGTTTCCATACATAGATGTTCTTTATTGCTTCGAATTTGTTTTGTTGACTAAAGAAACAGAAAAATAATTTTAAGAATTCTTTTTAAAAAAATATCTTTTTCTTTTGTTTTTTCATTCATTACCTTATCATATTGCCATTCACCAACTGGATTCCATCGACCATGATGATCCAAACAAAATTTTTTTTTGACTATATCATGATCAGATATAAAACAATGTTCACCGGATGATATTTCACCATCTTCATTTAAACGCCAAACTTGCTAAACAAAAAAATTTTATATAAAATATTTGAATAGAATATGTTAAAATTATAATGTAAGAATAAAAAATAATAATAAAATACGTAAGAGACAATGGTCGTCTTACTTTTGATATATCTACGTATTAACATAAAGCTTTCTGTGAAAGGGACTGAGGTGGACTATCCTCTCTCGTTTTTTGCGTTGTTTTCGGAAAATTGTCTGTCAAGTTTTTAGCCCCTTTTTCTTCGAAAAACTATCGAGAATCTTTTTAAACTTCTTTATGATGGGATTTATCTTTTTTTTATATTAACACTTAAATAGTTTAAAGTCCTATGATTAATACACAAAAATTTATTTTACAAACTTGAATAAATGTATTACGCAAATAATTGTACAGGTGACTTGGTATTTTTTTTCTTTCTTCACTGTTGTTGGCAAACACTTAATTCCATTGCAAATATTTATAGATTTCAAGTATTAATCCGTAAAATCTTTCTGAGATAAACCTCGAATAACGGTTGCTTTTTCATTTATCTCATTTGCAAATATTTCAGATTACTTATAGTTAATCATCATTCACATCATAAATAACAAGGTCATAAAAAGATCAAATTTCCAAAAATCTAATTGCTCTACTGTTTCATTTAATTTCAAAATTAAATACATCCTTTACCATTAACTGATTTACAGAAATAAAAATTTCTATATCTCAAAAATAAAGTACACTTCATACAGACTCTCAAATATTTTCGTTTTCTATGTCAGTGCATCATTTTTTTAAAAGTTCAATCAAATTTCTATAACCAAAAGAAAAACAAGTTATGATCTGTATGATTTTTTTCTTCAAATAAAGAACTTTAATTCTCTACTAATCTTCTTATACAAAGCAAAAAAACCAATTCTTACTTGTCTATAACAACCACTAACACCAATTGGTTGACCAAATGAAGCTCCTCGATCATTTAAACAAACTGAATGTTGAGCATTTTTACACTAAGAAAAAAAAAATATTTCAAAAATTTTAATCAAAAAAACAAAAAAAAAATTATATATTTCATACTTCTCCCCAAACGATATTTTTTGGTGGTGGTGGAAATTTTTGTAAAACATCATAAGCAATATTTTCCATAAACCATTTAAATGGTTTACATTGTAATTTATTTCTTAATTGTTTACGTTCTGATATATCACCAATATCTAATTTACGAATAGCTGGTTCACGTATATAATAATATTCAGTAAATTCATCCATCCATACTTCAGCTAAACGCATATGATTTATAGATGTTTGATGTGGACTTGCATCAGGTACATGAACTGAATGACTTCGTGGACCACGATATGCATGTGCAACATGAGAACATGGGACCCATTCAACAACACCACCACATTGCCAAACTTTAAATGATAATTCATATCTAGAAAATAAAATAAAAAGATTTTTTTTTTTTGTTTTTTCTTTGTATAAAAAATTTTCTAATTAAAACTAAACATACTGCTCAGCTCCCCATACTTTTATGCCTGGATCATAAGCACCTAATTCAAAAAACCATTGACGATCAATAGCTAATAAACCACCAGCATGTGTTGGTGACCTACAAAAATATATTTATATATATATATTTATTAAAAATTAATAAATTAATTTTCTTATACCAATAAGGTTCGGATGAATGTTTTCTTTTGTTTAATTCTCGTTCTGGTACTTCAGTTTCTTTATATAAAAATCCCCATTCCCAAATTCCTCGAAAAATTGATGAACCATATATATTCATATGTTCTAAAGTTTTCCATTCAATTCCATCAACTATTGGTACAGCTAATGCTTTACGGTTAATTGCAATACGTGTTAATAATGGTGGAAGCCAATTAACAACCTAACAAAAAAAAAACAAAAAGTCTTCAAATATTTTCTTTGAATTATTCATTTTTTTTCCAACATACACATTCACAATGAGCATCAAGTACAACAATAACATCACCAGTCGATTTTTCTGCGCCAAGTGTACGTGCTGCAATTAAACCGATACGTTTTCCTGTTCGATAAAGTTTAACAAGACCATTCCAACGTTTAATATATTTTTCTAATGGTGCAAGTAAAGCAGCTAAATAGAAAAATAATAAATTAATTCTTTATAATATTTATATAAAATTTTTCTTTTTTTTTTTAAATACATACGATCACTACTACCATCATCGATTAGAATTATATCTTTAAGTAGTTCTTTTGGTGATGTATTAATTACACTATGTACAGTACGTAATAAAACACTCCAACCTTCATCAAAAAAAACAAGTATGACAGAAGCTGTTGGTAAATGTTTTACATCAGGATATATCCAATGTTTACATCTATATAGAAAAATTTTATTAAAAAACAAAAGAATTTTTTTTTTGAATAAAATTTTTTGTTTAACTAAATTTGTTCAATCCTCAAGAAAAAAAAACCCTATTTTTTTGCTATTGAAATATAGTCGGTCAAAAATATTTGCTAAAAAAAAGTCTTTTCAACACTATTGATTTATTTTACTCTTCTAGTCTTGTATCTTTAATTTGTCTATCCAGGGATATTTTATCGGAAGCAACCATATTAAAACCATATCGAGTTATTGTTCGTTGTGCTTCTTGTTCTTCTGCAGCAGAAACTATAACAGGGGTACCTATTTAACAAAAACAAAAATAGATCAATTATCTTTAAAATTAAATTTCATTTTACCTCCTTCGCCTGGACCTGATTGTATTTGTCTATCTTTTGGTTCATAATTTCCCAGTGAATCACTCATTATTGGTTGTAAACTATTACTCTTTGTTGGACTTCGAATATTAGAAGATTCTGGATTAGCTTTGTTGCTCTATATGTTCCAAAAATCGGTAAGAAAAATAAGAAAAAAAAAAGTGTTTATGTTTACATCTGAATAATCAACTTTATTTTCTTCATCTGTTGATCGACTAGTACCAGAATCAAGTTTGGACATAAGAAAAGGTATAATAAAAATAAGAAATGCAAGTCCAATAATATAAAGAAATGTACGTCCAAATCGATAACGCATTGTTAAACAAATAATTTATATTTATCTAATTTTCAATACTAATTAATAGATGACGTTTCATTCAATGGTTCTCAAAAAGTTACCACGTCTACCGTTCTCTTATCCATCTGTTGTACACTTTTTTCTTATTGACTACAGATCAAATACGAATAGATGTTGGTTTTAAAAAGAAACAAGAATTTACAAGATGGCGCTAGAAGTTGAAATTTTATTTTAAGATAAGATAAAATATATTTAAAATATACATTATTCTAATTAATAATTAAATGAATCTAAGAAAATAACATATTAGTTATCTTTAGATCGAGATGATTGATAATTCAGGTAAAAACAATTGAATACATTTTTTGCAAGATCGAAAAACTAAAGATTTCATTGTCAATACTTGCAAAACAAATTGAAAATATTGTTGCATTTGTATCATTATTTTAATTTGAGATGATGGATCAAATTGCAATTGACTTTGTGATGAAAAAATTTACCTTAAGAAATGAATCTTTTTGAAAACTTCTGTCTCAAACAACATTAATTCCTATCAATTAAACTAGATTTGCCGTACGTCTAGCTCGTGTCCATCTGAAAACATGATAAAACAATCATGCTTATAAGCGATCGTCAGCGTACTATGATGCATCATCGTATAGAAAAAAACTTCCTTGTTAATATCAACTACGATTTGTTGTTCATATAATAAGTGAATCTATAGTTCTCAACAGATTTATGAAAGACCTCGGATCGATTATATATGTTAAAATATCTTTCAGACGTTTGCATCTGATTGTTAAAAGTCTTAAATGAAATATAGAAAAATCAATTTTAATTTTTTGTTTTAAATAGAAGTAAAACTGTCCATTATCAATATGATAATATTAATTGTATATATTTTTAAGGACATTTAACAATATATATAAATAGAAATTAGCATAACTTTTTAAAATTTGACGTTTTAGTTTGAACTTTAATGTAGTCTGTTTTCGAAATATGTATGAATTCGTACATAGTAATAAAATATAAAGCCGAAAATTTTTGACTGACAATATCAAATAGATAAGATTTCTTTTTTGCTATCAGTAAATAATATTTTGCTTGTAATTGATTAGTTCAGTCTAATGTCACGCTGTTCTTTAAAAACATGAAACTTTTTATTTATACATATATAGAATAATTTTGTTTGAAATTATATTTGATTGTCAATGAAAAATTATCAAAATAATTCGATTGAAAGAAAGATGAATAACTGTTGATTAATTTTTTCTATTTTTTCATTAACAAACACATATTTAACTAAACTGATCTATACACAAAAAATCTAGTTATGAAAGAAAAAAACAACATTCTTTTTGTTTTTACAAGGATACATATAAAATATTCAACAATAATTAACATTGTTTTTCGTTTCGTCTCCTTGACTTTTGTATTACCTTATCATATTTATTTATACGTAAAATTTATTTCATAGCATAGATATGTATATCATCATGTGACCATTGAAAAATAGGTATAAAAGAGGAACATAGAAAGAAAGTAGGGTGTGAATAATTAATGTATACAAGTAAAAAACATAGGTAATATGAAAATATATGAAGCGTAAATAGAAATATTCATCATTTATTAACAAGACTACTGCCTCAAAGTTAATATTTTACATATTTGGAAGTCGATAGAATGTCGTGAGTATGCTGAAATCTATACTAGTTATTGTTGCATAAGTCTTGTATTTTAACAATAAATAACAAAAAATAAAAGAAAGAAAATCTAATTATTTATATATATATATATATTGTAGATTGTATAAATTCGTTTTTATTGATTCAATAAAATGGGCAATGATGTGAAATCACGTCTTCATATGAAAAAACATGAGCGCGGACATAAACATGATGGTGATTCAAGTCAGAATGCAAATTCTGGTCGAAATGAAGTCGATGAAACAATTATGAGTGGTCCCAATCGTGCTCGTGCAATAGATCCAACTGCAGCAGGTACTGGTAACGGATCGGGAACTACTCAAAGTGGCGGCACGTCAACTCCAGTTCATGGGCGTACATAGTTCTTAATATATTCAAAAAATAACTTTCAATGCTCATCGTTCAAGATTATTACTATATAAATAAAAAGCACTTTTTATTGACTTTGATATTGAAATAAAGATCGAAATAATATTAATGTTTAGCTATATAATCATGTGTAGTGATTATTAACTGATCAGAATGAAAAAGAAAATTTGAGGAAAAAAAAAACAGAAAATTTACAAGCCAACTCTAACATTAATTCTCAACAATATTATGTTAGAGTTTTTTTTTTCAAATAATATGTTTGAATATTGTCTTTCATTGTCAAATAATGATTCAAGCTAAGTTTTTCTTTATTAATTTCAATCAAAAATGAATGTATCAAAATGAAAATATTTATAACAAATTGAAACAATTGTTGTTGAATTTTACATATTTTGATAAATCCTTTTATTTACATAATCTCATTTACTTTATATCTTTTAATTGTTCATTGATTTTTGAAATGATTTTTTGTTCTGTTTTGACATACCTTGCCTGAATGTAATCGTGGATATTATTTTATATTTACTGATTAAGTCTATGTGGCTTAGATGTGTAATATTTTCATATTAACTAACTGAACTGCTTTTGATCATTTAGCTTTTTTCAGATGAGCTGAAGTTATTGAACATCTCAGCTTATTCTATTATCTGTTAAGATCTATGACAGTTCCATTATTGTTTTGTACAGTTGAATTGGATTTATCACAAACCTATTAATGTGCTCATCAATTCACCTTCTACAAGAAGAATTAGCCATTGCACTTATCTCTTACAAAAAATAACTATTCATTATTATTTTTTTATTCGACTCTTTCAAATCACTGAACAAAAAACTGTCATATGCCTTATAATAGGAGAAAAAACAAACATTTTAATCTAATGTATTTGAAAAAGTATAATACAATAGAAAACTCTTTCTAGAATATATGGAAGTTTCAACACAAGCGAAGATTCAGATTTTTCTTTTTTGTTTACAAGAGATTTAATTGTTAATAATGATTAATAGATCAATTATCATTTCTAAAAAATTTTTTAAATAATACTGATATGATTCATTATCGTATTGTAAAATATTAACTATGAATGGAAATATTTGGAATACTTTTAAAATGTGATTTCAATTTACAAAACAGTTATTAAGAAGAAAACTATTCAAATCATGCGCCCGTTTTGCTATTATATTATGATAAGCGTTACTTTTATTAATGTGATGTTTTCTTGTTTGATTTACGTCTAAGACATAAATGTGTAAAAAAGAAAAACAAGCACAAAAACCTATCCAATCAATCATAATAAATGACGAAAGCAAAAAAAATATATATATAAGAATCTAATAAAAATATATCAAAATTAATTATATATTTACTAAGTGAAAGCGATTTTGTGTCCTTGACGTTTATTCTTTTATAAATAACTTAATGTGTGACAAAATATACCTTATTTTATTATTTAGTATTTATGCATGAAATGTAAAATTTTAAGTACCTTGAATTAAAAAAAGAAACACCCATATTTTATTTTTGACTTATATAGTTTTTTTTAGAACAAAATACATGGGTAATCGTACGTCTCGTAATACTGTACCAAAAGAACAACATGATTCATACGATACAGCAATACGCTCATCAAATAAAAATTCTGATCGACAATATTTTAATACATACCATACGGATACGCATTATAATATAATTGATAATGTTTTAAATCATCATTTAATTATTATGAATTCAAATGTCAATATACAACAATCAGCTATGAATATTCATCAAGATTCTTTAAAACTAGCAATGAAAAATCATATAAATGCTATAGCTTTAAATACATCGAATTATCAACAATATCACAAAATGATATATACATTGTAAAACAATAATCCATAAGGATATTTTTTTAAATATTGTACTTTTGTATTTATATCTTTAAAAAAATTGAAAATATATAGATTTTGAATTAACTGTTGCTTCTTCTTTTTGTTTTTTTTTTATTCATCCATCATTTGTTTCATTGTACAAGTATTGTATCCTTATAAATCTTTTTGTTTTATTTTTTTTTTATTATTCTTCTACATAATAAATTCTAAAACATAGTTTTATTATATTTTGTCGAACTTTCCTAGTCTAATATTAATCGTATGTTTTTGATTATAAAAATATTCGTTTTAGGTTTTGATGATTGATCCGTGATATACATGACAAGATATTCAAGAAGTGTATCATGCAATTTTACTTTACAAAACATGTCAAATAATCGAAGCTGATGACATTGAATATAACTATCAAATAAATAAGAGAAATTTCTTTCGAGAATCTTCCAAATTGATCGAATAAAAATTTATTGATTTACTCCATTCAGATTATTGAAACTCATTATTTATCTAGAATTCAACGATTTGAAATTCTCAAAATTTTGGAATATTGAGTCGATCAAATTCTTGATTTTTCAAATGATTAATATTAACGATAAAGAAAACTTCAGAATTTTACTCTTGATTTATATAAAAAAAAGTTATCCTAAATCGATATCGATTAATTTCAACAAGTATTCTACTAAGAACGTTACTTATCAATTTAATAATATTTTTCATATTAATTTGTCACGACCTAATAGATATTAAATTGTTAAATATTCATTGTACGAGATTTTATTTATAATGCTCATAATAACGAAATACTTTCTAGAACGTATTTACACGATACAGCTTGTAGTTTACAGAGGAAAGTTTTTCAAACTTGTAATATTATAATGATAGGACTGATTTGAATCACAATATTATTCTTTTCAAGAGCACATATTATTATAGATTTCTTCGATTAAGATGACTCTACAATTATATTTCTTTTTCTTTTTTTGTGATCTAGTCACATTTCATATTCAGAATCCTGATTTAACTAATTTTAAAACTATGATCTATTCGATAGATTATTATCAACATGGAAACTAAATGATTTTAGCTCGATTACAAAATAATATTATACGCAATATCTCATACGATATATTTTCACAATCATTTATTATAAATTTTGTTTTAATTGAATCAAAAATCATAGAAAATTTTATTGTGTTTTGGTTTTCATGAAAACTTTTAATGAATATTGAAAAGATCTATCGAACAATTGTTACATAACAATAAAAGAATCAAAGGTGTTTCTATTTTCCATCATAATATATATGACAAGTAGACAGAAAACAGAACGTTTGTTCTTTAATCTCTATTAATTAAAAACACTTCAAAGGACAAACACTTAATTAATATCATCGATACAGTCTTATTAATCAAAATAGAAACGAAAAGAAAATGATAGAAATTTTTTAGTTATATATTAATATGAAATATTACATAATGCAAGTCACAAATCTAATTTTTTTTTCATCATGAATTCATATCCACAATCTTATAATTTCTATGCTACATCACCATCATTACCATGTATTTATTCCAATTTCAATACACCTTCATCATCATATTGTAGTTGTTGTTATTCATCAACTCCATATTATCCTCAACAAACATCACCAACATTTGTATTTTCCCCACCGACTTCCCCTTTCATTCCTCAACATACTCCGGTAAGAATACTTTTTTTAAGAAAATATATTCATCATTCAATGGAGTAAGCCATTTAACATTATTATTTTTCTCTTCTAATTGAAACTCGTGATTTATATTCAATCTTTTTTTTTTTAGATCTCTACACCAACTGTTACAACAACTCAATCTGTAAGTCTTATTTAATATTTCTTTTTTGTTATCATCTTTCTATTTCATATTTAGATTCAAACTCAACAATCATCTTCAAAAATTACACGACTACAATATACAAATAAAGATCGTTATATACTCAATGAATTATTTAAACGAACACCTTATCCAAATGGTAAATTCAATTATATTTTTATAAATTTATATTTATCTTTTAATTTTCTAGCTATACAACGTGATTTAATTGCTCAACAACTTGGTATAACATCAGAACAAATACGTATATGGTTTCAAAATCGTCGTCGTTTACAAACACAACGTGATACTGGTGAACGATTAACAACAGCTAATGAAATTTCAGCTCTACAACAAGGAAAAACATATGTGAATTCGAATGAATTAAAAAAATTAATTAATGAAGTAGCTCAATATAAAAATGCACCACCACGACTTCGACTTAATGAATCGTCTTAATTATTTTATATATTTCATTATTTTTTCACACTTGTATATTATTTCAGTAAATAACATATAAAAAAATAAATAGATCTGATTGAAATTCAAGTTTTGATTTTTTTTTTTAAATTGATGTTAACTATGATTCATGAATAAGTATAATTAATGTCAAAAATTGATAAGGAAGACATTTTGTATTGACACAAGCTTAGTTCATAGTTATTAATTTAGTGAGTGAAATCTTTACATAAACAACCTCAGGGATTTTTTTCAAAATACTTAATATTGAGAAATGAGATGAGATACATTTTGCTGAACGATTATAAAAATTTTGCCCAATATAACCTTTTACTTAAGCTTTCAAGCAATCAGAATACATTTAGTCTATTGTTCATCTTCTTTCAAATAAAACATGTTCAAATGGGATGATTTTCGAAATAAAATAAAAAATTTAATTTTATTGGACAACATCTCTGAATGTTCTTCTTTTTGTTTTGTTCTTTTTTTTGCTTCACTCAATCAAGTTTGAATATTATTGAATACGTAACTTATATAATTATCGTTGATATATTCTGAATGTTCCTACGAAGATCGGATTGGCCTTCCCGAAGTTTTTGTTTATGGTATCATGTAGTATGTGTATCTGTACTTCAAAAATTAGGCATTCGTCCTACCAGAAGAGAGAAAAATGGATAAAATACTGTTTGAATGTGTATGTTAGAAACAAGCAAATTCTCATTGATATGAAACCATTGATCAAAAAATTCATCAAATTTTAGTACTTGAGAGACTTTCAAAAGTTCATTTGAAGGGACTACTTTGATAATTCTTTTTCTTTTTAAATATTCAATACAGGGCTATGACAAAGAGAAAAAAGTGGAAGGAGAATGCAAGAGAATTTTTTGAGAGCTGAAAAGATGTATATACAATTTTCTGAAAGTAGCAGGTACGCACATCTCTGTTCTCATAAGTAAATAATGTTTAAATTCTGACAGAAAGACAGATTTTCTAAGAGATGCTCAATCAAAATGTGACCTTCGAAAAAAAAAAAACGAATGTCACCCACTTCTATTATTATCGATGAAATGTGAAAACAAATCGTTTTTTGTTTTGAACTCTCGGTCTTGTTCACACCTTTTTAACACATCATCAATAGCACATCAGATGCATATTTGAGAAAGATAGACTTGTCGATGAAGAAAAACTTTAACTATTCGACAATGCCTAAAGACAAACAAGTTCAGTTACCTATTGAGCATATCACTTCACTAAGAAAATAGTGAATGCACTAATGATCGTTTGACAGCAGGAGGCAAGTATTTGGCTGCCGTCTGTTTGACTGATATGACGGACTTCTCCGTAGGGTATATTTAATTGTTGTTGACTCATCAACGCGTGCCAAGCCTATTTAAATTCTTATCAGTACACTTGCGTAAGCATAAAAAGACATTCTTGCTTGTTCTTTCTTTTAATTGAATATGAAATAAAATAGGAAAGAAAAACGAACTATTCGAATTAGTAGATTATTCGTTATTTTGTTTTCCTTTTTTTGAATGTCATCATTCATTTTCTTATATGGGAATGTGAAAGATAATTATGAGCGAGCTTTTCAATCGAACGAACGATGCCAATAATTCACGTGCCATTTACGTTATGTGCTAGAAAAACATACACACTAGGATATAAACTATGTACGATTGTCAACCTGGAAACAGATGATTAGATCACCGGGATGTCAATCGCTTTATTTCACTCAATTTATTTATATGAATGTCTATATTTAACTTGTGGCTCGTGTCACCTAAAAAAAAATTATTCGACTGTTATTGTGGGAAAATTATGTTATTAAAATAGACCTAGTGAACAACATTAAAATGATGATCTATTTAAAAAAAAAGATTTTGACACAGTTATATGCTCTGTAATTTTCTGAAGAAGAGAAAATGCCGAACTCTTGACGTTGAAGAAAAACGGTGAGTAAGTGTGATAATTGCGGCTTGTTAGATTTTATGAGTATATGTCTATATTAAGATCAAACAAGAAAACATATTCAATTAAATTTTGATGATTACGTTTTAAGAGAAGTTTTTTATGATTCTTCATATCTTTGAACTTAAAGAAAAAGAAACAAAAATAAATAGATAAGAAAAATTTTCTTGGTTTTTTTTTTCTCAGTGTTTGAACGTTTGTTTTTCTTTTTCTTTTTGTTTTTTACGACAAGGTGTCATGTTCTATTGTCATCATATCATCTTCTCTCTCTTGACCGATGTCCAAAAAAGTCGGTTAAATCACTTGAAATCTATTCTGTTTTTTTTTTCGAATGTCATGGATCGTTTTCTGACGGCATACAATCTGAAGGCGACAACTCATCGAATTAGAAATATGAAAAAAAAGTGTGTCCGAAAGCATATTTTTGTTGTTTGATGATGAGAAGAGGTAGCACATGTAACAAAAAAAAAAGTGAACGTGATTTTGTATACACTTCGAAATAATCAAATGCATAAAGTTATATTTTGATTGAACTGTGTGAAATTCAAACTTATGCAATGAATGACACGTTATATATGAAAAAAAAAGGAACAAACTAATTTTCCTTGACCGTTGAAATAACTTTATTCGTTTTTTTTGTTTTCTTGTTTTTTTTCCAAAACAAAAAAAGAAAAATGACACAAGAAAATGATAGATGATCGTGACAAATGAGACAAGCGATTCATCATTTTTTTTTTCTATAGATCTATTTTGGCATTTTCAATGAGCCTATCGCGCAATATATACGCGTGCGGCATACTATCTTTCGATTAGCATGTCTATCAATATAACTTGTTTGAAGTGGATATTATTTTGTTATTGTTAGTTTTTCAAGTTTTTTGTTTTGTTCATCATCATTAACAAGCTATTTACTATTGTTGATTTTTTTCTCTTGAGAAATGTTCATATCTTTGAAGTAATATATATATATATATATGAGATTTTAATTTATTATTTTTCATATGATTTTAAGAAACTATCTTCTATTGATATCCTATTCAATTGAATATACTTGTAGGTCAAGAAAAAAAAAAGCTAGTTGAGTATATGGATCAAACAATGATAATTAATTAGCTATGATCATTATCAACTACAGTCTCAAGTGTATATGTCTTACAGATAGATGAAAATGATAACAACTAAGTTAGCACTTCACTATCAAGCAGTAGGAGATTGATTCGTTAGATAATAATGGATAATTGATTGAAAATATAACATAAAAAGCAAGAAAATCAAAGATATTCAATAGAAATGCTTACAATTGAAAAGAAAACATTATTATTTATATAGTAATTATATCAAAATACAGAAGCAAAAAGAAAGAAAGAAAGATGAGTAGTTCAATATTATTTGTATATACATTACGAAATAAGTTTTTCAAGTTGATGATTGTTTTAAAAAAAATTTAATTTTTATATTATCATATAATATTTTTCGAAGTCTTTTCAGTTCTTCATTTTTCTTTTCTTTCACAATGATTTATTGATCTCCAAATAGTCCTAACGATACAGAGCCATATTGAATTATCGACAAACACTCGATGCTTTTTGAAAAAGAAAACTTACTATAGGCTAAGTCAAAGATGAGACAATTGGGCAATTGGCCATGAATATTTTTCAGATGGTTCAATTGTTCAATGCCAAAAAACGTCGCTGAACATGCATGTTTCAACACTTTCGTGATACGATTCTAATACATTGTCTCTGGTTGTGATTTATTCAAGTAATTTACAAAGATTATTTGACGACATTTTCTTTGAACGATTCACATAATGATTAAATATCAATGATATTTTTGACCGTAACATTGGTTATCACATTTTAAATACTTTTCTTTTTGAAAGAACATGAATGATTCTACGCGATCTTTCCTAGATGTGTACGCATGCAATACATTAAATTAAACATTAGGACGATAATGCATGAATTAAAATACTTCGAAAATACGCATTAGAAACAGTCAGTAGTAGCAAATGAAGTGGTATTTTTGGGATTTAAAGGTTGGATAAATAATTAACAATCAGAGTAATATAGAAAATAGTTACAAGTTTGAGTAGTGTCGCTAGCAATAAATGTAGAGTAGCTCTTGGTATTGTCCGACAAAACACAGCAGACTAACATTCGCTATTACTGCAAAGGCTAACAATGAAAATAGAGGGACGAAGTTCATCTCAACGCTGTCGTCATTAGTGATGTTAGGAGGGGGATCCTTTCATAGATGAAATATGAACTACTAGAGGATAATATCTCAGAATACTGTTTATCCAGGCACAATTTTGTTGCAGTTCTGAAAAATACTCACTTCACAAATTAACTTTTTTCAATAATTCTTGAATTTAATTAATCTTCTTCTCTTTATTTCGACTTCCATAATAGTATATGTTTTCTATGTTGTTAAAGTACTCTTGAGTAAGGGAAAGAATTGTATTTCGTTCTAATCAACATTTAACTTTTCAGCGAAAACATAAAAGCGCAGTCACTTTGAGCAACGAAGTATGTAATCAAGGAAGGAGGCATTTGACTGTTAATACAAAAAAAGCTGAGTTTCTATGCAATGGATTCTAGATGAATTAAATAGAAATTTTTTCTGTTCCGAAAAGCAGTGGACTTCATCGACATGTTCTTCTATAACCGATACTGGATTAATAAGTCTAATACAACAAATTTTTCGTCATAAAAGTCTAGACTTCAAGCAAATGAAAAATAAATTCGCTGCGCAGTAATTTTTAGTTACACATGCTTATATCTCCAAGAAATTTGATTGGGAAACTGGTCACTGCTTAAAAAAAATTGTGGCTACATCACTGATATTCAGCATATGTAATCGAATTTTAACATGAATATAATACTATTAATCATCTTTACCCATTTACTTATTGTAATTATGTATTACATCAATTTACATTTATTTATTTTATTTTATATACTTATAATTATCCAATTTTGTTATCACTATATTACTGATACGTTCGATTCGAGAAAACATTTTGTTCTTTTTTGCAAACGATAATTTTAATATAGCTTATCTTTTGAATAACATTGTTTACATATTTATCAAACAATTTTTTTTTCTTTCCGGATGCTTCTTCTCTTCAATAAATAAGAGGAAATTCAATGAATGATAAATGAAATGATCGAAACAAGAAATTAATAATCATTTCTCCTGTTAGCATTTTCTCAGTGCTTTTGCCACAAATTGTTCTCAATTATTTCAAGTACACTAAAAAGAAGATTAAAAAAAAAACGTGAATATCTTTCAGATTTACTTTAATAAAAGGAAAAAGAATATGTCGGATAATATGAAGGAAACATAATGAATTGTTGTTCTGATAAAGTTATATACTTCTTTTGCAAGGTTATATGCTAATATACAGATGACATAGCAATAAAAATCGACTCTGTTTGATCATTATTAGATAAAGTAGTACATTTTGAAATATTGCTCTTTTAATAAAACCATTAGAATTATGTTTGAATACTTTATTTATGGGTTAATAATACTTAAACTTGAATAATTATTTCATTAAGTTAAATTAGGCATAGTTTATATTTAAATAAAATAACTCATTAAGACGATCTTCAACTTCTGTTTTAATCGAATCTTGAATATTCACTTATATGTGATAACAACTTAGTTTGTTGATCTATTGTTCATTGTTATTAGAATCAACTAAATGAAAATTGCCCATAAATATTCTATTAAGTGCATTTCATTTATATTTGTTTCGTATTTGTCATATATCTAATCTCGCAGTTGATAACAGCTAGGAAGCTTTATACGAAAGTTTTGCAGGTTTCATTTAGATGATAAATAAAAATAAAACATGTCTTCAATTCACTGATACTTCTCATTCACATAAGGGACCGATTGAAATGTCAATTGTGCGAAAGAGTAGCCGAAATGTCACTGATAACACATTTGTTGCTTGTCATTAAACAATATTATAAATGGATTAAAAAGATATTCTTTGATTTAATTTGTCGATTACCAGCATATTGAGAGTTTGTCATAATTTATCCTTGAATTTTTTACTATTCAAACCTTTTATGGCTTACTCAGATCAACAACTTAATCGTCATCCTCTGACAAATTCGGCACAGTTAACTAATTAATTAAAAATGAATATAGGCTGTATCATACTAACAAGTGCTTCTTGGTTTATTTGATTAGTTAGGATAAATGTAATTTTCTGAATTACAAAAACAAAAGATCTAAAAAGCCAATCTTATTAACGTCTCCTTGCATAAGGATACGCTTTATAGAATTTTTCTGCAAAGATTTCTTTTATATTTGATATTTTTTCAAATAATGGCTGGAAAAATTGTATATCATTAGTTGTTGCTTGTTCGTTTTCATTACGTATAATTATTTCCAGAGAAGTTTTTATTGATGAAAGCATCATTAAAAAATCTAATAGAAGATTGTTTGTTTCACCAGGATTTATTTGATTTTCTAGAATTAATGATGCTTCTGAACCATGATTAAAGAAATCTACTGCATAACTATTAAGATAATAGGCTGAATTTGTATGATCACGAATATCTATATCAATAAATGGTACAATATGTGTTGATAAATCAACATCATAAGCAAGATCCCATGAGCCAACAGTTGGATTATAGTTTGACATGAACTTTTCATGAGTAAGACCAGATGGAGCAGAAAAAGGAGATATGGATGGATTTAGTGTTTGTTGTGAATAATGATGATGAAGAGTATATTCAAATGTACCATTATCATAATCAGATAATTGAGAGAATGAAATATTAGAAAAAGGTAAGATTTGTTCTTGATTATCGATAAGTGATCGTAAATGTCGTATAACATTTTCAATATAAAATCCATAAACATCTTTAACTATTGAATTATAAGTTTGAACACGTTCACTAAAATTGATTAACATTTTTGAAAGAAATAATTTTGAATTGAACATTTGTTGTCGTCTCTTTGACACAAGATTTTCAAATTGTTTATGTGTAACTAGCCTAATTGAAACAAAAAAAGAATTATATGAAAAAAATAAATACAAATTTACCATGGTATATTTGTGAAAAGACGAGCAAGTACATTAACAATATCAATATCATGATTTAATTCATGAAAAAGTTGTGTATCCATCAAATAGACGAGAAGTATATTTGCTGGTTCAAAGTAATGTAAATGAGTTAAAAGTCCAGCTAGACCAATCAGATCACCTTCACCATTAATTAAATTTAATCGATGAAGGAAATCAAGTGTATGTAAACAATGGTATCGAGTTTGAACATCGATCAAATGATATTTAATACGTGACTGTTTAATAAATGGACATTCAAGTGTGATTAATGATCGATTCATCGCATCTTTTTTATTTTTAGCATTTGAGTATAAATGAAGAAGACGCATAAAAAATGTAACACTTGTAGGAAAATGAGAATGAATATCAGGAATTGCTGAAATAGTCAAATGACAGATTTTTGATATTGGAATATTGATGAAGACTACATGTCCTTGGATATCAAAACCTCGGCGACCAGCACGACCAGATGATTGTCGATATTGTAGAGCATCGAGAAAAATAGAATCCTTAACAAAAGCCACAGTTTTTGTTGGCATATGAATACCCAAAGCTAGAAAATATTTTCCAGTTATAGCATAAAGAAAAATACTGTTATTTGTTTATAACACTGACCTAATGTTGATGTAGAAAAAATAATTTGAACATATCGATTACGAAAAAGTGCTTCAACGGCGAACCGTTCTTTATTATTCAATTCAGCGTGATGATAAGCCACACCTCGTTTCATATATTGAACTAATCGTTGATTGTATCTTGCAGCTCTTTTTAAGAGTTTCGAAACTAATTCTTGATCACATCCACGCCGATTGGCTAGAGTACCTTCGTCCAATATACCATATAACAGATTTTGTTCATGACCTGATAACTGATATTGAACTCGATCGTCTTCTTCTTTCATTCCTTTTAATTCAGACGATTTACTATTGCTACATTTACTAGGAGTTTTAACTTTTATTTTTGCTTTAGCTGATTTTTGTGCTTTCTCAAATTGTGTCAAACGTTCTTCTAATACTTCAATTTGACGTTTATATTTTGTTCTTCGTAATTCATTTTCAACTTCTTCTAAATATTGAGTAACACTTTCAGCTAATTTTTCACATAGTCTACGATTATCCATGAACGTAATACATGGAAGAAGATTTTTCTCTTTAAGTGTCAACACAAATTCAACGATTACTGTTGATATTGATTTTTGTTCTGGATAAGAAAAATCATTTGAACTAACGGAATTTATTGATTGAACAATAGAATCAATGGTGGAATTTTGTTGATTAGTAATTAAATTATTGAATTGATCAGAAACAAGGGATGAATAATTGTTACATTTACATCGTTCAATAATCCAATCTGTTGAAAAATATTCACTTAATGTAGGTATTGGCTTTCTGCTAGTGTCTTCGCAAACCGGTTCTCTATTAGAATAGAAACAAATTAAATATCGTACTATAAACTATGTACATACCCTGTTTGCCCTAATACATTTTGCATCGCATCCTTCAGTCGAAGGGTTTCATTTGGTGATAATGAAAAATCTTTAGGAAGACCACGAGTTATTATCTGCTTTGCATTCATAAGACCGATTGGATGAATGGGATGTAATTGTCGATTTGAATATAAATATTTGTTCAAATCTGCAAGTCGTTCATGATGTAAGATGAAGCATACTTGACGTGGTTCTAACGTTTCATATAATTCAGATCGTTGTTTTTCTACATGTTGAATCCATTGACATAAATCTTTCCCGTTATTAACTGTTGCTGAAAGTCCAATCATTGGACAATTGATAAGTAACATTGTTTTCTCCCAAACATCTGATCCTAATTCACCTGACATACAATGTATTTCATCAAATATACAATATTGAATTCGTTGACACCAACGTTGATAGTTAGGTGACAAGAGAAGAATTTCAAGACAATGTGGAACCGTAACTAAAATACGACATTCATCCACTTTGACACGATAATCTCGAGTAAAAAGTCCAAATATAGGACCAAATTTAGAGTAAATTGTAGCTGAAAAAAGTAACTCAGGTAAATATATTAACATAATAGATGAAACTCTTATTTACCAGCAACTTGATTGACAAGAGCTTTCGTTGGTGCAACATACACACAGATACCATTTGGATTATCTTCATTTTCGAGTACATGCTTCATAGCATAATATGATGCATAAGTTTTACCTAGATATGTCATACAAATAAGAACACAAAGTAAGAAAAACTAACGAGACTAACCAGAAGCAGTTGGTGCCACAATAATAATCGATTGTTCTGCGTCAACAGCATTGAGAAATTCCACTTGCCATCCATCAGGAATAAAATCTACTGCCACTCGACTATCGCGAATACCTTGTTCACGTCTTGGTAATCGACTATTTATCTTTTCCATTTGAAATCGATACCATTTTTCACTATCTAATACTGAATCATCAACAAGCTCTTCCATATATTTCCTTTTTTCAGCAAATACATCTTCAACATTCTCGAGATGAACTATTTCAGTCATTGTAGCAAAAAATCCTATTTGAAGAAGTTCTAATTTTGATTTTTCTTCTATGGTGAGTGAATGCTTCTTTTTCAATGATCGTAGATATTTTCGTTGTAAGTCAAATTTTTTTTTGAGTAATTCGAGACGTATTGTTGATGTTTTAAAGTTTGGTAAACGTTCATCAATTAGATCAATTGCATCAGAATAATTATCAGTTAGAATTTGTTTTAATCGAACTTCAACATTTGTTCGTTCATGAGTTTCATCATCCATACATTTATTCATCTTTCGTTCTGTGTTTTCTTTAATAATTATTTCGCTTTTTTTTAGTTGAATTTTGTTTGGTTGTTTTTTATGTTGTTGTTTTTTCTTGCTACCAGATGCAGAAGAAGGAGAATCAGATCGCTCGATTGAATTTTCTTCATTGTCTGGAAAAGAAGTGAAAGTAGTTGGGAGAAATATTTGCATTTGATTATCTTTTATATCACGACTGGTTAATGATTTACCATATAAAGTAAAATAAGTATAGCTATGATAAAAGAAACAAACAACAGATTTATATTGATATAATAAATTCTTTTTCAAAAAAGAAAAAGTTATCATTTGATAAAATATCAAACGGTTATATATGAAATTATACAAAAAATACAAATAAAAATAACTCTTACTATTGCTGTTTTTGTTGTCCTCGAAAACGTGGATTCTTTTTACGCTGTATATATTGTGCATCATCGCCTCTTATACGACTGACTTCATCACCTACCTAGAATAAATTACTAAATAATTGCAAATTATCTATCAAAAAATATTTTACTTCTTTGTAAACATGCCAATGATGTCTTCCTACAAAAATAATAGCTTATTCTGACCAAGATATAAGAAAAGCGTTTATACCTTCGTATCGAGTTGCTGGAATGTCGTTCGGTGTTATCCATTCAAATGTCGATGTATTATTTGATGAAAATATGGGTTGGAGAAGGGTATTGATAAAACGATTTGAGATCTTAGTAATTTTTCGATGCGTTTCTATTCGTTCGACTATTATTGATGATTTTTCAAATGTTGACCTCGAGAAATCAATAACATCCAGTTGAATCATTTGATTGACGACATTTTGAAAGAGATCATCACTAAATGGTATGTTTAGTATTGATAAACTTTCTCTAACAATCTCATATGTTTTTGAATCGAAACGAATATTTGATGATGATGATGATAATCGATAGAAAGTGAAAGCAAATAGATGACCATCGAATAGATCAGCTACTTTTGACCAAGATAAAGATGAAACTTGAGAAGATAGATTTGAAGAAAGATATTGTTGAAATTGTGCAATCATTTGAGACAACATGGGACTAAATATAATAGAAGGAAAAGATGATGGAAGATGACGATCAAGTAATGAGAGACGAATAAGAAGAGCAACATGAAGAATAAATAATGGACAAAGAAGTTGAACTAGTTCTTGATCTTTTGTATTATTGATAAATTTAGCAATTGCTTTGAGATAAAGAAAAAGACGTATGTCATCTTGACAAATATCCTGACAAAATTTTTCATATTCATTCTGATCCTGTTGATTCTTGGTAATAGTAATTAATTGATTCGGTACTAGCTCGACGATCTTCTTCAATGAACTTGTTGGAAATTGTCGCTTAAATTGAATTTCAAAACATTGAACAGTAGTTTCAGTTAATATTAATTTATTCATTAAATAAAGGTGACACTTAATAATATTTTGATGATAATTACCAAAGAGACAATAAATAATGGTAAGTTGTTTCAGAGCGTTTTCTGATAGAAGACTACCGTTTTCCATGTCAAAATTCGACATATCATGATAGAATATAAACAGTGGTTTTTCATCACGTACGAATTCCGAATATTTATCATCAAGCCATGATGAAAATTGTTGTACTTTTGTTATTCCACATTTATCTGCATTTTTAGAAAGATGTACAATGAGACAAGATCGAAGAAGACCAAGAATAGACGCCTCTTGTCGATATAATTCATAATGACAATCGAAAAAGAGAAGTGTATAATTACATTGATGAGATTGCTTGAAAAGAGTGAGAAGAATTCGTTCAATAATGAAAATAACATGAAGAGTATTTCCATAATATGATTTAAGATCAACATTTGTATGATGAGCAATAGATAGAAGTAGTGAATCACCATCAATGAAATAATGTGTACTATCACGAAATTCTCGACGCACATCAAGAAAACGAGCCCTATACGGATAGAGTATGTCGATATCATTTAAAGAAATTAATGATATCATGGCTTGTTCGGTATTGTTTCTTGATAAAAGCAATTGAATTGTATCGAAAAAAGGTTGATACAAAGGATTAATTGTTGAATCTGACATATTTGATGGGAGACAATGAATAAGACGTTTGCGTTCATTATTATCATCTATATTTTCAGAGAGATGAGAAGCAATTTGTTGTAACGCCACGATAACAATTTTTTCATTCTCATGCTTAATACATTGATCAAGACTTTGAAAATAAAGATTCACAAAATGATGATAATGTTGTTGGCAACAACGAAGCAGTTGAAGAAGTCGACGACATTGATGAACTGCATCAAAATACTCTGTTGATTCTTTCGAATGAAGACTCTATAGAATTATGTTGCCTATCAATCAATTTTATTATTTATATAAACAATACTTACATGTACTCTTGGAAATGTTTTTTTGTCTTCAACTTTTTCGTCGTCATCGGATGATGATGTTGATGATTCTTCTTCAGAATCATTACTTTCCGATTTTTGACCACTATCTACATTACTCAATGTAGATACAAAGATGTCGGGGTGTACCTGTTGTAGTTTGTGATTAACCAAAAATTCCCAATCCGTAAGATACCGTAAGTGAAATAATTCATTATTTTTATGAATATTTTCGTTAAACGCTATCTCGGATGTTGCTTCTGTATCGAGTAAATAATTAAGAAAAGTTTCTATGTTTTCGTTCATTTTTAAAACACTAATAATATGAGAAATGACTCGACATCTTTATAGACACACAGCCAGAGAAAAAAACCTAGTAGAAAAAAACTCGTCGATAAACACTTTATTCTCTTTTCTCAGTATTCAAAAGAAGAATAATAAGAAAAAAAAACTCAACAAGTCATTACATCTTTTTGCTGATTAAATGTGCAATTACGAACCAATCCAAAATCAACATAGACTTTTCTTATTTCGTAATAAAGCGACAAAAATATTATAAGAACTGATTTCGTAGATATTACTTTTGTCAAGAAATGTCATAATTAATTCTTAGTAGTTAGTAAGTCTCTTTCTAGTTTTTGTAAAATATTCTTTTCTTTTTTCGTGACATTTCGATAATCGATGATACCTTCTTCAGACCTTATTAATGGTAAACGAAATCTACTACAACACACATATTTTATTTTCTTTTTTCGTTTTTCTCTCTCCTTTTTTCTGTTGTTATTGTGATTTTAATAGTAAATCTGCAAGACAGCTATAGCTGACAGAAGCGACTTATTATTGTCGCCTTCTTCTGACTCACTGTAACAGCAGAAAAAAAAAGGGAAAAAAAATCAAAAAAAAGAAAATAAAGTATATGTTTGTAGTACATTTCATTTATCATCAATAAAGTCTGAAGAAGGTATCATCGAAATGTCACGAAAAAGGAAAAGAATATTTTACAAAAACTAGGAAGATATTTGCTAACATTAACAATTGATTTCTTCGATGTCGTATAGTTTATAGGAAAAAACAGAACATGATTGAAGTGAGAATAGTTAAAGAAAATTATGATCATTAAAAGAGTAAGATTTTTTGCCCCCCAATGTAACCACTAAAAGCATTTCACTTCCTCTGTTTTAAATGAATATAGACCATGAAAGAATTCTTTCTTGGTAGACTTTGACTAGTTACTAACGAAAGCCTTGAAAATATTTCGAATCAAGAGACTTTGGAGCATAAGATTCTAACTAAAGCCTCACATGAAATAGAAAAGATGGAAACAGTTATTATTACAATGAACTATGAAAGCTAACAATGTGACAGACTTTAAAACAAGAGAAAATATGATTTTCATTAAGGGAACCTATTCATATTTTACAGTCACATTTTAGTTTTCTTCAATTTTTTCTTCCAATAACGAGGGTGTGGATGTGGATGTGAGTATGGAATTCATTGTGGACATGCTCTACACGCATACCCACATCCAGACACCCACATTCCACCTATACCATTACGTAGACACGCCGATAGGTAATACAACGTTTATAATCTTACAATATGCATTATCGTTGAATAATGCCAGTGAAGCGTTTTACCGTACCAGTAATTATGCAGGTGGAAACTACTATTATAAAGCATTTTGTATCAGTGTTTTTACAGCTGGAAAGCATTATATCATGTCCAATAGTACGATGTATACTTATGGATATATTTCTAACAGCATATTTCATCCTTCTGCTCCAGCTGAAAATTTAATGCAAGAAAATGGTGATGATGCAAGGCAATATCAATTTCTTTTAGCTTTAATTATTACATCGGATCAGCTAGCAAAATACGTTGTGGTGGTAACAACAGTGCTTTTCAATGTAACTGGGATGTTTTCAATTGTTGCCGTTGGATCAGTCTCAGCTACTTTCCCTGTTGAATAGATCTGATAATATTTTCTCTTAAAGAGTCAATTAAGATAAGTCGTGCTTTCTTAGATTGAAATGCAGCTTTTATTTTTCATTATGAATTCATCGCTTTTAACGTTCTTTACTTTGCTATTCTAAAAAACAGATCTTTTCTCGAAAAATGCTATAGTTGATTTTGGTTGGGCATTTTCACAAATTTTTCTTTTCTATTACATGCGTTTTGTGTCATCTCAATAAATAGTGAACGAATGGGGCGGATCATGATAACTTTTCTCTTTGAGATTCATTTTTTTCTAGAATTTATCTATTTAATATAAGTTATTAATTATGATGTTATGTAGTAATATCCAATACCAACATGTGAAATATCCTTGGACTCAACGAATTTTATTATTAAAGTGATAGCATTCTAGTCTACTGTAGTCTAAGCTGTGAAATTGAAAGCATGTTTTTTCTAGCAAAAATCAACTGAGTGATAAATCTTCATCGTCAATGGACATCTAGCCATTCGATGAAGACTATTTCGATTGTTTTTATTGTTTCATATCATGTTTGAGGAGGAACTGTGACTGACTTCTTCGAAATGTGGCGAATTTCTTGAAATTCCAAGAAAAAGAAGCTCATCATATAATTAGTGTTTCTTATAGATATTAGTTTTCTAGAAAATAGTTCTAATTTCTACTGGGAATTGCAATATTTTTGTTTTAATCATTGTGAAACTATTTTACTGACGTCGTATTATTGATCTTGATAGCGATTCCTAGTTCATTATACGAAACTTGTTCTTTTTTTATAATCTGTTCATATGATTTACCAAGATTTCAGTAAAACAGTTCACCATATGTCAGATATAGGAAAGAAGGATAATATTCATAGCTTTATCATTATTTCAACTTTGTTGCACTGTCCATGTACATATCTCACCATATTTCGGTTCATGTTTGAATGCTGGGCATATGTGCTATCAATTGACTGTCTCGTGGAAATTTTATTGTAAATTTCATTAAGTTAATCAATTTTTTAAACAGAAAGAACTCTATGATTGCATTTTATTGAAACTTTGCTTTCATTTAGTTGCGGCACTTTCGTATGATGTAACTTTCGAGTATATACGAAAATGTAATTGTATGGTATGAAATAACATTTTCATAATTTCGAATACAATTATTTTAGATGTCTTTTGACCACAAAATCATTTAATACCGAAAAAGTTTTATTTATTCATGAAGAGCGAGTTTCGAGTGTGAGCGTGCGGTGTGAGTGTGGGTGGATGTGGCATAAATTAAAAACATGACCCACACCCACATAAATAAAGAAATCTAATATTAACCATTAACAGCAACTACGTGAATTCCTTCTTCAAGTGCACATCGAAATACAAGTCGACCAATATGACCAAATCTATTAATACCAACTTTAATATCTGATGAATCATGTGGACTATGAAAAGAAATAAAGAGTTTTAACTATATTAGAAGAGAGAAGAACAAATAACTTACTAAGTGATGAAAACGTCTTGTGGAATAACCCAAGGCAAAGCCGCTCGGTCGGATTCTGTCGGATGGATTTCAAATCCGTTTGAATCCGACGTTTCAGACGTAATCCGGTCCGGATTCCTTGGCACAGGATTCCAACGCAAACTGGAGCGGATCCGATCGGTTTTTAACGGAAGGCGTCGGATTCCGATGCAATCCGTTTCGGATCCGATGGTTGCCAGTAAGATCCACAGGTCGGATTCAATCTCTTGGGTATCTCGGTTTCTCCGAAAGGCACCCAAGAGATTCAAACCAAGGAAAGCCGCTCGGTCGGATTCTATCGGATGGATTTCAAATCCGTTTGAATGCGACGAACGGATATTTTCCGACGTAATCCGGTCCGGAATCCTGTTGCAAGGAATCCGACGCAAACTCGATCGGATCCAATCGGATTTAACGGACGGCGTCAGATTCCAATGCAATCCGTTTCTGATCCGATCGATTTCCGGTAGGATCCACAGGTCGGATTGAATCTCTTGGGAAGTAACAACGATTCTTCTAATAATCGAATTCATGGTTTTTTATTTTCATAATACTCTTTTAATTTTTCAATTGCTTTTGTTTGAAGGTGCCATTTAATTTCACATCGTTTTATTGCATATACCTTCATTTACAATAGAGCTAAATGAACTGTATATCCACCACCATACCAACTTAAACCCATCAAAATGTTTTTTACTTAAGCAACAATATTGTAAAAAGACCAATGCAAAATTTTTATCTTTATGTGCCGTTGCGGCTGTAAAATAGTCGTAGAATGCATTTCAATGTTATTACACGATTTAATAATTGTTTTAAAAGAAAACAAACGTCATCATTATCATCACCAGTAATAATGTTGTTATTAAAATTAAGTAAATTCAATGACGAAAAAGCGTTATGTATAACCAGGTCGACCATTCGGGCCGTCTGAAACGGCCTCAAACGACCATAAAACGGCATAATGAGGCATTAATATTCGCAGTAATCCGTCAGCCCATTTTACGGGCCGTTTTTTCGCTAGAAGACCGTCATACTTTTTCACATCATTTTCACCGTTTTCCGAGCTGATGGAAAATGACCTCGTTTTTCGACGGTTTATATTGTTTTTACGCCGCCTACGATCGTTTACGGGCTGTTTTCTTGAACCTGAGTAGCTACGCTTCCCTCAACATCGCCATCGGCAATGACTAAACGGCAATTAGAAATTCTTGGACGTCCTTCAAGGTTCAAGTAAAATGATTTCATTTCTAGATGGTATTTTAATTTATCCGAAAGATATCGTAAATGATCTTTAAGAATTTTTGTTGATAGTTGATTAGTTTCATCCATTCAAAATCTGTAATGTTCTATGAGACACATGTTATTAGTTACAGCAGAAGCAGGGTCATAATAATTAAAATCGAGCAAGAAACCTATACAGAGTTCCAACGAATCAGTATCTATTGTTGTTGTACTCGTATTTGACTCTTCAAGCATATCGATGTAAACATCAACAGATGTTATTTAACATCTGGCTAATTCCTTCATATATTTGTGACATATTAAAGACAATTTAAAAAAACAATCTATTCTTCAATAAAATGATTCAATTGTTTCTCATTTCTTTCTTTCCTCTACGATTTTCATTTTCCATGTGTCAAAATGAACAGATTTAATAATCGAATGATAGTATACAGAATAGAAAGAAATGTTAATTTAGCTAAAGCAGAACAAATATTTAGAAAATAAAAAAAAATTATCTTAATAATTCTTTCAACTAGTTAGGATTAAAGAAGCAACAGCTGCTGATTGTGTGTCAATTTTATGTGATCTTAAAGTTAATTATGAATCATATTTTGGTGGTATGATTTATTCATGTCAAATTTTTCTTCTATATTTATTTAAATATTTTTAGTTCGAATTCTTGATTCAGCTTTGATTATTGCGCCACAATTATCTAATCGTTATATAACAAATCAAATTTTACCTAATAAAGTTATTGATAAGAAATATTCTTTTATAAAATTTTGATTATTTGATTTTTTTTAAAGATTTAATTGACGAAGTTTGTGCAAGTATTCGTGTGCAATTGGATAATGAACCAGAAATAATTGATCAATTAGAACATCGAAAATTAAAATTAGATGTAGAAGCAACAGCTTTATCAAAGAGAAACAGATTATGCTTCAAAACAACATTTAAAGCAAGTTAAAGAAGAGTTAGCAAAAATTCGAGAAGAATTAAAACTATTAAAATTAAGACATAAAAAGCTGAGAGTAATTAATGCTTGATAAAGATTATTGAAAAAATATTCAGATATGACAAAAGATGATCTTATTTGATATGCAGCTTTAAAATTTGTTTTTTTTCTGTCTGTATTGATGATTGTATAGTAAATACTTTTCGTAATTCTCGTCAAGTTCGATCAAATATTAAATAAATTCTCCAGGCGAGCAAAGGGCGGGTAAAAAGACTAGTCATTTTTCTAGTCGTGACTATGCGTCATGTCTAGTCTTTTTCTCAAAAAGTCCTACTACATGACTAGTCCAAAATGGTTTGGAATCTTTAACCCCGTCTGGGCATCCCGTCCGAAAATAGATTTTAAATTAAAAAAGACAGAGCGCCTGTGACGCGACATCTATTAGGTTTCAGTCTTATGTAGCGGTCTAGTTCGGACTAGTCTAAATGATAGAAATATGTGCAGAAAGTTAGATTCATACATGCATGCCTTGTGTTACTTGCTCGTCGTCTATCCGATTGAGCCATATGATCTAGTGATCAACTTTTACATGTCAATACACATCTGAAGACACTAATTACTACAGTTTGACTCGGCGTTTTCTCAAGTTTTAATATTTATAGAAACTACTTGTAATAAAATCGAAAATTAGTTAAATAAAACTAAGCAAAATTAATTCAGAATTTTATTAATTTCCTTCAACAGAATTTTTTTTGATTATCGACATTTGGAAAAAATTATTTTCTATTGGAAAAAACAATTAAAATTTAAATCAAAATCAAAATAATAATATATATTTCAAAAAAAGATCTTGCTTTTCATCTGATGGTTTATGTTTATCTTAATTCAAAATATTTTCTATTTAAATTTGAAAATGAACTATGATTCTACCGTTTAAATCCATTTTTAAATTCAAATCATTAAGTTTTATATTGAAATAAAATAATATTCTCATATCAATGCATTAAAACTAATTTTTCGAATAAAATTATTCTTGATTGTTATTACAATGTAAAAATTTAAAAGGACATAAATAGCCAGCTCTCGTTAGATACCTGGTTCTAGTCCCAATACAAACTAGTCTAAACGAATTGCCCGAATGATTAAGTCCAAGCAATAAAGACTGTTTGGAAGGATAGACTAGCCTGGACCAGAATTGGGATTACTTTCTCGAAAACGACTAGTCATGACCAATATAGATAACTCTTCATACTAGTCCGTGTTACCTATTGAAAACAGTTTAGACTAGTCAGGTATCCAATATTGTCGGCTTGAATGTTCGAATCCACCTATCACCTCCATTTCTTCTAGCTTTTGCCTTCAAGTTGACGTGTCTGGACAGTATGCACATACAAAACGGACTAGCCATGACAAGATTAGAGCATGTTTCGGACTAGTCTATTTTAGATGCAAGACGTTGCTTGTGAAGACAACTAGTCCTGACTAGCTGCAAATCATTTCAGACTAGTCCAAACGACAGTGCAGACATTTTAGACTAGTCCAGACGGGTACTACGGACAATTTAGACTAGTCATGTCGGACGTCACCCCTTATTTTTTGCTCGCCTGGGATCATTTTCTCTAATTTAATTTACTTGATAAAAGAACATATATAATTTCGCATTGAAAAGATCAATCTAAAACTGAATGTATTTATAATAGAAGATTTAAGAGCTTAAGCTGTTGCGCTTGAAATGGTAAAGTAAAGGTGAACACAAAAGACTTTGATTAATCAGTTTTTTCCCTATTTCTGATCCACCAAGAAAATTTACAAACAACTTCCATAAAAAGTCCAAGTAGGACATGGTTTCTGTATCTATTTTCATAAAAGAGTTCATCGGTTTCAAAAGAAAAATATTTTCTCAAGTCATCAGAATATCTATTTACAATAAATATTGCTTTTTCTTTTTCTTATCATAAGACTTTGACAACTTGACATGGAATATGAGGCATAAGATTTATTTACTATCATGATCTGCAAGCTTCTTGTAAAATTTGTGTCATCAAACATTTGATGATTTAAGTTAATTATTGAGTGAAAACCAAGCATTAATAATGTTCTTTAGCTATTTGTATGCTCGCATAGCAATTTTCATTATTAAATATTGTTAAAATTTAAAAATTAAAACAAAAACAGCATTTTAATAATTGTTTGTCTTACAAGTCAACAGGCTTAGTGGGTTTTTTCGTTTCAAGAGGACAAAAATGAATCATCTATGGTGTTCGTCCATGATCCAATTGCCATTTCTTTAACAACCACGACATTGGGAAAAAACCCATGATCACTGTATAAAATGTCTTTAGATCAGCTGATTTCGAAATGAAATACATGCAAAATCTATTTGACTCTTATTGAGAAACATACAATTCGATATTTACAATCAATATATCAGTGAGTATTTTTACACTGTTTAATGCAACAGATTTATTTAAATAATCTTCATCTTATTTCGATCAATTGTGAATATTACATGGCAATAACATTAATAATCATTATTATTGTTGTCGTTATCATCTTAAGATGTATAAGTTATTTTATTTGGAACAAAAATAAACAGTTGAATATTATTATATCAACTGGTGATGAGGCACATAATATACTAAAATCAAGTGTTTACAGTCGACAGAAACCTAACGAATGGCTTATAGATACTTTGTCTATTGTAAATCCATTCACTATTAATAATGAATCCCTGCTGAAAGCATTTAAAAATAAAGTTATAAAAACATTAGCCAATTGGAATGATGAGAAAAAGTATGGAAGTCTTATTTCAATAATAGAAAATCGAATTAAATATCGACTTTCCTTATTACAATTGGATAATTCAAAATTTTGTTTATCAAAATTAGTCAAACAAGTGACATTAGATTCATTTCTGTCGGCTATTCTTAATGTCAATGCTACCGAAGAACTTCTTACAGAATTACCTGAATTAATTATTTATCTATGGAAAAATCATCATGATAAAAAAGCTCAAGATCGTTTACAAAAATTACTTTTAGCTAATAAAAATGAATTTTCTCAATCGGATATTTGGCAACAAATTCAAACAATATTATCCAATCATTCAAATGTTATTTCAAAAATAGCAATAAATGATTTCGATGAAAAAATTTCTAATCCATTGAATATTATTATTCCAGGATGGGAAACAATGTGGCGAGTTGTATTTTATTCATTACTTGAATTACTTCGTCAACCAAAATTACTTAGTGAATTACGTTCACAATTAAATAATCATTCAAAATCTTATCGAAATTGTCTTTTACTTGAATGGATTTTAAAAGAAACATTACGAGTATATCCACCGACTAAAAATATCTATCGAACAAATGTAGAAACTGGCCAACATGTATGCATTAGTGTTGTACAAATTCATCGTGATGAAAATGTGTGGGGTTTTGATGCACTTAATTTTAATCCTTATCGTTTTAAGAAAAAATTAACTGCTGAACAAGAAAAATCTTATTTGCCATTTTCAATATCTTGTCCAGCTCGATTTAGTTTTGCTTATGCATTTGCTGGTGTAATTGTAGCTGAAATCCTTAAATATTGTCCTAGTTTTAATATAGCTGAAGAATCAGCACCATTACTTACTAATCAATTATTAGATCTGGCTCGTAATTCATATAACGATTTAGTTACAATCATATAATTTTATCGATCAATCATTTATTGTTTTTTTGTTTTTGTATATATTGTGTGCATTAAACTGATAGAAAAATAAAGGATACAAAAAAAAAAGGAAGCTTGTGCGTATCATTTATTGGGAATATCCCATTGAAAACCCAAATGTTTCTTCGTTTCATCCAAGGACTTTTTATCTTGACTACCAGGTTTCTTCTCACCATTTCCATTTGGTGATGTTTCAGTTTTCTTATAAGCATGGTTTAATTGATCAAAACGTTTAATTTCGTCAGCAACAGTCTAAATTAAATTTTTAACTAATTGAAAATTATGTAAATATTTAAGACATACTCGTTTCATTGGATAAGTATTACGACCATTTTCTTCCATATATGATATAACACGTCCTGTATAGTCTTGATATTGTTGTTTTTCGACTTCAGTCATATGTCTATCCAGTTGTACTTCATCCATTTCACTTGCTTTCAAGTCACATTGACGGTCTTTACGTTCTTGCTAAATAATTTTAGAAAAAAAGACATAAATATTAGAATTAATTTTTGAATAATGATTTCGTCAATCATTCAAATCAAGGTTGTTACATGGATGCTACACGATCGATCGCTCCGAATATATTGACAAATATATATATATATCACCAGGCTTTGTTGTATTGAAATCTTGTACAAATCACTGACCATCAACATTCGAATACTTTTGTCTCACTGACAACATAACTTATGTAAAACTTTTTATCTGTTTCTTATTTTAGTAACTAAAGTCAGAAGTGTAATCCGCACATGCAAGATTCTCTCGGTCAAGACTTTTCTTGTGAGCTATACAGAACATAATAAACTCATTAAACACGAATCCGAGTCTAATATAATTTTAATAAAACGAAATAACAACAACAGTCAAACTTGATTATTATTCAAATGGAAAACATTTTCCCTAAAAATAATCGTTATGAGTGTATATTATGAATAGAAAAAAAAATGATTGTTTTTTTCTAATAAATTTTCATTGAGCTTTATCGTAGAGCATTAAAAATGAATCAAAAAAGTAACGTGTTCTAAGTTTTCATCTTTATAGCTACTCTTTTTCTCTTTTTGTAATCGTAAAGATCATTCCTAAACTAGTCTACAGATTTAAACTCAATACGAAAAACAAAACATTCATTTTTGTGTCAAATAATCTAACTTACAGCTTGTTTCAAATGATATTCTGAAATAGCTTGAGCATCTTGCATACGTTGTTTTTCCTTTTCTTGTTGATATAAAAGATATAATCGATCGGATTCAGCTTTTTTTCTACGCATTTCAGCATCTTCACGTTCTTCAATTTCACGTTCAGTTTCGCGTCGTTTCATCTATTAAAAACAAAAAAAAATGTAAATTCATTGTTCAATAAAGAAAAAACAATGTTCATACTGTTTCATGTCGATGTTTAGCAATAGATTCTTGCATTTTTTGTTGTTTTTCTAATTTTTCTTGTTCTTCACGTAAGTCTTTTGCTTCTTTTTGTGCTCGAGCACGGAATATTTGTGTATCATTATCAGCTTCAGCTCGTTTTTGTAATGAACCTAAATAACCAATCATATGATCACGTGCATCTTGTTTTTCTCTATATTACAAAAGAAAACAAAAGTATTATATTATCAAAATAATTCATATTCATTTGTTTACTGATTAGCTTGAAGTTCTTTTTCACGTCTTAAACGAGCAATTTTTTTCTTTGCTTCAGCATAAACACGAAGTTCTTCATCTTCTTCCTAAAACAAAATATTTTATTTATCTAAATCAGAAAATTGATCGAAATTTAATTTACTTCATCCATTTGTTGTTCCATTTGTTTAACTTTTTGTTTATCATCAAGTACTTTATCATACATATTTTTAACATCTTTCTGTGTTAATTTTTTAAAATGTTCTAATTCTAATTGTTCAAGTGCATGTTGTTCAGCTAAACGACGATATTCATCACCTTCTTGTTGATCTTTTTGTTTTTCTTGAACATATTGAGATTTACGTTGATTCGCTCTTTAGAAAAAAAAAAGAATCGAAAACAAAAAAAAAACAATTTCTATCAAAAAATAACTAAAATTTTCCATGATTAACTAACTGTGCAAGATGATATTTAGCCAAATTTGCACGATCTCTATAAAACAAAATAAATATAAGCGAATTTCTTTTTGTTTTTAATTTGAAGCAAAATGAAATTTACTTTGATTTTTTCTCGATTTTTTCTTGTTCAGCTTTATAAAATTCATTTTGAGCTTCTTGAAAACGTTGACGTTCATCATTTTCATCTGCTTGACGCATTTGTTCAATACGGTTTTTCATTTCAATTTGTAAATCACGTTCTTTAAGAACTTCAGTAAGTAACAATGAAGTCTGAACAAAAAAAAAAAAAGGAAAATTTAAAAGATTAGAAATAACAAACAAAAAATGTTTTACATGAAATTTTCGAACACGATCTGTTTCATAATATTGTAATTGTTTAGCTTTTTCAATTTGTTCACGACGACGTTCAGCAGCGAATTTTTCTTCTTCAAGATCTAAAACTTTTTTTCTTTCTTCTTCTTCTTGATCACGAATTTTTTTCAATTCAAGTTTACGTTCTCGAGCACCCTTAAAAAGAAATTTAATTCTAATGAAAATTTTCATTTATAAAAATCTATGCTTTTTACAATAATTGTATTTGGCCATTGTTTTGTTATTTGTGCTGAACGTTCAGCCATTTCTTTTTTTCTTTCAAGTTCTTGTCGAACAGCATCTTTATCACGTTGACGACGTTCTAAATTATCATAGATTCGATTTAAATCACTTTTTGTTATTATGCACATTCGACGAAGATCAGCAGCATCAGGTAAACGATGTTGTTGTTCTGAACGATCATCTGGTAGGCATGAAACTATTATAAGAAGTTTTCGTTTAAATCAGAAACGAAACAAAACATTACAAACCAGATTGACTAAGTGATAATTGTTTTTTTGATCCTAATTGATTATTACCATTAGATTTTGTTGTAGGTATAGGTAAAGTTTTGATCACCATGATTAAAAACTACCTAAAATAAATAGGAATAATATTTTTGTAGATAAAAATATTGCCTATGAAAAACGTAAGCAATTGCCATTTTATTTTTTGATTTATTAGATTACTAAGCAACGTTCAACATGTTTTAAAGAAGTTTTATAATTATAATTTAGTTCAAAAAAACCTCAACTACATATTATTGAAAAAACTGAAAACAAGAAACTATATTATTTGATCCTTGTTTAATTTGATACTTTTTTGATACCAACATCTTGCGACCTCTTTCCGTTGATCAGACTGAGTTTCAGAAAAAAAGATCTATATTTTAATGCAATCATATCAGAATGATGAAAGTGATTTATAACTTTTTGACTGCTCAAAACTTTTAACTATGAATAAATGCACATGATACACAAAGCAATATATTTTTGTACAATTGATTGTTGAAAAATGATTTATTAGAATAACAGTACTTAAGCGTCTTGTAATAGATATTGTTTTACATGTATTACTCAATATTTCGAAGTTTATTTTTTTTTTATTGGCTTTGAGTATCAGTTCCAATGCAATTAAATTAATGTCTATCTTATTAATTTATTGTTAAATTTCTTTCAGAAGATTCATTTACTCATTTGATAAATGACATATACATTCAATGGAAAACGAAAATACTCATAAATGAATCTTTATATAATGTAAAACCTTATGCTATTAATAGAAAAAAAAAAGAAAAGAGATTAGAAAAACAACAAACTTGCGAATATAAGATTTTATCCTATACTTGCATGTTTTTTTTTTATATAAAAATCTATCGTAAAAAAGGCGCGTGGTAATACAAAATAGAAAAAGAAAACATAGTTGCACAAAAACAAACATTCTTGACAGTAAAATGTACATTTTCAATGATGCTTTCTTTATTATTGCTCTTTTTTTTTGTTATTTACAATAACGCAATTAAATGAAAATAAGCCTAGTATTTCAATATGGTAAAGCCTAGAAAAAATTTTGTTTTTACCAGGACAAGTTAAAGGGAATAATAATCGGAAATTTAACCGACAAAAAAAAGGAACACACAACTGTCTAGTTCTTCTACAAACGTGCCTAGAATAGCATTCACATCTACTGTAACATTATTTGCAAGCATGCACATGAACAATTACGACAGTTTTCGAATGCTTGCATAGTTCAAAATTGTCGTCTCATTAAACTTTACTCATGCGTTAGTCAAGGCAATGAATGTGATTCTCGCAATGCTGCTAAATAGATGCGTGTCGTGGTTAATACTATTGATATATTCATCAATAAACATCAACATATTAATTGTACCATTGACATAAACGAATAAAAATAATTTTAATTTTTTTTTTCTGGAGAATTTGATCAAACTATTGTATTAATTAGAATATGATCTAAATTCCATATCAATGAACTTGATTTTGACGACTAGTGAATCATCAAAATCAAAACCTAAACTTAAGAGATCAATCGTTCGTATGTACTCAAGTTTTAAAAGAACTATTGTGAATAATTTGTCGACAGTGTCGTCTGACTACAAAGCCTCGATCAACTGACGCATGAATACCAAAAATAGGTATCAATTTTTGGTGGTATACATATCTGTACTTTCTTTCAATAAATTTTAATTATATGATGAAAGCAAATTATGGTCTATTGCTCTTTAATATTCTTTTTATAAACCAGTAAAAATCATCACAATTGTCTCAGTTTCACTTGTCGAATTCTAACAAACCTCATCTTAATCAGTAATCTATTTGTAAATGCCATTGATTTCTCAATGTCATCGATATCTTTAGTCAATATTCGCCATATTTATTATTGCCAAACAGACGAAGAGCTAGCTTTCACGATCTATTCCATGTTTCGTATCAGTAAAATCAAACGAATTGATTACAAGAATGATCGTCTATGGCAAATGGAAGTAACACCGACTTGTCATAATGATTCACAAGTTCATATTTTGATCGAATACATATATGAAAAGACAGTTTCAAGAAAAATTTTTTTAAAACAGTTCAAATATGTTCAAAAATTCTTCCTTCAAATCGTGTTGATTGAACCCAATTAAAGAATAATATTGTTTGATTGGGTTAAATGACGATATGGGCAATTACTTGAAAATAGTTTTGTTTTATCAACATGGTATTGAGGTTTTACAATGATTAATCTTTCGATACTATTCTCATTTTAGAACTTCGTGACTGTTCTAGAGTCCACCCGAAGACATCTATAGAAAATTATAAAAACAATCGATGTTTATCCTCCATTCAAGTTATTCATTCGTATGCTATAAACATCTAGGTATTCGTTTCATAATAATTAACATATGATATACCATAACGACAACATGAAAGTATACAATATCGAGCAAAGATCGTCTGAATCGATGTTCAGAGTAGCATTGAAATACAACAAACAAAAATCATTGATTCAGTTACTTTAGTCTAGAATGGTACAGATACGCTCGTATGTTGACATATATAATCATTTTGTGAATAAAATAGTGACAATTTCTCTCTTCATTTATCGTTATTTTTGTCTGTATCGTTTTTTTCATGATTAAAAACTATAAAAATATGGCTTCTCTATTACAATAATGAAGTTGCTATCATTTTCAACTTCTGTATGTTTAGTTAGTAAATATAAACGAAAAAAATGCAAACAACTTATATTTATAATCGACAAATACGATGAATATATGATTTTCATCAAAATAGAATTACAAATTTCAGGCTGTAGAAAGAAAAATGTGAATCATTACTAGTAACGATAGATATACAAACAAATCAAACGAATCGATTTGAACAAACATTCAGAAGACAATCGAGAGTAGCTTTAACATAATGAAAAATTATGCCAGTAAGTTCGTAGCTGTTGTGGAGCTTATGTGAATTCATAGTTACATTTTCCTTCCTCGTAGATCTATTTATGAATTATGATAAAGATATCATACATCAACAAAAGGCTATAGATTAGAAAAGAACAATGATTCAAAACACCAAATATTGTTGTAGTACAACATGAAAAACTGTCAAGTCGATCTACTTCGATCGCAAAACAATAATGAAGGATTAATAATCTTAATCATCCTAATCTTCGACATTTACGAGAGACTATTAAGTTTGTAAAAAAAAATATTTTTATATAATTTTTATTAACTTCAGAACAAACATCATACTTATAAAAGATACACATGAACACAGAATCTCTGTTTCGTTCGTAATGCAAAAGATAAAAAGTTTGTTTGCAAAGAAATTTATTTTGGTCGCTGATAATTTTGACATGTTTTGACATGTGGTGTCCTCTTCTTTACATGTCTTTTATTCTAATTCTTTTTGAACAATATAAAATCTTTTTTATTATCAAGAAAAATTCTAGTAATTTCTTTATTATTTTCCACTATCGATTGTTTTTTTTCTGAGAGTAAGTAGATGACACTAGTTGTAGTCAAATTATAATCATTGGTTTTTGTTCACCATAATAAACGAATGTTGTTTTTTCTTTTCTTAGTTCAACTGTGTATTTCACATTCACTATTATTTATTTCAATTTCATGCATCATTACTATTAATATTGTGGTATTTTCGTTTTAGAAGTTTTGTTCTAGAGAATAAGACATTATTGATGGCTTCGCCTACTGAGCAAACCATCAAAGAAGAGCCATTATTATTCAATTCATCAGGTTCTGAACAGTCTACAACAATAAACCAAGAATATAGTGTTACAAAAAAACAAGAAGATGAAACATATGAACAATTTTATTCGGAAGTAATGAATTTGTAATTTGAATTATTATTAATTAATTAAATCTCTTGTATTTATATAGGTTAAAGCAATTGAAAAACGTGACTCTGTCTTAACACCTGAACAACAAATTAATCGACTTCTTCGTCCCGGTGCTACATATTTTAATCTCAATCCATATGAGGTATAAAATTAATGTTTGATTTATTTTTGTTTTTCTATATTAGAATTATTTTCTTATTAGGTACTTCAAATTGATCCATCAACATCGTTTGAAGATATTGCGAAACAATATCGACGTGTAAATATAGAATATCTTTAATATTTCTTATTAAATCTGAATAATTATTTTTTAGTTATCAATGCTTGTTCATCCGGATAAAAATCCTACGATGACTGATCGAGCTTCACTTGCTTTTGAAGGTATGTATGTATTATTTAAAATGTTTCCTTTAAATAAGATAAAAATGATTTATCATTCTTTTTTTTGTACAGGGACATTTTAAATGTCATTTGAGTTTTTTGCATTTTATTGTTAATGACTATAGATCTATTGAAATTTACAATGCAGACAGACATTTCGAAATTTCTTGTTTCTTTCAGCTTTTATATGTCATTTTACGAAATTTTGAGGCTTGTCAAGAACTTTATACAAAGTTTTTTTTGTAAACTGCATTGATCTTTCAAAATTTTAATTATTGATGTCATTCATGGTTTTTTTTAATCATACTTGAATCAATAGTACGCTTATTTAAATTTCTGACATAGTACAATAGGTACGCCATAATGAATCGGACTACATGTAAATGCAATTTTCCTCTCATTGAAAATTATACAAAATATTCGTTCATATGCCAAAAGATAAAGCTTTACGAAACTGTGAATTTCAATTGCGAGGCATCGTTATTTGTATTTTGCAAAAGCATGGAGATAGATCTCAAAAGCAAAGAATTTTTTATATTAAAAGATAGAGAATTTGGTACTCTATTTGAATGATCTACGTTTGAATATGCAAGCTTTTCTAAGCAATTGAAAATATTCTTCATGATGATTTTTACACAATGAATTTTTTTTTCAAATTAAAGTTCAGTTGCAAAAGTCCTTATTTACGCATTAAAAAAATGCAGAACTTCGTTCTATATCAGACTACGTTAGTTTGTTTTTCTCATTTATTGTATCTGGAACTTTGAAAGATAGATGATTTCATCGAGAATATTTTCCTTTGTTGTTATTTCTGTAGTAGAGATATACTGTGTACGTCAGAGTGTCTTCATAGCATCGAAATAAAAAAAAAAGGTTCGTTATAACAATGAAGTATACCGTTTTGTAGAGTTTAAAATTCTTCATCTTTGTATATATAAATGAATATTCTATATGAATAGTAAATAATTGAAAACTTGCAGTTAAATATAGTTCAATTTATTATCGCCCTCTCATTATTTTCTTCATAGAAGAAACATCTAACAATGTCGACTGTAATTTAATATCAGTCTCAGTTTTTATTTGTTTCTTATCACGTCAAGATATTGGAAATGTCATTTGACATGATAACTAAAGTCTGATGTTTTGTATTTCCAAATAAAACTTCCATATATTTTTCATTTTGTCCTATAAACAAGAGAATTATATTAAGCTGATACATAACTAGAAAAACAATGCATCATACAGTAAATTTTATAACTGCGGATATTGATGAATTAATTTAAAATAATAAATTTTCATTTAATCATTCATGAGGAAAAAAAAAGTATTTTTTTTAAAATTTAATTCAAGTAATCTATCTTTATTAATTTTTTTCTTTAGCAATTAATAAAGCATATAAAATGCTTGAAGATGAAAAAGAACGTAAAAAATGTCTCGAAGTTGTTGAAGAAGCTCGAGAACGTGTGGACAAAATGGTAAGTTTTGCTTTGACTATATTTTGCAATCTTTTCGTTTCCCTTATTTTCTCTGGTATTTTATTAATTATTTTAAAAGAAAAAGAAAAGAAATAATTCTCTTTCATAAAATTGGGAAGACTAAGAATTGAGATCGCTCGAGCGATAGGTCCTTTTTTACCCTCCTTCTAGTGTGCATTGTACGACGAATTGTTTCGTTCAATCATTCAGACAATTTGGTGAGTTAAACATTTCTTTTTTGTTCTATTTATATATATATTTATATACATGATACTTTGTTCAATTTGAATTTTTCTCAATATATATATATATTTAGATTCAAGAAAAACGACTCAAATATAAAAATCAACCAATTGAAGAAGATACTACTGAAGGAGTAAATGTTTTTCTTGATTATAATTTTCTCGTTTTTTTTTATTTTTATATTTCTATTAAAATATATTTTAGTATAAAAAATCTCTTTGGTCAGTCACATGTAAATTATTTGCTGATATTGAACGATTACGTGTTCGAGAAGAATCAAACAAAGCCGAAGAGCGAAAACGAAAAGCAGAAGAAACAACCGACCGTGAAGAAAGAACTAAATTACGAAAAGAATGGGATAAAAATTATGAAGTAAGTTAAAAGAAAAAATTAAAGCAAGATCTTACAAAAAAAGTCTTCCAACTAATTAATCGTATTTGAGTTCGACTTATGTGCAACATGTAGGTCCTAATGAGCTATGAATACTCTGAAAATGGTTTGGACTCTTAGCTTTATTACTGCTGAGATGATGCGTTTTTACGAATTTTTTTAAAATCAATATTTTAGTTCCTCTCAGAAATACTAGAAAAATTCGTTTTCAACTTGAAATTTTACTTAGAGACAAGTCTTAACCAGAATAGTTTATTGTAAAAGTTTCTGGTCTTTTGATTTACTTCTTTCCTACAATAAAAACATAAAATCTATCGCTGTATATGAACAGTGTAAAAGACAAAGCTTTTATCATAGTTGTATCTTAGAATAGAAACTACAACATGAACTGAAACTTTTACAAATAAACTATTTTCGATGAGCTAAGTCTCCATGGAAAATTTCAAGTCGAAATTCGAAAATGAGTTTTCCTTGTGTTTCTGAGTGGATCACGGTATTAACTTTAAAAAGTATCGTACAAATGTAGTATCTCAGTAACAATAAACTAAGGCTCCAAACTCTTTCCAATGTATTCATACAGTGAGGGCCGAAAAAAGCCTGGACTTTTTTATTTTTACACATAAACGAATAGCAAGGATATTCTAAAAATTTTCTCTTATATCTATTTCTGTAGAGCTTTTTACGCTGATCATTTTGATAAAAAAACTTTTTGATTTGCATTGAGTAATGACAATGTTATAGTCAAAATACTAAACACTAGTAAATTGCAGGCGAAAAGTAGAGCACATTTTTAGTGTTTGGCTAATTTTTACGTTATTTTACAACATCTGAAAGTTGTTCTATATACCATTCGATGCAGAATTTAACGGGCTACATTCTGGTAAAAAGTAATTATAATTATATTGTGGTTAATTAATTAATTAGTAGTTAATAATAATTAGCAATTACTTAATAAAATTTTAACTTTTTTTAAAATTCTAACTCTGCCATTCAAAAGAGCGTAAAAAACTGAACAAAGCTCTATTATTATCATTTGGAAAGCAACAAATTTGGTGAGGTTTTAGGGTGATTTTCAGAGTATGCTCACTTGTAATTAGATATAGTATTCATTATTTTAATAAATTCAATTATGAAATGACACATGAAATACGCGAAAACGGGCGCATTTTAAAGAGCATCATTTACTCTTTCAAATGACATGTCGCTGCTTTCTGCGCAATATTCTATACAAATGTTGCAACGTCTTTCGAAATATACAATGTAAAATAACAGAAATATGGCTGGAAAGTATGGCTTAAATTAGTTTTTTTTACAACTAAAGACGTTGTAGCATTTGTATAGAATATTGCACAGAAAGCAGCAACATGTCATTTGAAAGAGCAAATGATGCTCTTTAAAATGCGCCCATTTTCGCGTATTTCATGTGTCGTTTCATGATTGAATTTATTAAAATAATGAATACTATATCTAATTACAAGTGAGCATACTCTGAAAATCACCCTAAAACCTCACCAAATTTGTTGCTTTCCAAATGATAATAATAGAGCTTTGTTCAGTTTTTTACGCTCTTTTGAATGGCAGAGTTAGAATTTTAAAAAAAGTTAAAATTTTATTAAGTAATTGCTAATTATTATTAACTACTAATTAATTAATTAACCACAATATAATTATAATTACTTTTTACCAGAATGTAGCCCGTTAAATTCTGCATCGAATGGTATATAGAACAACTTTCAGATGTTGTAAAATAACGTAAAAATTAGCCAAACACTAAAAATGTGCTCTACTTTTCGCCTGCAATTTACTAGTGTTTAGTATTTTGACTATAACATTGTCATTACTCAATGCAAATCAAAAAGTTTTTTTATCAAAATGATCAGCGTAAAAAGCTCTACAGAAATAGATATAAGAGAAAATTTTTAGAATATCCTTGCTATTCGTTTATGTGTAAAAATAAAAAAGTCCAGGCTTTTTTCGGCCCTCACTGTAGCTCATTAGGATCTACATGGAACACATAGTCTCGACTCAACAGCAATTAATCCGTTGGAAGACTACTCTCGTTAGTGTAATTACAAGAAAACATATATTTGTTTTATCTTTCAGGAAAGTCGTGAAACACGTGTTAATAGTTGGAAATCATTTCAAACAGTTGCCAAAGCAAAAGATACGGTGAAAGGCAAAGCACCAATGTTATTTAAACCACCAAAATATAAACCAGAAGCTCGTTAATAGAACATTCGTATTGACATGTTTGTAAATATATCTATTCATTGAGAAAACAATGTTTGTTTATGCTCTGTCTTGTTTTTTTTTTGTTCTATATGATTAAACAATGAAAGAATGAGTTCGTATTATCTTTTGAATTTATTCGAAAACTATAGTTTTAATGCATATAAAGAGGTGATTACTTACGCATATTATAGTGTTTTTCTTTTTCAGATATAAATCTAGTCCGGTGCCTCAAGTCAGAATATGAATTATCTATACATAGAAATATAAATCAGATATGGTAAGTGAATCGATTTTTATATGTATTTATCGTCATAAATCTTAAAACAATCATTTGCACTGGTTGTAATGTGATAGAGAATAAAGAACAAATAAAGATTTTTTTTTATTTTGACACAATTTATGCATTGATACTGTTTCGTGTATGTAGTCCATTTTGTTTTATACTTTATCATTTATCTACATCCTATCCGACTGACAAAAACTATATGCTTATGGCTTTTACATTTTATTCTTTTTTTTTAACTGATTTTGTTGGTCAGAATAACAAATTGAATTTGTTTTTTTTTCTTTTATTTAATACTCGCGATCTTGTTCATTTTTATTAGTATTCCCTATTAGATAAAAAAAACACGTTTTGTTCTATTCGCATACTGCTTTTTCTTTCTAAGGTCAAATAAAATACTGATTTTAGCATATTTTTCTCATTTGAATCTTCCTCTTCTTTTTTTTCTCTTTCAAAAAAGAAAATATCATCAATGTCAATATTACAAATAGATTGGTCTTTTTACGTCACTGAAATTTAATAGAGAGGGCGTATTTAAATATATTGCATCGCAAAATAAACCTTGGGTATAAAAAGCAATAGATGACAAATATTGATTAATTGTTGAAAGTGAGTATCAGTATCTCTACAGGGGCGCAGTCTATTATATAGAAAATGTTTTTTTTTAATACTTTTTACAATTTATTCAATGGAATATCAAAGTTTTTGATATGTGTACTAAAGCAAACATAGATATATATTGTATAAATATGCTAGGTAGTTTTATTTCGAACATACCATAAAAGAAAACACGACACATTTCTTGCTAGCAACCGTGCACATAACAACATTTGACAACAGGTACGGGCATGTGTGCAAAGTTGTTTACGTAGTAAAGTGTCGTCAGGCGAGACTTGTCTCAATAATGTCGTGTAAAAGAATTCTGTCTTCATTTTTTCACCGTTCTTTTGCGTTCGTGATTTATTAGTATGTTGTTTTGGTTACATTAAGATTCTACACACGCAAATTTCATCGATATATATATATATATTTTTCTTTTTTTTTTCTCGTTTCTTTTACTATTAGAAAGAAATAATATTGTTCAGTGTGATTTCTACTGAATAAATTAATAATGATATTTTCGTCATCAAATCGTCGTCATATAATTCATGTTTGTTGTTTTATTATATTTATTTTCGTATTTGAAATCATAGCCGGTGGTATAAATATATTTCCATTAAATAAAATATCATCAAATTTAATTGTATTAATATCAAATCCAATTGAATATTATGGTTTATTATTAACAATAATTATTTATTTTATACGTCTATTATCTTTATTACCATTACCATTAGTTATATGTCATACATGTGGTTTAATTTTATATAATATATTTCCTGATCGTCCTGAATTATTAAATTCACCATTATTAGGTCCAAAAATTCGTATACGTGTTGTAACACGTGGTGATTATCCAGATTTAGTTAATACAAATGTTAAAAGAAATCTAGAAACATGTGCAAAAGTTGGTTTAGATAATTTTCAAATTGAAATTGTAACTGATAAATATATAAATCTACATAATTTACCAATTAATATGGTACGTCAAGTTGTTGTACCAGATACATATCGAACAAAATCAGGTGCTTTATATAAATCACGTGCATTACAATATGCATTAGAACCTGATGTTAATCAATTATCATCAGATGATTTTATTGTACATTTAGATGAAGAAACATTATTAACAGAAAATTGTATACGTGGTATATTAAATTTTGTTAATTCAAATGAATATGATATTGGACAAGGTCTTATAACATATGCTAATGAAACAATTGTTAATCATATAACAACATTAGCTGATAGTATGCGTGTTGGTGTTGATTTAGGATGTTTAAGATTTTGTTTAAAAAAATTTCATCGACCACCATTTTTATTTAAAGGTTCATTTGTTGTATGTCGTGCTGGTTGTGAATTTGATGTTGCATTTGATAATGGACGTGCTGGTTCAATAGCTGAAGATACATATTTTGCTATGTTAGCTATGTCAAAAAATAAAAAATTTGGATGGATTGAAGGTTAGTATTAAATTTATAATAGACGATAAAGTAAAAACAAACATAACATTTCTTTTTTGTTTTTCATATAGGTGAAATGTGGGAAAAAAGTCCATTTACATTAGCAGACTTTGTTAAACAACGTAAACGATGGTTACAAGGAATTTTACTTGTTGTTCATGATATACGATTACCACTTCGTGTTCGACTTGGTTTAGGTATTGCACTTTATTCATGGGTTACATTACCAATAACATCATTAAATGTTATACTTGCACCATTATGTCCTATACCATTACATTGGACATTAAATTTTCTTATAAATTATGTTGGTGCTGTTAATATTTATTTATATATAATTGGTGCCGTTCGATCATTTTCATTAGTACGTTTAGGTTATGCACAATTTATATTACGAATAGTTGCTACATTAGCAACAATTCCATTTGTTGTTGTATGCGAAATAACTGCTGTTTTATGGGGACTTTTTAGTGATAAAGGAAAATTTTATGTTGTGGATAAACAATTAAAACCACCGGTTAATATTTAAATGATAATCGAACGTATTTTCTTGGCTCGGCTTTTTTTTTCTTGTCTCTTCTTAAAAGATAATCAATGCACTTTTTTTTACAATCATTTTGTGTTTGTTGTATTGCCCATGCTTTTTAAACCTTTGCCTTTTGTATTTGTCAGATGATACATTGTTGTATGACTTTATTTAATAGAATTATATATATATGTAAAGAAAACAATGATATTTCTATCTTATTTATGTAAGATGCTTCTTTTTAAAATTTATGGTATATTTGATTTCTAGATTTGCTCACCTACTAACCTTCAAATGTATATTTAAATCATGTTTATTTTTGAGCAAAACGATGGAAAGAAAATTTTTATCAATTGTTGATATGAAAATATGAAATTCTATTTTGTTTCTTTTTAAAGTCGCGTGTTTATATATTGTATAATAAAAAAAGCATATTGTTTTTTTAATTTCATAAGTTGATAATTATATTAGGCAAGAAAAATAAATTTTCCTTCAGGTATTTCTATTTGCATTGTTGTTCTGGCCTCGACTGGAGCTAATTCTACTGTAAAAGACGATCACTCGTCGTCTTCAGCTGCTGCCGGAGGTGCTAAATCAAAATCAAGCTCGATGAGTTCGTCCGAAGAAGGTATATAAAATTATTTTTTTTTTTGTCAACTCATCTAAGTCTCAGTATATTTTTTCATATCAGTTTCATGGATTTCATGGTTCTGTGGTCTTCGTGGTAATGAATTTTTTTGTGAAGTTGATGAAGATTATATACAGGATAAATTTAATTTAGTATGTTATTTGTAATCTCGAATTTAATTTGTTTTTTATCTATTTATTTAAAATTATTGTTTCTCATAGACGGGTCTTAATGAACAAGTACCACATTATAGACAAGCACTTGATATGATTCTTGATCTTGAGCCTGATGATGAACTTGATAATCAAGAAAATCCAAATCAATCAGATTTAATTGAACAAGCTGCTGAAATGCTTTATGGTAATTTATTTTTAATTTTAGAAAAATAAATCGAATCATATTTTTGTAACAGGTCTGATACATGCACGTTATATTCTTACAAATAATGGCATAGCACAAATGCTTGAGAAATTCCAAAATGGAGATTTCGGTCTATGTCCTCGTATATATTGTGACAATCAACCAATGTTACCAGTACGAAAGATTTTTTTTTTTTTTCTGTAATAAATCTTTGATTACACAATAGATTGGCTTATCTGAAGTTCCAGGTGAAGCTATGGTTAAACTTTATTGTCCAAAATGTATGGATGTTTATACACCAAAAAGTTCCCGACATCATCATACTGATGGAGCATATTTCAGTACAGGTTTTCCTCATATGCTCTTCATGGTTCATCCAGAATATCGACCAAAACGACCAACAAATCAATTTGTTGCTCGACTTTATGGTTTTAAAATTCATTCAATGGCATATCAATTGCAATATCAAGCAGCAGCTAATTTTAAACAACCGAATCCAACTTCGGTTGTTTCAAATACTGCGACTGGTGGTGGTGGTGGTAATGCTACGACCACAACAACAACAACTACAGCAACTCGTCCACTTATTAAAGATTGATATTATCAATTGTTTGTCGATTATTTTTTATCGCATATTGAACAAAGCAAAAAAATATGATTTCTTTTAACTATTATTATTGCATCATTCATTTTTTTTTGATGATGTATTATTGTTCCTTATGCAGTGTATATGTCTTTCGTTCTGTTCTTTTCTTTAGAAACATTAACTAAATAAAAGAAAAAATATACTAGAACTTAATGCTAGAAATTCTTCATTGTTGTTTAGGGTTTTTTTGTTTTTTTTTCAATCCTTTGAAGATCGACCTTTTTTTTGTTTTCAGAGAAAAAAGTTTGATTGTCGCTTACAAAATCAATTATAATTGAAAAGTGTCTTTCACAATTTTTTCATCTAGACTTAATGCTAAAGATCTACGATGTTTATTTTGAAACAACAGAAACAAAATACACATCCAAGAAGTATAGCAAACAACAATTCAATGACATTTTGTGAAGGAAAGTTAATATAAAAAAACAGTTAAAAATATAATAAAGTATGATATTCCTTGAAACAACTAACAACATAAAAACCTACATTACAATCTTTACATAATTATAGAGCGTCGATCAGTTCTCTTTCGTCGACTAGTGTATGCATATACAACACAAATATTTTGAAGAGTTTTTCTATTTGTTGTGTGAGGTACAAGAGATAGAAAATGTCTAGCAGTAAAAATCTAGTTGAGTGATAAGTCAGTGCAAGACAATTTATTACAGATTTTGAAGCATTATAAGTTTTTTAGAGAGCATCCA
>CAJNOL010000021.1:352635-389688 GCA_905250125.1 Rotaria sordida | reverse complement strand
CAAACAATATTTTCATTCTTTTTTTTTCTTTTTATTAAATATCATTTTTTCTTTTTATCCTATTAACCCCTTATCCCTCATAGCTGTTCCATAAGAGCCACTGATAAAATAACTCTATAAATAGAATATTAGCCTGTCGAATATACCAATGGTGTGGCCTAATCCACCGAATGTTCTGTTCCTGGAGTTGGGCGGTTTGAGTGATGTAAAAATCATATGATGAAAAATGGGAATTGAACGACATCACAAGACTTAATTTTTTTTTTCTTTGATCATATTATTGATTGGACAGAAGCAGTATCTATCTCGTACTGTTGAAGTGATAGGAACAACGCAACAAGTAAACCGATAAAAATTGACATCAAAGAATGCATGGTTTTTCTACACCTATTGTCAAATTTAAGCCTATTTTTCTCTGATCCATTTTGTAACGTCTGAAGGAATTTAATTCATCATAAATACTATTTCGACTTCTCATGAGTTGAGGTCTATAACGTATATATTAACTTTGTTCTTGATTATCCTCCATCTGTCTAACAGTGATTACATGGTCAATTGTGTTCCTTAGTATGCATAATTCGCAGAGTTATCATGAAGCTTTTGAAATATATCTAATTCAGCAGTGGACTTCTTCATGGATTAATATCACACAGAAATTCCAAAAGATCTCTATCGACTTCAAGTAGGGAACATTTTGTTTAAAAAAATTTCGAATTTTTGCCTTTTTTTCAAAACTATCAATTTTGTAAATCATATATCTCAAAGGTAGAGAAATGAAACAAAATATTTTTTTTACCAATCGATAGCTTATGAAGTTCCCTACAAATAATGTCTTGGGAGTTTTTCAGTCTCATACTTTCTTTGTTTTCTGTGATCGTTCTACAAATGGGTCATATATGACCTATTGAGGGGTAATGGGTTAATTTCTATGATTTATTTTCAATATGAAAGTTAATTCAAATGGTAAATTAAAAAATATTTGTTTTCAAAACTTCTATTCAACTTTTTAGAAAAAAAATGTGTTTTTTTTAAAGGAAATATTTCAAGAATTAAATTGATATTATATTAATAAAGATTTATTTTAATTAGTTAACTAAGATAAACAAAATGTGTTTGGTTTATTCTATAATAATATTTGTTCGAATAAAAATAAAAATCTTCGACAAGATATTTTCCTTCGTTTTTTTTTGTTAATTCGATTTTGAAAATTTTTGAGAAAAAAAAAAGATTCATTGAATATGTCGAATAACTAACTAAAACTGTTTAGTTATTTCTCTAGAAAAAATGATAAAATCAAATAAACAAATTCAATATCAAAAGATAATCTTATCTATTGAAAATTTTCATTCAATAACGAAAACTTTTTCAACAAATCGATTTTAATCAAATTCAATCAACTTTTTTTCTCTTAAATTAAATTCCAAGGCGTTCTACGGTCAAAAATAAAGATTGATACCATAGGGAATTATCGTCATTTTTCTCTAATATCTTCTATATAAAGTGTGCTCTCGAAAGAAAAACAAGTATTCGCCGTAGACAGGCTTTAAAATGGTTTGTTGATTAGATAATATAGAAATAAAATAAATCTTTATTCGTCGATTGATTTTGATGATAATTATCGTCTTATGAGCATAAAATGGTCATTGGTTATCGAATTATCTTCATAGTTTGATAAGTTTTTAGAAAAGGTCGACGTCAATTATCATATTTAATAGAATTTCAGATGAGTTTATTTTCGTCAAGCTTGATTATGAAAAAGAAATAAATTCTTTTTAAATCGCTGATGTATCTTATCAAATGAGTTCTCATTATTTTTTCATGATAAATATTGAAAAAAAGAAAAATAAAATATTCTAAAGGGCCAATTTTTTTTATTACTAGATTGGACTAAATATTTCAGTGTTTTTAAATATTTATCATATTCATTATTACGATTATTTGAAATTAGTGAAAAAAGATAATTATATATGTATAATATTGTATTAAATAAATCAAATAATAAATCTTACTGTTGATTGATCTGTTGTATTCGATTGAAATAATTTTCTTGATACATTTGTTTTATTTGGTGATTGATTAAACATTCGAGTTACATTATTTATTGATGATAAGGAATTATTTATATTTGATTGAATTGATGATATTGTTTTATATGATAAAATACCTTTTAATTCAATATCATTCCATAATAAGGATTTTGCTGAAAAAGCCATTGATGATAAAATATTTTCTTCAATTGATGATAAATATTTAATAAATGGTGTTGATTTACGTATTTGTTCACACGTTTGTAAAAAAATTTGTATGATTTTTAACAACGAATATCCATCTAATGAATAAACATGTAATATCCAATTAAAATCATGATATCTATCCGAATGAGCATATAATACTAATAATAAACATAAACTGAGGAGAGATCGAATAAATTCATTATTTAATATTAATTTACTAAAATAAATCAATTTAGTTATTTATTCATTTAAAAGAAAAATCGTTTACTGAAATGATTGTTGAATTTGTTGTGAATTAAATTTATTTATATTTAATCTGCCTTTTTCAATAGTTAAAATATTTTCAATAGAATAATAAAATAATTTTAATGACAAATCAAAACGTGATTTACATGATCGAGATGGATTTTCTTCTCGACTTATTTTATTAACATTTTCTGCTAAATCATATTGATTATTAAATGAATGTTCATATTCATTTAAACGTTCAACAAGATCATCTAAATTTAAAAAAAAAAAAATTTTATTTTATTTTTTGTTTTTTATCAAATCGAACATTATTTATTTAATTGATACTTTTCAAATAATATATTAAATTAATTAACTAAATAACTCTAATTTTCATATTTCTTATTATTTTCAATTTATTCTCATAAAAAAATCCATTTAATTATTTCTATTATCTTTATTTTAATTAAAATAAAATTCATTTTTATCTATCTAACTGATTATTATTAAAACGAGTTTATTCTTAACAAGGAAAGATTTATAAAATGAAGTTTTTCGAGAGAAAAAAAGATCAACGAACAAAGAATTAAAATTTTAAATCGTATATATCATTCAACGATCATTTTAAATAAATGTCAATATAATACAAATGTTCAATTCAATATATTCTTATTTAACGAGAAAATATCTTTAATTAGAAACAAAAATTCCTTGCTTAATTTAATTATTTTTTTTTTATAAAAAGAATACTTAAAAAAATAGAATGTCTGATATAAATATAAATAAATATTTATTTGTTTAAGTTAATAAAAAAAAAAAAGATAGTGATGATAATTGTCTGTTCGATCGTCACGAAAATTATGTATCGGATTTATCTCTCGATTTCTAATAAAATTTTTTTTCTTTTAAGTCTCTTGGTCATTTTAATGCAAACTATTTATTTTATTTACATTTAATTCCATTCTATAATATCAATTCTATATCGATCAACTCTCAACACAATTATTATTGAAATATAGTTCAAATCTGATTGTTAATTAGGTTAATCGTCTCTTTCCTATGCAAATCAATATGAGTAAAACAAGTCTGACAGTTCTTATCATAGATTCTAATGTAACATTTAGCTAAGAACTATTTGTGTTGTCATCAGTCTCCTCCGCCTATTACCGAAGGTAAACTAATCATAGTTGACTTCTAGTGGGTCGCTGCTACACTGATCAAAAAGGTGACATTGACAAATTGAAATAGGTTTCGAATTAGTTTCAATTGTCGAAAGGCTTTTTATTTTCAATGCATGAACGGGGAAAAACGCAAAAGATAAAGTTAAAAGTTCGACTAAGAAAATCTTATGATGAAAGAACATGATGAAGGTTTGAGAAAGAAAAACAAATTTGTTTTATGTTCGATTTGATAAAAAAGGAAAAAGAAAAAGAAAAAGAAAATTTAACCTAAAAAAGTTTGTTGTCCAATAATTGAAATAAGATTATCTGTTGGTTTTGTTTGTTGTTGTTCAACAATTGAATATAATAATTTAATTAAATGATTAGCTTGAGATATGGGTGTTAAATATTGATTAGAAGAAATTGTTTGACCATCATTCGATGCAAAATGTTGATTTGCTGTTAATGGTGTTCGATTTTCAGAAGATTTTGAATATCGATTTTCATTTAATGAATTACATAAGTCATTTAATTGAGATTTTTTTTCTAAAAAAATTCTTTCATCAATTATACAGTTTGTTAAAACAATTTCATCATATTGACGATTTATATCACGAATTGTTTCTAAATAATTAAATTCATTTAAAAAATCTTCGTTTTTATCAACACGTTTCAATAAATCATTTTTTAAATGTTGTTCGATTATTGCTCGACACGTATCCGATGAACAACAATACATTATACATAAGTTATCGATTATGCTTCCATCATTTGAACATAAATCATTTAAACAACAACCTTAAACAAAAAAAACAACACTTTTCTTTTCTTTTTTTAATGTTTTTATTCAATTTATTAGATTTAGTTTAATAAAATTATTTCGATTATTATATATTTATTCGAACATTTTATTTATTTGTTTCGAATAAATAATTCAAATTAGTTTGATTTTGTTGACAACAAATATCGATTTCTAACATAATAAACAACTCGAACAATAAATATTCGACTTATGAAACTCTACAATTAATCTATCATCGTTTCAAGTAGAATAGATTGAATAACTCGTTTAATATGATGAAATATAAAGTCTAATATGAATATATCCTTATTTCATTTTATTGAATAAATTAAAATAAATCGTTTATCATAGATATATATTTTTAATGAAATAAAATAAACATTTAAATTGCTCATCTATTAAACAATCAATATAATTGATGAAAATTCCGAGAAGATTTAATAGATATTTATATTTCTATCGTATGTCGAGAATATATATTTATATATGAATACAATCATTATTTGTAAATCTTATTTATAATTATATTATTTATAAATGATTATTAATCGATTGTTCATAGTTATGAGTATAATATCGTTTAAATGATTAAATTGTCAAATATGATTTGAAATAATCGTTAATCATTTTCGATTATTTACGTTTTCATCGATTAAGAATCATATTGACAAGAAAATAGGTTTTATTTCTAAGTTATCGATATATATATTCGATAAAAAAAATATTTGCAATGATTTTTATTTAATAATATATTGATAAATCTCGAAATAAAATATTTAATTTAATTCTATATTGAACAATCGAAAATTGAATTTATTTCAGATCTGATCTCAAAGATTTTTAAATAAAAATCCATATTATTAAATAGATTTTTATTTTAAAGAATTCCAACGAGTTTTTAAAAGTAAATTATCTTTTATATAGATACATAAAACTTTTAAAGTTTAAATAAAATAAACAAAAAAAATCTCTTAAGAAATCCTCATTTTCATAAGAAGTGAAAAAGAGATTTTTTAATTGAAAAAACAAAAATGAATGTTTAATAATTAAGTCGATTAAAATGATATATATAAATAAAATCTTCTAATCGAGCGTTACCTTTAAGTAAATAATCTAATTTGGCTAATTTGACATAATCATAAATAAAAGAAAAAGAAGAAATAAGTAAATGAAATGAAGCAATAAGATCATTTATAGTTGATGGATAAATTGTTTTAGCTAATGCATATATTGTCCATATAAGTGAATATAAATCTTGATGTGAACATTTATGTAATTTATTTTTTGTATTTAATTTAGGATTTATTTGATTTGATGCTCTTTTATATTGATAATCGGAATAAATTAATGTATCTTGATTTCCACCAAATATTTCAATAAATATTTTCGTATATTTTTCAAATATAATTGATGATATATTAAAAGCATGTTCAACTTGATCAATTTTTGATCGAATTGAATCAGGTAAATTGGCCATATCTTCCCATTTATGTAATTTATCAAAAAAAACAATTAATTCTAAATGATTAGCACTTTTTAATAAACGTGATATTGATATTGGATTATTATCGTTTGTTGTTAGATGTTTATATCTTCTACATGATACATATAATGAAACAGCTAACCAATGTAATTGATCATCTTCTAAAACATAATGTTTACGAATATGTTCATATGAACGCCATGCATCTAACTTTGTTTCCATATCCATATTTAAATCAAGACATAATTTTGAATATAACATTTCAACTGATTCATCATCTTTATTTGACATTTTACTTTTTTTCTTTTTTATTCTAAAATAATAGAAACAAAAAACAAAAAAATTGACATTGATTTAAATTTAAAAAAAACTTACATTAAAAAATCAAATAAATGAAAATTTATTGAAAAACAAAATTTCAAAATGTCTTTATTAGTTCCTAAAGCTTTTATTTCTATATGATAAATGTCAATGTTCGTTCGTTGACAGATTATTCTAACGAAAATTCAATCATATTTATATTCGTCTACATTTAGAGTTTTTTTTTCTCTGTCGTTTGTGTTTTTTCCCAAATTGATTTAATCGACCAATGAACAAATATTTGTTTGACTTAGTTCATTGAAAGGTCATCATCTACGAGGAAAAAAAAACATACAGACAAGAAAATAACCAATAATCTTCGTGTTTTTTTAATTCAATTGATAATATCAGTCAAACTAACAAAGATTATATTGAGGGTGTGGGTGGGTGTGAATGTGGGTGTGAATGTGGGTGGGTGTGGGTGCGGGTGCAAGTAAATGGAAAGATGATGTTCATCCACACCCTCCAGCAACCCACACACACCCATACTGCACTCACCCACACCCACCCTCACGCTGATTCTTTTTGCCAACTGACATTTTCCAAAACTATCGTACTTTTGGAATTATCAAGACCACAGAGTCAATACTTAAAACGTGTCAAAAATAATTTCCGCTACGTTCCCTAGTGGAAGTACTCACCTAGAGAGTAATCAAAAAGTACTCACGCTGGAAAATGCCGCGAGTACCCATGAGTACTCGGGACTTTTGAGTACTCATCAGTCGTACTCATGATGAGTTTCGAGTATATGAGTACTACACATCCTTACTTTCATGGCAGTGTATTCTGGTTGAGTACTACGATCGGTCATTTCTTATACTTGGTAGCAACTAGACTATTTAAAGTCCGATTTTGTTGCCCTTTGAGGGCTTCGTAGACTCTGGATAAGTCCGCTTCGCTGCAACGCCACAGTCACAGAAGGAAATTATCTTGTTAAAATTATGAACTTATCGTCCATAGGAAGTCAGCGCACGATATCTTCTTCGTCCTTACACATTTCATTTTATATATAGAGTCTTTTCAGAAAAAAAGACCACGAGTACTACAATGAGTACTCAGGGTCTTGGCTATGAGTAGATGTGTAGTGGAAGATTCGTCTGAGTACGTATGTGAGTACCCGGTCATTTTACATACTCATGAATTTTTGAGAGTACTCGCTCGAGTTATCTGAGTACTCATGCTGGCAAGTCGTACTCTCTGGATGAGTACATTCACTAGGGTTCTTCTTTGATTATCTGGTACCATCCTATATGTTATATTTAACGGTGTGTTGGATAGAGCGTATGAATATATTAAAATCAAATCATGCATAGCTCTTTTGGGAGAAGTCCAACTCTGAGATTTTATCGTCCAAAGTTTGAAGAACTTCTGAAAAACCAACATTGCTCAGTATGATGACTTACTAGGTTTTGTAGACCAACTCTTATACTACATCTGTGCTAGACAACTTCCAAATATCCCGGAGTCCCACACATTCTATCAACAAATTATACACCAACTGACTATGAAATAAGCATTCGATGCTTGGACTAGATTGGTAACTGAGTGCATATGAGTAATTCGCGACGAGGAACTCAATGGAATCATTGCCGAAAGGTTTTCTGGTGAAACTAACAGAAAGATTGGTTGCTTGGCAAATTTTCGGTGAGAATCCGGTGTTTCAACTTTTCGGTTCCCGTTTCATCTTAGCGCCTGGGAGCTGTCGATCAATGCGTCGTCAATTTAGGGAAGAAGGGCTAGCGAAAAGATGGCGGTCGATGGTGGATAGTGGGGAGTCAAAAAGGTCGAAAGATCGATGGTGTCGTTGGTAGAGAGCCCTCTGTGCGTGATATTTAGAATTGTTTGAAACAGCGAAAACCGTCTACAGACAAAATTTCAACTCATTAGCTATTGATTTCCTTGACTTTCAAAAATTAGGCTACTTCGACAGGTCCATAATAAAAACCATTGTACCTAATTTTTCATCCATGTGTTCTAAGATAACTCGAACATTTAACGTGCTTTAGTGTTCAATTGTGCATAGTATCACTACGCAAAAGTTTCATGAATGACGGCTGCACTGTGTATAACACGCTGGGTGTCTCTGGACAACAGTCATCTGAGCCGTATCCGTTGTTTGGATATGCACTCGTATATGAAACATTACTCACCTTCACCTCTCTTGAATAGGGGTTGAATTTCATGAAGATTTCAAGCTCAACTTCATTACTAAGCTAATTAAACTCAGAGATAGAAGTTTATTGAAAATTCGCTGCCAAAGGAAAACTTCATGCAAAAGCGACAAACTACAAACGCTGAGTGTAACCTATAAAGTTATACAAGAAGCCTGGTCTTGGTTAGGTTTTAGTGCTTAATTTTCAACTGTGTTAATCACTGTAGATTATATAATTCACTGTTTGGTAAGGATTTAAAATACTAAACGTATGTGCACCACCTACAGCACCACTTTGACCGATAATTGAATGACTATGACTACCAGCTGTATTAATGCTTATACGCGTTTTATCAATAGAAATGGAATGTGAATGTAAGCCATGATCACTGCTGCGGCCACCTGTTGGTTTATACATGGGCATAGTTCCTCCACTGTACGCTGAAGTGCCCGTCTGTCCACCGTGATAATGTCCAGGATCATAATACGAATGTGAATGATCACCTGCTGTTAGAGTAGAATAGGTACCTTGACCGTGAACATGTGATGGTAGTTGGTCTAGTGTCAAAGTGTGTGTTGCTTGGCCGCCTCTCATGCCCAGTTTTCCTGCGTTGTTAACGGGTGTGGATGTGGGTGTGGGGTGTGGCTGTGACTGTCGCTGTGGCTGTGGGTGGGTGTGTGGCTGTGGCTGTGGGTGGATGTGGGTGTGGGGGTGGGTCAGAATACACTTCAACACCCACATCCACCGAATGTCGACACGATCCCCATCAGTGAGAATGGATGTAGGTGCGAGCGTGAATGCGCTATCCATTAGCATCCACATCCTTTTTCTATTTTACCTTATTATGCTGTCGTATTTGTCATGAAATTTATGACGGTGCAAAGATAAAGCAAGACAGTTTTATTACTGTGTGATCTATACATCAAAATGAAATAAAACTTTCATGTCATATCTCTCTCCTCACTAATAAATTTAATGCAAGGTTTGACAGCGTAAAAAGATAAAGAGGGAAAAGGTTCTGTCCGGGGATGTATGTCCTAAAAGGGAACCTATGCATGTTTTTTTTCAGATATTTAATTCCTAAAGAAGAGTTAAAGAACCGGTTTTAAAATGAAATGATGAATATAAATCTGAAGATGATGTACGTTTGCTGTTTATTTATCTATTCGGAACTTGATGGACTAAAAACATGAGTGATGACTATATAATAACTACGAAGAAACTTTGATAGGAGGTTACATTTAAGACACTATATCTCAACAAGGGTTTAAACGCGCATTCATTAAAGATAGATGATGACATACTCTACCAAATAACAAATTAAAACTTGAATTAAAGTTCGGGGAAAGTCCTGGAAAATAACTGCATTATTAACCAGTGCTTATTTTTTACTATACTTGATAGTGTGAGTCATTCTTTATTCTATACCTGTACGCACACCAACATCCAGTGTACAACTTAATTCTATCTTTTGTTCATGTTTACCACAGATGTTTCATCGAGTTCACTGCTTGTTTTTTTGCAAATCGAATAATTTTTATGCGAAAACTCGATAAACTTTTTCTTTCTCCTGAAGAATGCTCATGATCTGCATACTTCTTCAAGAACCATGCTTATTTCGTTTTTGATTAAAGACATTTTTTCTAGTCTTCTAGTCATGTCTACTTACATGCCATGAGTCAATAGAGAGTCCAATGTTTTCTCTTTATTCTATTCACAAGTACCTGTCAACATTAACTGCAATACACCATCGCATAACTATTTAACTTTGAAAAATGTCGTGATAAAAACTTCAAGGTCAAGATAGAGATTCATATTTAGGTACCCTCCAATTTAATTTCATTGAGTATTAGGAAAGAACTGACAATTTTTGACATAATTCAATGTATTTATTTCAACTTTTTGTTTGCTGAAAAACAAGTATTCCTATCACACACATTGTTGGCTTTGTTAATCTGTTATGTCTACTTTGAACTGGCTTCGTTATAAAGAACGGCAGTTGTTAAGCAACTAAATTGATCTTATTTCAAAATTGATTTTTATATTTTCCAAATAGTCAGTCAAGACATCAGGACTCGGTTGCTGTTAGATTTTATTTCGGCTGCTCGCAACTAACTCAAAACTCGATATTACTGATCTCCTATAGTGTTATACACTACAGTGTTGAGATGGAAAGTTTATCTCCCTTCTTGAACTGCTTTAATTTGAACTATATATTAAATGAAAGGTCATTTTTTCTGCTATCGAATGACATATACAACTATAACAAAATATTCTTCTTTCTGTTTTGCTTTTCGATGACATTGTTCATTTGTATATACGAAATTAGAATATCCATGACAAAACTTCCTCACTGGTAAGCTCTGAAAGCAGTGGTCCACTTTGAAGCTCTACAAATGGCTTCTATTTACATTGAGCTTGATTTGTAAGTAAAACATCCCATTCAAATGCACAATATTCAAGAGCACTAAGAATTGCTCTTTTTTCACTGATATTTGATCAATTTTGACTTGAATAATTAGACTTTTCATCTATACAAACGATGTATTTAAAATGAGCAGAAAAAAAACTAATTGAGTCTATGCGTGTCACAAAATGATCCATCAAGTGTCACATTCCTTCAAAAATCAAATCGTGGTCCCCCTCAGGGATAATTGTGACATTCATAGATCAACTCAGTATTTTGTACTCATTTCCAATATATCATTTTTCTTAGTAGAAAGTGTAATTATTCAGGTTAAAATTGCTCGAATATCAGTGAATAAGAGCTGTTTTTGATGTTCTTGAACATTCTACATTGAAATAAAGTATTTTACTCACAAACCACGCTTGATGCAATCGTAACATTTTGTAGAGCTTCAAAAGGTCTATCGAATAGTATGTAAATCAAAGTGGGCCGCTACTTTCACAGCTCAACAATGAGGAAGTTTTGTAATGGGTATTCTCATTCTACATAACAGAAGACAAACATTCTATATAAACACTGCAATACATAATTCTATAGGTGATCAGTAATATTGAGTTTTGTGTGAGTCGCAAGCAACTCAAATGAGGCCTAACGGTCTGACTTTAATGCTAACCAACTTCTAACATCTTAATTGACTCCGAAAAAAATTAGAAAATTTAGCAACGAGTGTTAATTAAAGATGACTTTAAAGTCCTCACAACATTTACACAATCTTTATATTTGTTGTCGTTAGATCATTGATTTTTAGCAATGTGGCACGTGTACAGATGAGTTAAAAATTGTCTCGGATGGTCATGTGAAACTTTTGATGGACTAGTAGTACGAAAAGGTGTAGATGACCACATGAACCTTCTGCCAAAATAATACTGTAATCCGAACAAAATAATAATCGAGTTTAAGCAACATGTCAAGAAATATAATTGCAGAAATATTTGTGTGAATGATTGATAATGATGAATTAATGAAATCCGTGACAGTAAGTTAGTCTTTCGTTAGTTTATTTGAAGTTTTGAAATTGAAACCTATATGTCAATACTATCGATCAACAAGAAGAAGAAAAAACTTTAAAAAAAACACGTTAGTATAAGATTCCTGCTGAAGAGCTAATCGTTCTAAGGTCTATTTGCTCCTATGCAAATAGAAACTGCTGTGTTAATGTTCGCTTTGGCAAGAAGTAAGAAAGAAAACAAAACGCGCTAGGATATATTTATTGGCAACAAGTTTATTCTTGTTCATGTTTAACTTGTTGTATTGCAAATGAAATTGATTTACAAACATGATTCATCGCCAATAAACTAAAAGAAAAAAGAAGAATATGCAAACAGGAATAAAATATGAAAAGATCAAATACGTGATATTTTGCTAATCTCTCTTCATTTTTTTTTGCAAGGTTGAAAATAAAGCCTCTTTGTAAATGTCGCTCACTTGGAAGAACAGCAAAAAGAAAAAGCACAAAAAAGAAGAAATAAATCTGACATCATAAATTTTATCCACAGAATTTCATATTCCGCACGAACACATACCCTGAATAGTATTATAAAAGTATATGTTTGAGATTTCTCAACCATAATATATTCGTTCATTGTTACGGCATATTTCGAATCATGACTCATTCATATTTAATGATCAATTCTCTGAGTAATGCGAAATCTACTCGTCATTATGAAATTCGTGAGAAGATATTCTCGCTGCGTAATAATTACGAGATCAAAGACGAATTGGATCAAGATGTTTTCATCGTTCGATCAAAATTGTTAACAATCGCTGACAATATTCTTTTAGAAAATATGGCTGGAAAGTAAGTTCATGTATCAGTTCTAAGTTGTCTTGCAAACTATTGTTTTATGAAAATTTATTCTACTCTCGAATAATGAGTCAGATCAGTTGAATGAGACTCAAGGCTGTTCATGCATATTTTATTAATAAAATAAAATACCTAATATTATTCATCTATAGTAAGAAATCTAAGAAAGTTCAGAGAAATCACCTCGAACTGACTCAATATCAAAGGAAGAACACCGAATTCGCTGAAATACCATTTGAACAACTAAGAGATATGTACTGTCAGTATATCAAAATTGCCTAGTGATTATTGCTCGATATTTGCAAGAATTAGTTAGAGAATCCAATCTTCTAAATATTTACGAACTCTATAGATTATCGAATAATTACCATTTTTATTGACAACACTATAGTATTCTTTTAGAAAATGATAGAAACACACGTAACAAAAGGAAGAGTGGCATAAGAAAATACTACACAACAGGATACTGAGAGAAAACAAATGATTACGCACACATGAATAGATGTTTCAATTCGTTGGGTCTTCATTGAATTTTGATGTGTGAAATATAGCTGAGAAGCAAATCGATCAACGTTTCTTGAAAATATTTATCAACAGTGATAGAACTTACATATTAAATGATTGTCTCATATTGATAATATTAGATCATTTTTTCAACTGAAATATTAATTACATCAAGATTGACTTGCACTTGACGTACATCTACTTTTTGTTCTTGTTCATCCAGCTCGCTTGAGACTAACGATTGGTTCATGTAGTCACAAATGCTACAGAGACATTAGGTATTAATTGAAAGTAACGATAGATTTTTTCTCATAGACAGGCAAACTTTTCGATTCCATCCACTGTTATCAGGTAATCAAAGTTATATTCGAGAAGTCTGTGGACATAAGGTCTAGAATCCTATTGTCTCGTTCGACTAGTACAGAGCAAATTTTATCGAGATGGTTTGGAACAGTATTCTATTTTGCCTTATGTTGTATCCGAAAGTCTACAATTTCTACTTTTAGTGGCCTGGTGAAGATCGAAGAAGAATTACTTCATTTAAATCCAACATACAAAATATTGTCCGCACGTGATGGTGATGCGTGTCGCCAATTAGCATTAGTTAAGAAAAAATTTTCATTGCATGAAAAATTTTCCGTCGATTCAGTCTATGGTGAATATGAATTGGAAGCACTAGATTTGTTAGGTTGTTTATTCACATTGGTAAAAGAAGGACGCATAGTGGCAACTGTAAGCAGGAAATACGACACTGTGGCTGACGCCTATACAGCAGAAATCGATGGGGATGAAGATCATGCATTCATCATAGCACTGATAATTATCATTAGTCAATCTCTGTGTTATTACTAAGATTTGAAATCGATTTAAGTGACAATGAACTTAGTGCAGAATGAACAAAACTGAAAACAAAGAATAAAATATGCTTGTCTTATATTTTATTATTTATCTCGGAATGTTTTCATTTCTGTCTGACGATCACTTGATTGAAATAATTCAAAAGCCTATATGCGATCATTATGATAATAAAATGAATATGTTCGTCGAGAGTATCGGTATGGAATGAGATGTGAGTGGGTGTGGTTCAAGAGTGGAATTACACCCATAGCGACACCCCAACAACAAGCAGACGAGATAATTAGTACCATTACACAAAATAAACGAAAGAAATTTCATTATTTGCATAACAATATTGTATTGTCAGATTTTTTTGACAGGTTTTAACATATTTACAAACATTAAATTTACATGCATCTTGTTAATTATCATATTGATGGCTTATGTTTTCAAAATCGAATGCAATTTATTATTGATTATAGTAATATGCTATTTGTCAATATGTGTTTTTTTCAAATAATACATGCGTGTAACATAATTTTTAAATTTCGTCGATTATTCTTCACTATTGAAAAAGAAGATTTACAACTGTATTTATTAATCGTCATTCTCGTTATGCAAGTCATTGTTATTTTAACAAAATGAGAATTATGTATGTTATGTTAAAAAGGGTGTTGGTAGTCTTCAGATGCACACCCACAGCCACACCCGCACCCTCACACCCCTTGTTTTTCTTTAGATTAAATATTGATGAAGATACTTTATCAACAAAAAATAAAACTGATGATAATCAATCGAATATTCAATTGAAAATTACAACATATGATTTGTTTGATAATGATCAATTTCAATCATCGATGGATGGTAATTATTTAATTAATATTTTACCATTTGTTCATCAATCATCAAATCATTACGTTTTATCATCCAATCATGAATTAAAGAATGATAATCGTTTACTACATAATGAAGTTTTAACAGATGGTAATCAATTTGGTGATGATAATATTTCACTAAATCATGATTACGTACAAATTAATTGCATTTTACCAGAAATAGAACAATAATTTCCAAGAAAGTTTCTCCTCAAAACGATATTTTTTCGAAAATTTTCCCCAAACTCGTGTTCCCGCGCGCAGGTAGATTCTGCATCTCTGTTGATAATAATCAATGTGATGATATTAGTACCTTGTCGATTAATGATGATATGAATGATGATGTATTACCAGATTATATTCTACAACTCAAACAAGAAAGATAAGGAATGATAAGTAATTCTGATAGTGAAATTGATGAAACTAAATTACAGTTTCAAGCAATTAATGATAAATTATACTATTTAATTGAGATGAAACATCAAAAAAATGAAGAACTATTAAAAAAGATTAATGAACATATAAGAAAATACAAAAGCAAAAAGTAAATATATTTTTAGAAAAATTTAATTTTAATTTAAGTAGATCAGGTTTTAATAAAGTACAACGAACATGTGTAAAGCGTGTAAAAAATCGATTATTTTAATGCTCATCATTAACAAAACTGTAAGTATTATCATTAGATATTTTTAAAAAAATCTGTAATGTAATTATTTATATCTTTTAGGTTTGATGCACCAACATTCTAATATAATGAAGGTACTACATTGGTCAAGCTGGCATCATTTAAATTATTTTTTTTTCTTTGTTTTTTTTTTTTGTATTTTTTGCTGATTCATTGTACAATTAAAGGGATGATTGAAATAAAAAATTATTATTTGTCTTGAAGATATTTAAATTGAAATATTCTAAGAAAATATATGAGGCACTCAAAAATGTTTTTTTGTTCTATCTTAAATCAAATGAATAATTGAAAGAGTTTTTATAGAAAAATAACTTAGGATAAAAAAATGAGTCCTTATTCATCTATCGAAATGTTTGAGTTTTGATTGTAGATCATGTTTAGATTATAATAATAATGATTGATAATTATTCATACGGCTGAGTAGATGTTATTTTATTGATCCTACATAAATGTCTTACATAGATAATTTAACTTATACGTTATTTGAGAGAATATTTATCAAGTATAATCTTACTAGAAATTAAAATATTCATCAATGTTTTGATTGATCAATACCTTAAAAATCCTTTGTTTGTTTCCATGATCAATCATAATCACTTCTTTCTTCGTTAAGCATAGGTCAAATATGTCTTGAATGAATACCATTTTTAATACTCGAAATTTATAGATTAAAAATGATATAAATAATTTAGAATTCTTTTGTTCCAAGATGCTTGATCCTGACAACTCACCACTAAATCGACAGAACCTTCTTTGTAAATTAACTAAATTTTTCATCATATAAATATAACAACTATAAACTATAGTCATCAAAATTTAATATATATAAACGAAGAAAGCTTATCAGTATGATCAAAGATGTCAACAAATCACTTTTTTCGGCATTATCTGCGGGCATTTGATACATATTGAAAATGTTGATTTCTTTTTGTGTACTCAAAAAGTGAGTACACTATAGAATTGGTCAGAGTATCCATCCGACCGTTTACACGATAACTCTTCAAAGAGTAATCCGATTGTGATGAAATTTTGCATACCGAATTGTCTCATCAATATCTCGGTGGAATTCGAAGATGAGAATGATTCGTCAAGAAATTGCTGAGTTACAACAAACAATATGATTATTTCCCATGCTTTTCTATGGGAACATCGACCTATTCCCATTTTCGTAAAAAAATTTTTCTCTCATAATCAAAAAAACCTTAATTATTATATACCATTCGATAGAGAATTTCACAGATTACAAAATGGTATATAAAAAATTAAGAAACCAGAAGGCTAAATCATCTATTACAGAGACACTTACTTCAACTGAAACTGATGACTATTACCTTATGAGTCAATGAATTGCAAGAACAGTACCCGTATGCATAGTTCTTCTGCGATCTTTATTGACTTATGAGTCATCATAGCATATCTAGACATCAAAATTATCCTAACAAGCCGCTTTTTCCTAAAACTCGATTTCTATTTTAGACAATTTGATCAAAACCAATCTGTCGTCAATTATTTTTGTAAAACATGATCTGAAAAGAGTGTTGAAGTGTTTAGGGGTAGAAATTAGGACCCTCTTCCCGTCCTCCCCCGCAGACCGTGACAGAGAAACAACATAGTATATTGAATAAGAAGTCTTGATTGAACTTTTCTGTTGTTTGTAATTGGTTAAAACTAAAATTCGTTCTTAAATTTCATAGAAAAAAAAAATTTCTCGCATATTTAAATTTGAGGAAATCATTTATTGGTCAATTATGGATATAAAACGAAAATAGGTAGATAATTTGCCATAAAGATGTATTATTTCATTCGAAATAAGAGAGATTTTTATTGTATATTCAAGACAACAATTATACTCATATCTCACATGTATTGCTTTTTGTAGAAAATACATGCATCAATATTCGATCTGATTTGCAAATAGAAAACAACAAGAAAAATAATTGTTGAAGTAATTTCTCAATAGTATTAACTGTAAACTTTGTTTTAAAATTAATAAAAAAAAAATGCTATAAAATATAGATTAAAAAAAACACAATCAATACTTTCGAAATATTTTTTTTTTTATTATAAATTCATAAAAATCAGTAAGATTATTCAAAGTTATTATTTGAATTAGTTAATTTTAAAATGTTAAAGTAAGTCTTTTCCATGTTATATTATTAACATTAACATCAACAACAATTACATCAGAATTATTTTCTTGTGAAAATATTAGGATCCGTTCAGCTATTAAATATTTTCCTGGTTCGATCTAAAATTTAAAAATATTTATCTTAATAAACATATAAAATTCAAAAATTCTTACATTATTAAATGTAATTTTATTTGAATTTAAAAATCGAATACCATTTGATGATGGAAATAAAAATTCTAATTTAAAAAGTTTATAGTATTTTGATATTACACATAAATGTATACGTAAAGTATTAACAATTCTTTCAAAATGCCAATAACATGTATAAGGTGATTGAATAAGGTCACTCATATGATTTTGAATTTTATCATTTGAAAAATATTGCCAATCAATTGGTAAATAAAGTTGTTTGTTCTGTAAAAATATATACAGTGTCAATTAGAATTATTCAACAAGATTTTTTCTTCAATTTTTTCCGCTCTCTCAAACATTAAATAGAATCCAAATAGTGCTTACATAAAAAATAAGAAAAAAAATCCACATCAGGTTCTCGCATATAATTAGCTCAAAAATATTGTGGAGAACTCGGAGATGTCTCATTTTGTAGAGTATTGTTTGCTCTATCGTTTTACATGGTCTGAACAAAATGACGATTCTTTATCCTAGATGCTAAACAACTAGATTTTGGATTTTTAGAAAATTTCCTAATGAGTTTTCTGTTTATATATTCTTGTTGTAAATAGTTTTCTCTATTTAGATTCATTTTAGCGTTTAAAGTATCGAAGAAAAATTGACAAGAAATCTTCTTGAATGATTTTGATGGTCATTTCATTGATAACAGATGGGATTAGAGAACTTTTGTAAAGCTTGAAATTTTGCATCTGTTAACATAAAAAAAAAGATAAGTTTTTTGTAAGTTCAAGTTCTAAGAAAATTCCTTAAGAAAAGTAGCATATCCTGACCTGAGAATACCTATTTGATGTTTTCTACTTTTCAAAGATGAAGTAAATTAGCTGATCAAATTGAACACATCACTGATTATAAGAAAGGAATTTTTAAACTTAATCTAATCAGGTAGAAATGGTTTTTACACATTTTTGATTGTGCTGTTGTTGAGCAGGTGATACTTTTGTGCTATCCAACTCTTTAAAATAACCGTACACACTTATTTAAAAAAAGAACATATCAATAAAATCTATATAAAACTCTTCATTTTTTCGCATCAGAATAGTGGTGGAGCGAGAAAAATCTTGTAAGGGACGCTCAGCTTCAGTTTGGCATTGAAAAGGAGATATATTTTTCAATTACAATATAGGAACGTCTCGTTGCTGGAGGAATCTGAACACCTCTAGTCGTCTGCTGACTCCATCACTATATCAGAAACAAACTTTCTGATCCAGTGTAATTCGCGAAATAATTCTAGTAAAAAAAACCAAAGAATTTAATCGGCCTCGCTCATTATATATATATTCAGATAAGACCAAAGAAAAAATACTAACCGAATTGGTTGTTTTATAATGAATATGTGTAGGTAATTGTGTTCGAATATCAGTAATTAATTGATTTAAATCAGATGAAAATGTATTTAATTTAATTTTATCTTGTTTTAATAATAATACTGAAGACTCTGATGGTTTTATTGTATTATTTTGAAACACAATACCTTCTGATAACTGATTATCAATTGTACAACATATGAGATATGATAAATCACTGAAGAGATAGATGATTCAAAATAGATAAGATTACGAAAACTATGTCTTACTCTTCATCATTTTGTATATCATTAATTTCAGATGTTACTGATGAAAGATAATTAAGACGAAGTTCAGTTATATTTTGTCGACAATAACCATTTGTATTTGATGATTCATTTGAATAATTTATACGAAATTCAATAGTTAAACACTAAAAAAAAAATAAATATAATCAAAAAATAAATAAGAATTTTGTATAAAATCTTTTTCATATGTTCTACCTCAATATTTGATGTTGATCGATCTTGTCGAGAAAGACAACGATTATAAATTTGTGTAAGATCTATTTTTGGTTTTGTACTTTTTTTAATCAATATCGGTAAATCAAATTCTGTAATTTTGACAGATTCTAAATATAAATTCAATAGATAAATTAATTTCTCATCTTTCTATTTGATGCAAACCAGTCATATTGGAACCAAATGCAAAAACTTGAATTTCCAATGTATCAATATCACATTCTGATGATGAATTAATTAATCCAAGTGTTACAAATAATCTATTATTTAATAAAAAAAAACCAATATCATATTAATTTATTCTTAGAACGTACTCAGAAGGAAAACAGTGAACGTCAAAGAGCAATATAAGAAATTTTTTTTAACTTTCAAGACTATCTAATCACTACCTAATGTGTCTATAGATCTAGTTTCAGTTGGAAAGTCTTTGTTTTGTAGTTTTCGAAAATGTCTCTCATTTTCAGTAAAAATTTTCATTAAAACGACCATAATTCTTCAATCGTAAGTTATAAGCCCAAATTCTTATAAGCTTTTCTTAGTCTCACTGAGACCTACTCTCAGCCATAATGTGAAGCCGAACGGTATCCAACAGTTACATATATATTCCTTCGTGTATATATATATATATATATATATATATATATATATAACGTGTTTGTACGTTATAAATGCTGATAAGTTGTGTAATTTTCTTGTTATTCTTTATTATACAAGTGATTCTCTTCTATATTAAATATAAACACATGAATCATCATAATTGATAATAATTAGTATCGAATAGAGAAATTGAATGAGACCGAATCAGGGATATTAAACCATTAGCTTAATATTTCCTATTGATGCATGAAATATTCTTACATGTCAGGCGTTTCTTTTATAATTCTATTGTTTTCTGTTTTTAAATAATAAAAATTTTCTACATACTCTTCACCTCGATGAACTTGAGCATTATATGTTGTTGAATTATCTATAAGATCTATTTTAGTATCATTAACTAAAAGATATTCAACATCAAGTATAGGTAATTCATCAACTACATCAACGGAACATAAACATTGCCGAATTATTGGAAAATCTCCAAAACGAAATTCTTGATTTGTTGACCAAATATGATAACGAAGACCTAATCAAAAAAAAAAAACAAAAAAAAGAAATATTATTTACATTTGAAGAAGATTATTTTTATTTAAACCTTGTATCCGAAGTTGACCAGTTTCTTTTGGTATACAATCAATTAATAAACATTTTGTTGTTCGTGATGGTATACGATATTTTCTATCAAGTTTTGTAAATAATTCAATTTCAGTTATAAATTCTAATTGATCAATAAACATTGTTTCTGGTAAATAATTCTCTACTACAAGTCTTATTTGTGCTTGTTCATTTTTTACCCAAAGAAAATCTGAGACAAAAAGAAAATAATTCAACAAAATACAAAGAATTTTTTTTTCAAAACAAAAAAGAAAAATTTAATAAATATATATCATACCTACTTTCCGATGAAGAGATTGTTGTTGACTAGGTAAAGAACGTTTTGCATGATAAATAAATATATTATTTTTTGGTTCAGCTTTCCATGCTTTTAATCGATTGGATAAAGGCATAATATCAAGAGATCTATTCAACAAGAAATAAAAAAAAAATATCAAAATAAATCAACTAAGTAAAAATAAATGATTTACTTCAATCGAGGAATACTACAATATGAACAACTGATAGATTGATCACTAGCATTTAAAAATGTCAAAAGTGCTTCTAATTCAGCATCAGTCATATATTCAATTAATGATTCAATTGCAAAATGAACATTCCTAAAATACAAAAAGAAAATAACGAAAAGAAAAAAATAGATCAATAAGAGACATAGGAAGATGTGAAATCTTCAAAGTTAGAATTAGGAAACCTAGGATATTTTCAATAAGAATAAGCTTTATGGTCAAGAGGTATAGGATACGAAAAAAAACCTTTCTAGATAATCCAAGATTTAATTTTTTCTTTACTTTAAACTAAAATCTAGGAGAGAAAAGTTACCATTACGTGACCCAGTAACTGATAACGAAGAATTCGTGGATGTGATTCTTTCGTCATGGAATGACCGTTGAAGAAACATTACGATCTCTTGTAAAGTTTTAGCAAAGACTTTCGAAGTCGAGAAATCCAAATTTGTAATCGATTTTCTCAAAATTATATACTTGATTTTTCGATGAAGTTTGCTGGGCCTCGAAAACCTATGATCAAACTTCATAGAAAAAAAAACTAAGAATTTTCTCTCCAGTAGCTATTCCCTGACGAAGGAATCAAATTCACGAAAGCTTCGTTACTCTACTATGCAGTAACTGGTAATGAGAATAGAAAAAAAAAGTAAGAACAAACTCGATAATAGTAGTAAAATCATTTTTTTTAAGACTAATTTGAATTGATTCATTAATAATTGTTTTTTGTATCAATGGAAAAATCAATTGATTATCTAAATGAATAAATATAAAAATCATAATCAAAAATAAAATCAATTCATAAATTTTACCATCAATTCCATAACCTTTACGAGCTTTTCTAATTAATTCATCAAAAAAATCGATCTCATCATGATAACCTTGTTGTTCACTTAATAATGTTAAACCCGAAAAAGCTGCTGATCGATAATATAATGCACTTTTTCGTTTCCAACCAACAAAAGCATATATTTCCGCAAGATAAGCATTTAGATATATCTTAAAAAAAAATATATATACATATAAATTTCTACATTCATTGACATATATAAAAATTTTATATTTATCTTACACTATCAATATGTTCTTCTAAATATGAACCTAATATATTTATTTGATTAATATATTGATTAATATCATCTCGATATTTCTATTTAATAAAAAATACAAAAAAAAAAAAGATCAAGAATATGAAATAAAATAATAAATACTTTAAGATCAGTTTGTTCTTGTAATAAACTACACCAACGTAGACAAGCATCAAGTTCAAGTCGAAATTCTGCTTTATTAAATAACGAACGATTAGCTGTTCGATAAATTTGTATAGCCATTTCCATTCTAGGTTGTAAATTTAATGGTGTATTTGATCGATTTAAATATTTATCTACTGGTAATTCTAGATTTTCAAAGAATAAAAATAATAAAATTCAACAAAAAAATAAATAAAATCTTACTTTTAGTCAATGAAATTTGTTTTAAAAATGTTAATGTTTTTTCCATTTGACGTTTTGGTTTATGTGTTGATAAATAACTTGCTGCTACACGACCTTCTAATGCAGCTAAACAAAAAAGAATATATTGAATTTTTCTATATGTATTAAAATTTCCAAAAGAAAAAAAAACAACAGACCTGCAAACCACATAGAATCATTTTGAGTTTTAAGTGCATCTCCAGCACGATGATAATCTTGATAACCTTTATCAATTGCACCTAATAGTAAACAACAATCACCTTTACGTTTAATTGTTCGTGTATCAATTAATTTTTTTGATGATCTAAATTTTAAAGAATTTTTCAACTTTTTTGTTTTTTTTTTATTCTTGAAAATTTTACTTATTTTTTGCTGCTTCAATACCAAGAATAGTACTTGATTTTAAATATTGATTAAATAATATTTGCATCATACGCATATCAAATTCATTTAATACAGATGTAAATATACGATCATTAATAAATCCATTACGATATTTACTTTGATTATCAAGTAAAGTACAATCTTTTTCATCATTTATCATTAAACGAATATCACCTATTTGTGAATCAATTGATGATGTAATTGTATCAAATCTTGTAGATTCTAGTGTAATTTTTGATAGATTATTTTCTAAACGATATAATGCACGTGTTAAATCACTATCAAATGAATCGAACATATTTGTTGTTGATAATGTTTTAGTTTTAAATAATGATGGTTTTGATTTTTTTATTGATTGATCATTTGATGTTATGGTATTTATTGAAATTGATGCAATTGCATCATCGTCATCATCTGGAGGAGTATCAGTTCCACTTGCATGAAACGTTGGTATACCATTTAAACTATTTGTAAGCAATATTGAGTCAGATGCTATACTTACAATATCATCATTTGATATTGAGCGTCCTAATTTCATTGATGTCAATGATTGAGGTAATGAATGATAAGACTCAGTACCTGCCAAGCTTGAAAATGATGGACGAGATGAATCTGCATAATCACTAAAACTAAATCATAATCATATATATAATATATGTATTTTTTCAAATATTAGATTTTGTCAATTTTACTTGATGTATTTATTACTTACGATTCATCAATAGGTTCATTATGAAGTTTATCATCAGTTGACATTTCATCATTATCATCCTTACACTCTGTAGTTCTATAACGAATAAATAAATGTTTGTAAGCATCTTTTTCTCGTTGTTTAATTTTAGAAAATTCATCAAGTACAGTTCGTAATTCTTCACTTGTATGACAAACAGTAAAAAATATCAAACCAAATGGTCGACGATATAATTGGATTTCATTTAATGATGCTTCAGCAATAGTTAAACTTTGTCTTACAAAACAATATTCAATTTTAAAATTTTCAAATGTAAATTCTTTATGACGATAAAGACTTGTGGAAAATCTACAAAAAATAAATTTTAATTTTGAAGAACGGAATTAAAATAAAATTTACTTTTGAAAATCCGATGATGGTTCTTTTAATGGATTATTAGGTAATTCTTGTACAACAATTCGAACTTGTCGATAGTCAGTAAATGATGTATCAAAAAATTGTTTGAACATTGTTGTTATTATTTGATTTTAATGTAATAATAAATAAAGAAATTTATAAAAAAAATAAAAGAAAACAAACTAAAAGACAATGTGACTCAACACTTATATTCAATTGTGAGATAACGATTCTTTACATCGAACAAAGAAAAAGAGGAAAAAAAGATATCTAAAAATATGAAAGAAAAGATAACAATTGTTTGAAGAAAAAAATATATATAAGAGTTGATAACAAAAAAAAAAGAGAAAGAAGTTTGTTAAATCTTTCTTTAATATTTGCGATATAACTTACATTTCCTTTTTGAAAGATAAAAGAATTCAAATTCATACTTGTATTTCATAATAAATCAATTGAGTAGAAATTCTTGAATTTTCAGATAAGATTATTCTTTCATAGTAAAGTTATTCAAAATATTGAATTTGATTTTATGAGAAGAAAATCTCAACGAGTCAAATGTAGTCGTTTTTTTTTGTTTCTTATAAATCATTTGTAACGGATGCAGCAGAATAAATGCTGATCACACTATTTTGACCATAGTTTTTCAATTTTTATTCTATCGAGTTATTCTTTTTTTTTCAAAGATTCTCTCTTCAATACTCTACAGAATGGTATTATTTATAACACAAATATAATCCTTCCTTATTTCTAATAATTAATGGAAGTATTGGAGGCAGTAATGGAAACTTTCTCAAAAATTGTTTTTTTTTTGTATATGAGCTGAAAATGCTCACGCAATGTGCTAGAGTTTGTTAAAACAAAATTCAAGCTAGTCAGACAATTGAAAGATGATGTGGGAAGCTTAAAAGATACCTATCTTTGTGAATCATGATCTGAAAGGAACGTTGAAATATGGACATTCTCTCACAGATCGTATATCAATAACACCTTGTTATAGTGTATGAAGTACTTCCTTATTACATGTCTGGAAGATTGAATAAAAGGATGATGAAGAAATGTGTATCAAAATAGATAGAATAAAACAACCTTCCTGTAATTAGTAATAGTAGCTACATCGTGTTTCACATTTTAATCCCGTAGAGATTGCACTAATTGCCTTTTTGGATAGTTGCCATCGCTTGCTTCGATACTTTCATTATCTGTTAGAAAATGGAAAACGTTACATTTGTCTTATGACATATATCGTTTTGTGGAAAAATTGAATGAAAAATCTTTGAAAAAATAGCAGCTCGATAGAGTGAAAATAGTAACACACTGCCATTTATTCTATCCCATCTGTTAATTGCACATCATATTGAGCTGAATTATAATTTCATAATGAACATTTTCATTTTATATTTACAAGTTATAATCTTTATACGATTTTTGATCAAGTGAATATATATATTTTTTTTTTTCTCATTTTATTCGACAAAATGCGAATAACAAACAAAAACAAGAGAAACAAATCGTTTGTTTTATAATTTTAATCGTTTTGAATCTGTAATTGTTGTTTTATCCGAATGATGACGTTTTTTTGTTGGAGTTATTAATGTTGATTGTTGAAGTTGTTGAAAGAATTTCGTTGAACTACGTGCTGTTTTTTCACTTGATCGTTTTTTATCAGTCTTAAATTAAATAAAAAAAAATTTTTCATTAAAAAACTTTAAAAAAAGAAAATTCTTTTTTTGTTTTTTACTTTTTCAATTCGAACATTCTTCATTTTACCAAGTTTCTTCAATAAATTTCGTTTTTCTTCTAGAAATATGATTTAATAAATTTCTTTATTATTGTTGTTATTTTTTTTTTTGTCATTATTACCTTTCTCTTGTTCTTCAGGATTTGTTTTCGTTGGTTGAGTTTTTGATTTTAATTTAAGTTTATGTTTAAGTAAACGTCTTGCATGTTTTTTATCAGTATCTGTTCGTTCACTATCAGCTTTAATATCACCTTTTGGCCTTATCTAAAATAATAAAGAAATAAAATCTTTTAAAAACTAAAAAAATCAATTCTTTTTTTGTTTTTGTTTTAATTACATGAACTTCTTCTGGTGCAAGTAATGTTGAATCATTAACAGTTGTTGGTACAACTTCTTCAACTAAAATAGCTGGTAAATTATTAATAACTGTTACTTCAGGTACAGGCTAGAAGATGACAAAAAAAAAAACAAGTTTCTATAAAGAAAATTAATTAAAATATATTTAATTCATACTGGTTTTGGTGTAAATCTAAAATTAGATAAAGCATCGAGATCGATAAATAAATTTTGCATAATTTGTCGAATATTTTCATGTCTTTCATCTTTTTTTTCTGTTTTATCATTCTAATAAAATGAGAAAAATAATTAAATGAAATTGTAATCTATATAAATTAGTTACTGTTTGTTTTTTCATATATTCCTGTTCATAAACTTGTGCTAAACTCATTTTACTTTTTTCATGTTCAAGTACAATTTCTTTTTTATATGCTTGAGCTTCATTATCATGTAATGTTTTCTTTTTACGTTCAACATCATCAAATGCTTTATCACGTATACGTTGTTTTATTAAATCTTCTATTGAATCTGTTGTTTCAGTTGTTATTACCGGAGCTAAAAGACAGACAAAAATCAAATAAATCACATGATGAGTCTATTTATCTATATACGTAATCGAGTAGTTCGATCATATTGTAAATATTCTTCAAGTAAACTATTTTCTGGTCGTTTATGACCTTCGATTTCTCCAGTTAATTGCCATGATTTAGTACTTAACATATCTTTTTCAATTGATTTTATTTGACGTTTTAACTAAAATTAATTAAATAGATGTATAAGAAATTTTAAAATGATCTTTACGTGAATTTGTTGTTTTTCAAATTCTGATTTATTTTCAAGATCAATATATTCATCATCAGCCTCTTCTTTATTTTCTTCGTCTTGATCAATGTCAACGTGATTATTTTCTCTATAAATAAATGTATAAGAAATTTAATATAGATAAGTAATATTAAAAATGATACATACGTTTCAATTTTTTCTTTTTTCTTTTTTTGTTTAGTTTCAGTTGGTGGATCGAAAAATTCATCATAAGTTGCATCTTCCTAAATAGATGATTTGAATATTTATTTGTTAGAATATTTTATATTTGAGATTTACATTTTCTTCATCAAGAGATAGACCATCATCATCATCATCGTCATCGTCTTCAAGATCATCATCGTCTTCATTTATCTTTCGATTTGATCTAAATAAACACAGATATGTTTCTATTATTTTTCTAGAAAAATTACTTTGATATTTCTTGAAAATCTTGTTCATTAAGAAATTTATTTAAAGCATTTGAATCAAAAAATCTAAAAAAATAGAATTATATTTAAATCAAATAAATATTTATTCAATTTTCATACGTCACAGATTTTTTCTTTTTTTTTGAATTTTTTTTTGTTGATATTGATAAATCTTCATTATTATTTTCTTCTTCTTCTTCTTCTTCTTGTTTAATATTTTCTTCAATTAATGATGGTTTTTCTGGTGATGGTGATCGAAGTAAATTACCAAATGTTTTTTGTTTTGTTTTATTTTTAACAATAGTTGCTAGAAATGATTTAAATCGAGTTTCATTAATTGATTTAAGTTGTTGATAAATTTGTTCAGGTTCAAAACCATGTATATGTATTGAAAGTGGTGTAACTGTATTAAATGATGATGGTAATAATGAACATTTTAAATCAGCAAAATGTTTAACATAATTAGCAAATGTTTCAGAACGTTGTTTATCAGTTCTATTAATTTTGAAATAAGAAAAAAGAAAAGAATATATCAAAAGAATAGAATGAGAAAATTCTTACATGATAAAATCTTCAATTTTAGTTAAATATGAAAAAATAAGATCATCATTACGTTGTTCATTAGATTTAGAAATAGGTGGATTTACCATCTAAAAAAGAGAAATTGAATATTGATTTTGAATGATAATAAAAATTCTTAATAAAAAGAAATAAAATTAGTAAATTGATAGAATATGAAAGAAGTTAATTCTACAATTGGTCAATAGAAAAATTCATTCATTGTTTCTGTCAAAAGATGACGTTAGTTGAAAATATCACTGATTATTGATAGATACATAGTAACGAGTGTTTCTAAAATTCTTAAACAAATGTTAGACTCAACCGTACTTGAATAGAATGTGATAGAACTGCTCATTCATGTTGTTTGTTAGCTAGAATGTGATCTCTTTTTTAAAACGAAATATTTTGTCAGTTACTATTTATGCACTTGTCGCTGTTGAGAAATAAATCAACATTATGGCTAACGAGGGGAAGTATGCAAGACGTTCAGTTCCGCTTTGATTCGTTCATATCTCATTCAATAGAATATAGTGAGATAAGAAAAAGTCTAAAAGGATTCGAGTCCATGGCCTATAGCGAAGAGTTTTGATCGGAAATTTTGCCTATAGATTGATTTAATAGTCATTAGATAGTTCTGAAAGTTTCAACGAAAACGAATATGTTTTTCTCGAGATAATTAATTTCCAAATAGAATGGATTATTTTGTCCATCTATGGTAAACCGCTGTTTGTCTTTAAAAATTGAATACTTCGAGAAGGACATGTTCATTTTCTTTAAAACTTTCGGTAGCATCTAATGACTATTAAATTTATCTCTAGAAAATATTGCAGATAAAAAGTTTTTCATTTTGGTTTTTCCGAAATGCCTTATTTTCAGTAAAAACTTCAATAAAACGGCCATAACTCTTCGGCAGTACACCATAGGCTTGAATTCTTTTAAGCTTTTTCTTATCTCAATATACTCTATCGAATGAGATACGAATGAATCAAAACGGAACTGGACACTTCGAGTACTTCTGTCGTAAGCTGATTTTTACATATTTTGTAAACAATTCTATCAGCGCTTGCTACACATAAAAAACATAGTCCAGCATGATTATTATCATTTGTGTATGGCAGAATATTGCTTTTTAAAACTCGAATATCAATAGTTCGAAAATCTTATTACTTCGTGTATCCCTTCTGTCACAAACGATTAGAACACGATCAACTACGGCAGAGAAAACTATTCTGGAACTAAAAAAAATATACAGATGTAGTTAATTCAAATATTTGCTCGAAACTAATTTGATAATTAAAACTGTGAAGCTTTCTGTTGTACAAAATTTATGTCGACTAAATTTTCATAAACAAATCTCTGTAAAGAAAAGTACGTTTCAGTTAATTTTTTTACTCTAAGCAAAATTTAAGCAAATACAAAAATTTAAACATCATTTTAGTTTTAAAGTGCATGCTATTATTGAGACATACAACTTGTTAACTGCTTAACTGAAATTTATTAAGTATAATATTAAATGTTCAGCATTTATTTTATAATTAGAAAAATTCTCTTCAAGAATATCTCACGTTATCGATAATTATTTGATGAATATTCTTATCAATTAAAAATTCTTTTAATATGTATTAATGCAAATGATGAAGATATATTTGAAGTATTCACTTAAAAAAATAGTTCTATCTGAATTTGTTTTCAAATCTGTATCCTCTGTCCGATGTTCGATAGAGTTTCAAATTTTCTCTTATGATGTAACAAAGTTTTTGACATGTTCTTCAACAAAAGTACAATTACGAGAACTAAATTGTTTCTTTTTTCCTGCAATTAATTCTCATTCTGTTTGAGGATGGCATTCGAATTCCACTCAATTGTAAATCATAGTGCAAAGCTTCCAATGTCGGTTGACGGATAAATTGATATTTTCTAAGGGACGAATAATCGTTTGGATGATTCAATGCTAAACGTTTTTCTCCAAAAGATAATCACGCTATTCTAGAATCAAGGTTTCTCTTTTTACTGCTGTAAATCGGAAAAGTTGCGTTTCGACCAATCAGATGATCGAAGTCAAAAAGGAACTGTGAAGTTGCTATAGTCAAAATTCTTTGGTGAGAAAACTCTATTAACGGATAGAAACATGATTTTAAAGAATACTCTCTCTGATTCATTATCGATCTTCAGCTGTATTCACAGCTGTCTTAGCCACAAGCAAAGTGAGAAACGGCTAATGTTTATTACAATCTTCGTCTTAGTAATCTCGAAGCTTGAAAAAAAAAATCAAGTTCATAAAGCTTGTCTTTTTGGGTGACTTTCTATAGGAAAATGGAACGTCATATTAAAAAACAGAAAACGAATGCTATAGAATCAATTATGAGATTTCATTTTCGCATTTGAAGGAGTAATTTCTCACTTTCACTTTTTGAGATCATCGTAACAGAAAATGACAACTTTTAATGCCTATGTCGAGACTAATCAACTTTTTGGTACACTTAACGTTAGTTAGACGAATAACGTTATGTCAATGATAATTATAACATTTTATTTAAATCTATTGATCTTCAAAATTGAATATGATCTTAACATTGAAATAGTTGTTCGAAATTGTATTTTTAAAGATGATAAGGTAATTGCATTTGTCGAACTAATTATAGAAATATTTGTTCATTTTTCTAGTATAAAATTCATTGACTGAATATAATTCAATAAGAAAATAGCTTGCAGTGTCTGTTTGTTGATGACAAAATGAAGTTTATAAAAGATTTATTTTCATTTATTTAGATAAATATTATTTCATATTGAAAAGAATATTGCTTATGATAAACAACATACTCTCTCTGCTTTGTTATGAACGCTGGAAAGAATTATTGAAACTGCATGATCATCAATATGATGAATTCATTTCATATGTAGTTCATGTGCACTACATTGATGATCCGTCTCAAGCTAAAAATCTTTATGAATAGACTATTATCAAGTTATCACTATTGGATAATCAATGAACATGCGAACTTGCCGTGTATTATAGTCGTCTAGATTATTATTTACAGAATAGAAAACGCTTTTTTCGTCGTTATGTACATCTTCTTGTTATTATTGGTGATTCCGCCATCTTATTACAAAGTCACTTGCAAGAAGCAACCACATGTTATTTATAATACGCTGCACATGATTCTGCTCAACCAAGCTCTACAATGAATAAAATAATGTCCAAACACGTTTTGTAAATATGCACTATGTCTGTTTTTCTTTTTATAAGAAATCAACAAGATCATACTTTCGAGATATGATAAACTATGTTGAACTAGTTCAAAATCTTTAGGATTATAATGATATTATATCTCGCAAAGCAAAAGATTGTCTGATCCTACGTGTCATTTTCTTTCAGACGAAAGTATTTTATTTCACAAAATTAATTTAAGACAAATTATTTCAAAAGGTACATAACGACATTTCAATAAGTAGTGAAGCGAAACTTAAGAACATGTTGAAAGAATCTTTGAATGCCATTGTCATCAATTCGAGGGCTATGCTTAAGGACATTAGTGACGAGTGACATTACTCTTCAAGGGAGAATAAGCGCAGCTTCAGTACTTTTTTTTTTCTTCTTACATTACATAAATACAAGTTCTGAACAACTTGTTCACTGCTGTCAAGAACGCCGCACAAGTGTCAAACTCAAATATATTTTTTTGTTTGATTTGAGCAAATTATTAAAAAAGAAATCTACTGTTTAAAAAGCTTTTTGAAATTCAATAATCTTTTTCAAAAAATTTAAATTGCTTCGAAAGAAGCTGTACTTTATACATTTTATTATGAAGACATAAGTGAACTTTATTCTGATTAACTTCATTCAAAAAAAAGTAATTAAAAGTACAAAAGAAAACTTTTTGTATTTTGATTAAAAGAAACACGAACTGAAAGACTATCAAAGCTATCAATATGAACGATTGAATCAATCAGACATAGATATTATTCGATAGACTTTATTTTAAGTTTGAACTTTTTTATATTAAGTCTACTGATTCATTTTTCAATTTGAGAAATATATATCAACATGATTCTATTTAAAAGCTATTTTCTTGTGTGTATCGTAAAATTTGACAAAAATGTGTTGTTGAATTGATATGAACAACATAAGAAAAGAAAATGAAACTCTTTAAAAAATTTGACAAATTCATTTGTCATACAGAAAAATAAATAAATAATACTAGAAGCAGAAGAAAAATTCTTTTTTTCTTATCGACAGTCAAACACATTTTTAGGATAGTCACAAAGTTGAGTACGTAAATTGAATATTGTCATTTCTGGACATTCAGTTTTCGATCTAATATAACCAGAAAAACAAAGAATTGATAAAACTTAATATTTCTTCATTATTTCTTACTTTTGTTGACAATCAATAAATCGTCGACAATTACCCGGATAACGAATTCGTGCAGGATTTGGTACTTGTGATGGACATGGATCAACTAAATCAATCGAAGCAAAAAAAACACAAGAAGCTCGATATTCTCGATTCAAAAATACTTTATCAATCTACATACCACATATTTTATTATCATCAGGTACAAATTGATGTGAACATTCACATGCTCCATCACGACATTCAGCATTATCAACACATTCAGCTGTAGCTCGATCACATACAGCACCTGGATCACCACGACATTTACGTACTGATGGATGGTATTGATAATGTGATTCACATGAACAAACGGATGGTGTTATTGTTTTATTACACACAAGATTTGCTCGACAATCGATATTACTTTCACACGGAGCTTGATAATCACCACCTTTAATAAAACCATGTCTTTTTTAGAGCGAATTTTGAACATCAAAAGAGAAAATGTGTACAAGTCGATTTATTATCAATTTTTATTTTATCTAAGTAATATTCTCTTTCGTATGATTTTTAATGTGTTTTATGAAATATTTTTTTTTTAGTTAATAAAATTGTTCAAGAAAAAAATAACGACTAATTCAATGTGAAAATCGATATATAAACAAATATACTTACGACATCGGCGCCTAGGATTATCGTATTCAAACTGTTTCTGACATTGACATTGACGTGTTCCATCATTCATACCCATACAGAGCATATATTGTTGACAATCAGTATCTTTTGTACACAAGGCATTCAGATCACCAACTAATATCAAATAACATTATTCAAATAATTACAATATAAATTACACTTACCACATTGATCTCTTATGAAATCATATTTTAACGGACATCGACACATGCCTGGCGTTGATGTTCCTTTTTTATGACATATAAATGGACGTTCACAACCACTATCATAATCGCATGATTCACCATAACGAGCAACTAAATAAATAGAGAACAAAAAGCAGTTATTTTGATCCAATAATTCATTTAAAAATAAAAGAATAAAAGACTGAGCTCAAAGCAGGAAAGTGTACGCTAAAGAATGTTCAGCAAAAGAAATATAGTGAACACTAATGTCTGATTTTTTTTGCTATTCGTATTAGCATAATAGAATGCCCATACGTTGTTTTTCTGTGTTTGTTGTCAATTGAATAGTAGTAGTCGTCATGAATGTTGTATCAATAATATTTGTTGATAAAGTCGGTTTGATATTGATAATCGATGTCAATAATTGTCGTTCATTCCGCTGTATGACTAGATATTTCGAGTGAGAAAAAAGTGATAAGAATAGCGTGTAGAATTCATCAATAAGTGTATAGTAAGTCTTGAAAAAAAAAATTTGACTCAAGAATTCTGTTTACCTCCATCACTGGTACCAATATTAGTTGAATTTATTTCTCGATAGATAATTGGAGTTCGTCCTAGGAATGAGTATTTTATTTGTAGACATTATTTTTAATTAAAGAAAGAAAATGAAAGTATTATGTAATTGAGAAAAAAAAAGAAGTTTTTTATTCGTTATTTTGTATCATAAAAAACATAAAAAAACAAAGAAAATCTCTTCTCAAACTAGCGAATAACTTACCTTGAAATGTCCATGATAAAATAAAAATACCAATAAGTAGACCAAACATAATAATAGCAAATAAAATTAGAAGACAAGTTAATAATCGACGTTCTCGTGATAAGTGATTGAAACGGATCCGTAGTCTGCAATAATCGGATTTTGTTTCAAGTAATGTTGGTATTGATGATGACAATGATAAAACATGATCAGTCATTTATATTGACTGCATGACAAAATTCAAAGATGCCTTTCAAATATCACTTTAGTTGACTGTTCGAATAAATCTGTAAGTTTATTCGTTCTTTTTCTTGCTCACTTTTTATATATGTATTCTTTCAATAGTCTCTATATGAATGTGTATAGTTGGGTACCAAGACAACGTATTCTCTCTTCTCTTCTCATATATGTATGAATGTATGCTCAGAATAAGTGAGTTCATCTAACTGAAGAAAAAAGTGTATTGACAGAGTGAAGTAATGTATATAATCTCTCTTAGAAAAACGAAACAAAACATGTCATATCATGATGTAAGAAAGTATTTTTTTTTCTTGTTTTATTTTAGTTTCATTCCTACCTTTGAAGTTGTTCATGAATGGAAATATTTGATTCTGTTGATGTAAGAATTGTTGATCGTGATCCATTTTGTTTATTATCATTATCGATTTCATCATTATTTGATGTTTGAAATAGATCTGTTAATGGTACAATACGATTACCTGTATTAGTATATGTTGATAATTGAATGGATTGATTGTTTTTTATTTGATGATTATTTCTATCAGACATTTTTGATAACAAATGTTTTTGTTGTTGTTGTTGAACGTTAGATGGTTCGATATATGAGTCGATTTCTTCTTGTTCTTCTTTTATACTATGACGAGTGGCCTTATCATCACCATCATGATCATCATTGACTTCATTTTCTTCTTTTTGTTCTCTTTTTTCTTTCTCAACATTTGCAAAATTTAATATGAATTCTGTTTCTGTTGCTTTGTCACAATATTCGACATATCGTCGAACAGATCGTATTCGCGGTTTTTTTTCACCTTCAACCATACTTGTATCAAATTCATGATATAACTCAATTTGAGGACGTGCTAAATTAACTTGTATAGCTTGATCATATCGTTCTATATTTGTTCGAAATCTTATTGGTTCACTTATTTCTGTACCAATACATTTATCATCAAAATGATCATATATAATTTGTGTTTTATTTTGTTTTTGTTTTTTAAGTGAAAGACTACTTAATGAACGAGCAGGTAATTGTACAAATGATTTAACACGTTGTAATAAACCACCACTATGACGAAGATTAGTTTGAGAATTTTTATTTGATTTAATACGATTTTCTTTTCGACTTGATTGACGTTGTTTTTCACTGGAATTTCGTTCCGATATATTAAATCGTTCTGACTCAATAGAAAACATAGATATAGCTTCATAATCAATCATCTTATCATCATCTTTAATTGATTTTCTTTTTTGTCGTCGACGTCGACGACGATGATGTTCAGATTTTTCTTGTATATATGGATATTCATGACCAAGATATGCGTCTCGAGCATCAAGCCATCGTTTTAAAGCTTGTTTTGACATTTTAGGAATATGTAAAATAGGTGTAAGAGGACGACGACTTGAATATGATAATAAACTTCTATGAGATTTTGGACTATGAGAACCAATTAAACGTTTAAGTTTTGATTTACCAGCAGAACGACGATATTCTGCACTTCTCAAACTTAAATTTTCTATTCCTGAAATTTATTAAAAGAAAACAAAAAAAAAAAAAAGAAACAAAGACACTAGATGAATGTTTCGAATAAATTTTCATATAAGAAAAAAAACCACTCACGTTCTTTCAATTTTGCTGTACTTATACGATGAGACGAAGATGATGAATTTAAATTTCTACTAGTTGTCAATAATTTTCCTTTTGATTGTTGATAATCATGATTATCCATTATTGTTGATTGTCGATTACCACTATGATGACAGACCCATTTGTCTGGTTGCCATGCTGATGGTATTTTTATCTGTTGCCGTTTTTCCTGCATTTTGTACATACAAAATATTAACATTCGCACAGATGATGTTAAAGGTAGGCCTTCTCACAGCGCCCCCATCTTATCTATTCTCTTTTTACTAGTTTCATAGACAATTTTTTATTTCTGTTGCACATATTTATTGAAATGATCAAATTACACACATTCATAGAACCTATTCTGATGTCCTTCATAACTAATAAATGAATGGATGAGAAGTGAAGAGAAAAATGAATGATGCAGTTCGATAGAATAGAATTTTTTTGATTGATCAGTATCGAAAATAAAAAAACATATCAATATTTAAATCGATATTTAAAATAAAATAGTAACTAGAACTATTTTCATTATTATAATTAATATCGCAGGAATCGATGCAATTAGTGCTGGAGCAACATTGGAGAAGTGTGATGTTGTTTCCGGTGTTACCAAATTAGTCGAAGTAAAATTTTCATAATTGAATGCTGGATGGTTAATCATCGATTTTGGCATACCTAATTCATAATTTCCACAATAACCAGGCAAAATTGGTTGAGCAGGTATTCCTCGTCTAAAAAAACAAAAACTATTAAATTCATTTCTAAATTATTATTTCATTAACCTCAATAAACGACATCGATGAACATCCTAAGATTAGACAACCAAAAAAAAAAAATAATTAGAGATATTTCTAAAACTTTACCAATCGAAATTGAGCATCTTCAGAATTATTAACACTTGCAGCACTCCATAATCGTTCAGCTACAGCAGATGCTTTTGGCCAAAAACGTGGTAATATATTTGTACCATCAACGAATTCAGCCCATAAACA
>CAJNOL010000021.1:339917-352625 GCA_905250125.1 Rotaria sordida | reverse complement strand
GAAATCTACTTTTTACTTCTCGAAGTAAAGCATCCATTGTTGAATAAACAAGTGGTTCAATTGGATTAAATATTTCCATTTCACCTTGTGTTCCATAAATTGCTTGATAAGGTTGACCATTTGCCCAACATACAGTTATTAATTGTGGCATTGATTTACCCCATGAATATGTATGACCAGGTGTATCAATCTATCATTTTTGAAAAGAAGAATCGAAAATAAAAAGAATAATAATAATTATTTCAATTGACAAACTTCAGGAATGACACGAATTCCACGTAATCGAGCATGTTCAATAACATCAACAACATCTGCTTGTGTATATACATGATCTGGTGAATAAGCACCCTATAAATATCATTAATTTAAACTTAAAACATAAAAAGTAGTATTATTGAGTTACTGCTCGAGATAGATTTGGAAAAGTTGTACTTTCAAATGGAAATGATTGATCATCTACAAGATGCCAATGAAATACATTTAGTTTATTATATGACATTACATCCTACAATGGTGTCAAAAAGAAACTGGTCTAAATAATAAGTTTCATATGATAAACTTACAAGATTCTTTTTAATAATTGATACTGGTAAAAAATGACGTGCTGTATCAAGCATAACACCACGATGTTGAAAACGAGGACTATCAATAATAGTCACAGAACTATTAATAACAACCTTTTTTGAAAGAAGAATTTAGATAAAGAACAAGAATAAGTAGATAAAATGATGATGTATTGAAAGTAAATATACATAGTTTTGTTGATTAATATAGATGAGTTGTGAAAATGTTTCAAGACCACGTAATAAACCCCAAACAGTACTAGCTTCAACAATTGCCATTTGTTGATTGATCGTTAAAGTATCTAAGTATGAATGAGAAATAATCAAATGACATCATTTTCGTCATATGATAATATTTGTTACATACAAGTTTCATTTGAATTTTGTTGAATATATTCTTCACATGGAGAATTATCACGTATATTTAGTGTTAAACTTTGTAAAATGTTATTAGCATCAGATGGTGGTTGAAGCATTGAAAGTTTTGGTGGAAAGAAAATTGGTTTATATCGTTCAATAGCTTTTGCAATAATATCACATGTTTGAATGTTAGAATGGACCATAATATCATGAGGACGAATATAGAGTAAATCATCGGAAGTAGTGATTTGTTGTGGATGTGGCCATACTGCATTTGGTGGTGAACGTTCTCCCTGAAAATTTTATAACGTATTGAACAATTCTTCTTTCTCGATATGATTGCTTAAAAAATAAAGTATTTTTGAAAGATAGTTTACAACTGCTAAAGAGAATTATTGCACTAGAATGATTGTTTTTTGGAGAATTTCATCTCGACTTCGTATGATATTATGTAGTTATCATACTTTGAAACATATCATTTTCTTATCAGTCTCCAGACATAAATACATTTTGCATTGTATTATAAAATAGTTTTTTACGAGAAAATTAAAATAATGAAGTATAGTTTACTTTCAATGGTAGCCGAACAGCAATGAATTCAATTTCAGCTGAAATAATTCCAATCAAAAAACTTATCAGCAATTCATATTGTAAGACTTTCATTTTTTTTCAACTATCATTTATGTCGTTTTTGTCTCAAATGACTGATAAGTAAAGGAATTCTGTGTAAATACTGCTGTTATCTTACTTTTAATGGATATTTTACTTCAATATATGTAATTTCACATTGTACATAAATAAACAATGCTAATAGAAATACAATAGATGCCATGGTGGTTGATTGTCGAAGAAAATTTTTTATCTTTTGTCTTTTTTTTCTTTTTATAATACAATTTTATTATTTTATTATCACTTCGATTTATACTGTGTTCTTATCACTTCAATTTATATTATTTTCTTATCACTTCAATTTATGAGTTAAAATGATAAAATACAACACAACATAAAAGATTATAGAGTTGATTCTATTATAAGATTTACTATTATGTTTTTTTCCTTGTTTAACAACTATTTGAATACTTTTACATTATAAATATAAGGAGAAATTCAAAGGGAAGGTTTCTATTTTATTGATCTCTTCAAAGACAAAATACAAGCACACATACATTTATATGTTTGAACAATTTCTTGTTTTTTTTTTCTGAATCAATTAAGATATTATCAAATAGAAATGAATACTATTCATACCTTAATATCAGAGAAAAGAAACGGAATAACAATAACAAAGAGCAAGAACGTTAGTGATCAAGTCAAAGAAGAGTTTTTGTGAGATAATTTTTCTATTTTTTTAAGTCTTGTTTTATAATGATAATAATAATCTTGATTTTGAAAAACGCGTCATAGTTTTCGCGCATAATAACAACAACAAGTGATAATAATGAATGAACGAAAACAAACAAAACAGAAGAAAAGAAAAACAAATGAAAACGAGTAAATAGAAGTTAACAAAACAAAAAAAAAATGTTTCCAGATAATTGAACTGGTCATGATAATGGAAAAAAAACATAAAAGACAAAATCTGTGTGACTGTGCTTGCTTGTATTTTATAACGACAAGAAAGGAAAAAAACTAAAGAGAGAGAGAGAGAAAGAGACAAAAAAAACGGACGCTTTTTTTTCTCTATGAAGTAGTTGAATTTGTTACAGCTTGTTTAGCAACAAATATTTGTTTAGCTTGATGAGCTTGAAGTACAGCAATAGCTTCTTCAACCTATTATAAAATAAAACAAAAAAAATGATGTTATGTATTTCTTTTTTTGTAATAATTTTGTATAACATACTTTAGCTTTAAGTGATTCACGTGATTCAAGCATATGTAGAAGTTCTGTATTATCAATTTCAAGAAGCATACCAGTTATTTTACCAGCTAAATCTGGTTGCATTTGTTGAATTAATGGAAATAAACGTTCACCTAACATTTGTTTTTGTTCTTGTGGTGTTGCATTAGCAAGACCAGCTGGTGTTAATGGTTCTTGACCAGCAACAACTATTGAATTATGAAAAGTACCTGCGTTCTATAATGAGAAAAATTATTTTTTTTTTTGTTGTTTAGAAAAAGCAAATGAAAAAAAAGAGGCAATTTTACATTTGATGGTAAATTTCGTGCTGTACGTGTATAAGCTGTATTTTGTTGTTGTAAACCGGTTTGAGGTCGAACAGCACCACCGGCCATCATGTGACTTGGTGTTGGTCGTGTTCCCATTGGCATAGCTGATCGTGCTGATAGATTAGTCATTGCACCTGTTCGATGTTGTGCTGCAGCCATTGATTGTGGTATGTGCATACCAGTAATCATCTGTGCACCTAGTTAAGAAATATTTTTTTTTTTACAAGATAAAGTCTTCGAATGCGACGCACCAATATTTTGCTCACAAGTAGATCTCAGGAAGACTAGAAGAAGTCTAAAAGGGTTTGTCTCCATAAGCTGTTCTTCTCGAGTTTTACGATCATTTTTCTGCTATATAAAAAACATCCATTTATGAATTTTGGACTATAGATAAATCTTAGGATTACTAGAATATTCTAAAAATTTCAGCTCAAAAGAATGTTTTCTTCTTGAAATATTAGATATTCAAAAAATAAACGCTATGTGTCATAAAGAAAGTTAAAGGTCGATGAGTGTTTTCAACATATAAAAATTTTCCGAATATATATGCCTCGTCTAAAGTAGAAAACTGAATCGTAACTCAACGAATGTTTTTAGATTTTTTTTCTAGTCTCATTGAGATCTGCTTGTAAGCAATCTATCGATTTAATCAGTGTGTCACATTTGAAGATCTTTATCTCGTTAATGAAATTGTTTGTTGATAATTTAAGTTATACCTGGTTGTGGTCTCATACCACCGGCTGTTCCGGCTCCTGACCAACGTGGTGTTGGTCGATATGATGGTAATGCTGCTGGTGGATAGAAGTTACGTGGTTGTGATGGACCCATTTGTGTTGGTAAATATGACATCATACCGGCCATATTATTTGGAAATGGTAATTGAATTGGTGGTGGTACTCGTGATGTTGCTATACGTTGCATATGTTGATTAGCTAAATGCATACGACGTTCTTCTTTTCGTTGTGCTAAAGCAACATAAAGTGGTTTTGATCCTACAATTGAACCATTCATTTCTGTAACAGCTTTTGTTGCTTCATCAGGTGCACTAAAACAAACGAAACCAAAACCTTTGGAACGGCCATTTTCAGACATAATCTAAAACCAAAAAAAGAAAAAGAAATAAATTATGCAAATTAGAAAAACAAAAAAAAGAAATTCGATTAAGTTTACCTTAGCACTTGTTATAGTGCCAAATTTTGAAAATTCTTTTCGTAATTTTTCATCATCAATCGTATCATCTAAATTTTTAATATATAAATTGACACCTTGATATTTATTCATTCGTTCTTGACGTTGTAATTCTTTTTTACGTTTTATTTCTGATTGTCGTTCATTTTTTTTTTGAAAACGTCCAACATATATTTGTTTATCACCTATTGAATAACCATTTAAATTTTGAACAGCCTATATTAAAAAAATAAAGAAAAAGAAGAAATCTAATATATAATAATAAGAAATATTTAATAATTTACTTCTTCAGCTTCTTCAGGACTTTCAAAACTACAAAAACCAAAACCTTTTGAATGACCATTATCATCATTAACAACCTTAATATTTACAAGAAATTTATTTATTTATTGTTTTTTTATTATTTAAATTAATTCTACCTTACAACTTGTTATTTTACCATGTTTTGAAAAAAGTTCACGTAATTTTTCTTCATCTAATTGATCACCAAAATTTTTTACAAATATATTTGTAAATTTACGTGGTCCACCAGCATCAGCACGTTGATTTCGTGACATAAATCGACCGACATATACTTTTTTATCAGCAAGTAACATACCATTAACTTTATTAATAGCATTATCTGCTGCTTCTTGTGTTTCAAAATGAACAAAACCAAAACCTTTTGATTGTCCATTTTCATCAGTCATAATCTATATTTTACGAAATAAAATATTGGTTTTAGTCTTTTTTTTTTGTATTTAAATAAATAAATACTTTGCATGATAGAATATTTCCAAAAGCTGAGAATGTATCATAAAGTGATTTATTATCAATATTCTTATCTAAATTTTTAATAAACACATTGCCAACACCTGATTTACGTAATGCTGGATCACGTTGTGACCACATTATACGTAATGGACGACCGCGAAGTAAATCAAAATTCATTGTATCAAGTGCACGTTCGGCTAAAAAAATAATAAAATATTGTTTTTTGTTTTTGCATTTATTTAATTTCGACTTTTTTCCGTAATGATTATTCGCATAAAGAAAATCGTTTGCAAATAGGATTTCAGGGAAATAAAATCAAAGACGTCTAGAAAACTTAATGTGTAGTTTTTCAACATTGAGAACCTGAAAATAAAAATTTCTTTTGATTACAAAAAGACATATCTTCAAGCTCTCCGCGATATTTTTTTGACTGAATTATGTACATTTTAAGCGAAATTCAAAGTTCGTTTTCTATCTAGTTTTCTCTTACGACATGGCGAAAAAATTCTTTCGAAGTGTTTGTTAATAATGATGTAGTTCCGTTGAAAAATGTCGTGTAGAGCTTGAAGACAGCAATTGCTCTATGTAATCAAAAGAAACTTTTATTTTCAGATTCTGAACGCTGAAAAACTAGGTTTTGAGTTTTCTAGAAAGATCTAGGAAATCCTATGAAGATTTTATTTCCTTCGAATCCTCGTTAGAAACTAATTAAATAACTATTCGAATTCTTTATACGAGTTATCATTATGGAAGAAAAAAATCGAAATTAAAGTCTGTATGATCAATTTTTGAAGTCATTGTATTTACCATCAGCTGGTTGTTGAAAATTAACATAAGCATAGCCAAGTGATCGTCGCGTGATCATATCACGACAGACTCGAATTGAAAGTACAGGTCCAGCACTTGCAAATTTATCGAATAACATGGCTTCAGTAACATCGGGATGAAGATCACCTATTATAAATTTAATTATAAAAGAATTTTCAAAAAAAATATTTCAACTTACCAACATATAATGAAGCCATTGGATAACTCGGAGCTCCTGCACTAATATTAGTTGCTGCCATATTTTTTTTCTTTTTTTGTCGTTCACCGTTGTTGTTGTTGGTTTTTTCGACTTTTTTTAATTTTGTATTATTATGGGAGAAAACGAGAAGTTACGGAATAGTTCAAGTATTTTCTTTTGAAAGAGATTTTACACTTTTTTTGGCTCACACAAAGGTGAAATTTAAGAAAAGTTTTTCGTTTTTTTATACTTTTTTTTTTTATACCAACAAAAAAAACGGCGCACACACACAACTACATACACACAATAGTAAGTGATGAAAGAGAAGAAAAAAAAACAGATGAAAACCTGATTAACGTGGATAGATACAGTCATGATGATTTACAATGTAGGAAGGTTGATGAGAAAGAATTATTTCAATTTAAGTACATAGATTAAAAAAAAATACATAAAGATATCATTGAATTAATTATATCTGTTAGATTATATTAAATAAATTTAATTTTATTCGAATTATTATTCTTTTATGAAGGATAATATGTAATTTTACATTGGTTAATAATCATCAACCAATCAAATAAGAACATGAATAAATGAAATTCTTTTGCTTCGAAGGTGTTTCGAAAGGTTTTTATCTTGAAATCAGCTAAAATGTCGACTATTGCTGATGGGAAAACAATTGAAAAATTATCATCTATGTTAATTGATACATCATTACCACTTAAACTTCGATTTCGTATTCTATTTACGTTAAAAAATCTCGATAGTCAAGGTCAAAAAAATCAATTAGAAAAAACATCGGATGTAGTCGAAGCTATTTCTCGTGCATTCAATGATACATCAGCATTACTTAAACATGAATGTGCTTATTGTCTCGGTCAAATGGATAATAAAAATGCTATTACGAAACTTATTCAAGTATTAAATGATTCAAATGAAGATGCAATGGTACGACATGAAGCAGGTTTGTAATAAATAGAAAAAAAAAATGATATCATACAATAGAATATTTATTATTTCAGGAGAAGCATTAGGTGCTCTGGGGTGTTTTGATAATCAAGATGTAATTGATGCTTTAACTAAACAAAGTCAAAATCCACGAGCAGAAGTATGATAACAAAGAATTGTTTTTTTTTTAAATTATTTTACTACAATCATTTCTTTTAGATTTCTGAAACATGTCAAATTGCACTTGATCGTTTAGCATGGTTAAGAAACATGGCATCTAATGAATTATTTTCGAATTCAATAGAGAAAACCTATTTAACTATCGATCCAGCTCCGGCTTTAACTTTAACAACAATTGATGAACTTACAAAAATTTTACTTGATGAAAATCGATCACTATTTGAACGTTATCGTGCTTTATTCGCTTTACGTAATATTGGAAGTGATGAAGCTGTACTTGCCATATGTGAAGGTATTTTTATTTTTATTTTTAATTTAAATCAGAATTAAAGCTGTCATGGCTGAGTGACTGCGCTGTTCGACACATATCCATAAGGTACTATGTTTCAAACTTCAGTACCACCAATTGTGGAATGACCGTGGACAAATCACTAACGGCTATTTATCTCGTTTCATCTGTCGTATAGCATGGTGATTATGTTGAGCCATATACCTTCTCTTATAGCTAGTAGGTAGTTAGTTCACAGGATGTACAGAGAGCTCAAGCAATTTAGTGCAAGAATTCTGCACCAAGCTGGTCTCTTGTGCAAAGCTACAGCTAGTGATAGTTGTACGAAATAAATTGGACAATTGAATTTACCGCAAGGTAGCTGAAAGGTAGAGATATTCTTATGCTTTCCTTCCAATATAGAAACTTTGGGAAGAATTAATTATTGTGATTGATTTAAAAACATATTCCGAACAAAAAAAAAAACATACATGAAATTTCGACAGATCTGACGATATACGTAAATTTGTGATAAGACACTTGGCTGCATAAATTAATAGCTTTTGACAAGTACTATCAAATAGTATATAGACACTCTTTCTTTTTTTTTAATCTAATCCGTATTTGAAAAAAAGAAAACAAGAAACATCTGATCAGTTTAGATTAGAAATGATTAATGTCAGAGGAAATTTTCAAATTTAAAATAATAGTAAAAAATTGAGTTTTGAATTTGCATTAGAAAGCTCAGGAAATTCTCTATAAAAATATTTTAAAAGCTTCCGATTGACACATACAATAATTAAACTGTAATAACTATTCGAGATGATCAAAAAAAAAAATTTTTTTATTCTTAGACAAATGAAGTTAATTTTCTTATAAAAATGTGCAATCGGTAGAGTTTTGAATGGGATAACTGCTCATACCCATGCCATACGTTTTTTTTTTGCACTATCACCGATATATCGACAGTAGATTGCCGATCAAAGAATTACTATTGTTTGCTCGATTTGTTCTTATATTTTTGTTACTATTCATCTCTAGTGATAACATACAAGTGACAAAAAGCATATAGTAAACAAAATTTTAAATATGTGTTTACTTAACAAACTATATTCTTTTTATAGGTTTCCAAGCATCAAGCGCTTTATTTCGTCATGAAATTGCTTTTGTACTTGGACAACTTCAATCAATAATTTCAATTCCAGCACTTCGTCAACAATTATCAATACTTAGTGAAAATTATATGGTACGACATGAATGTGCTGAAACACTTGGTTCAATTGGTACAGATGAATGTCGACATATTCTTGAAACATATTTAAATGATAAAGAACGTGTTGTACGTGAAAGTTGTGAAGTAGCTTTAGACATAAGTGATTATGTGAACAGTGCTGATTTTCAATATTGTAATGGATTAAAACTTGTTGAGTCAGAATGTTGTTAAAGTTTGACTGTTGGTTTTTTTCTATTTTCCTTTAAAAGAAATAAAAAAAAGACCATGATAAGCAACAGTTATCTGTTAAAGTATAAAATATTGTTTTGTTTTCTTCAGATCTAAGAAATGACAATGGAGGTATGAATAAGAGAAAAAATTCTTCTGTGTTGCTTTTCATATATATATATCTAATCACAGTAATTTTCTCTTTGTGTTATATTGATCTAATTTATGTGATAAACTGAATTTGTATTTGATAATAATCTTCATAATAATGTTGTTGCTAAACATGTCTATATCACATATGCTTGCTTATGCTCTCTAGATTTATTGTCATCATCACTTTTTTCTGTATTATCAATAATACTTCTTTTGTTCTTAACAATTTTCGAACAAATGCATCCCGTAAGTATATATACTAATTTAATCTTTGTTTTCTATGGTTATTATTGCCATTTGATTGTTAAATATTGTACAACAATTATTCTATTATTTTCATATTTTTCAAGATATTTAACCAAAACAATCGCAAATTAATCAGTTTGATAGCACTTATTCTACAAACAACTAGTATTGTTCTTGTACTACGTTATTCACGTACACGGAAAGCTGAACCATATATATCATCAACAGCTATTGTTGCTTCAGAATTTCTCAAAGGATTAATTTGTATTATTCTTGTTTGGTTTGAAACAGGTATATGTAGATAAAAATAAAACATAGTTCTTTTTCTAAATCTATAGAATTGCAATTAGATTGTTCATTGAATCGTTTGATAAAAAAATTACATGATGAAATCTATGGTAAACCACATGAAACATTAAAATTAACTATACCAAGTGGATTATATGCTATTCAAAATAATCTTCTTTTTATTGCATTATCTTATTTAAATGCTGCAACTTATCAAGTGACATATCAATTAAAAATTTTAACAACAGCACTTTGTTGTGTTTTTATGCTTGGTAAAAAAATAGAAAAACATCAATGGATATCTTTATGTATGCTTGCAATTGGTGTTGCATTTGTTACAGTAAGACAAAGATGAAATAGGAAAAAAAAAAGTAATTTGAAATATTTGTAGTGGCCATCATCAGATGAAGGTAATAAACGTTTATCAACACAAACTCCAAAATCTTGGTTACAACAATTTATTGGTTTGGGTGCTGTATTAATGGCAACCTTAACATCGGGTTTTGCTGGTGTCTATTTTGAGAAAATACTCAAAACTGGACCTACTTCTGTTTGGGTTCGAAATATTCAATTAGGTTAAAATTAATATACCACATATATATATATTAATAATCTAATTATTATTTTATAGCTATATTCGGAACTATTTTTGGTTTAGTAATTGTCTATATTTTTGATTATAAAGCTGTGATGGAAAAAGGCTTTTTCCAAGGATATTCAACAGTTGTATGGATTGTTATTTTTCTTCAAGTAATCAAAAGCGAAAAGCACAAAAACTTGATCTTTGAATTGAATTATTTAAGAGAGTAATTCATGGAGTATACGAGGCATTTGATAAAAAAGAAATTTTCTTTTTTTTTGTATGCATCCAACGCATCGATGTCGAAAGCCATCAAACCCAAAATTTTAACGTCCAATACCTTTTCTTTTCAAAGTTAGTCAATACTAAATTTTTACCACTAACATATCCTTATGGGAAAAAATAGTAAAAAATATTCTCTAAAAAGTTGTGTATGTTTTCATTTCAACGAATCATTCAAATTCTTTTTTATAAACTATGCTAAAAGAGAGAGAAGTAAAAACTGAACAAAATGAGATAGTTCAATTTAATCGTGTTGGTTGACTCAAGTTTTATGAGATCAAGATGAATGAAAAATGGCTCTTTTCATGAATCAATAATTTATATTTTCAGTGTTAAAACTAGATTGAATTAATAACATTTTAGGAAAATTTTTTTCTGTCAAGAACTGACTCCTGGTGGACTATAGGTGAATTGTTCGCAGGAAAAAAATTTTCTAAAATGTCTTGGATTCAATGAAGCTTTGGGCGCTGATTGTCAATGTTGCATTTATTTTGCTTAACAATTGTATCATAGCAATAAAAACTGTTAAAAATATTTTTCCTCCTATTGAAAAATTATCTAAAATCATTATATAGGAGAGAGAGATCTGAATCCCGTTTCTTCCTGAAATACTATTTATTTTTGAATATTTTTTGCAATTTTGTAGAGAATAAAAAGTTGCATAGCATATATAGAATTCAACTTGGAACTCTCTGATTCTGAATTCCGACAGGAGATAAATTGTTATCAAATGAATATTTTAGGCTCATCAAAAGTGCCATTTTTTCATTCATGTTGGCTTTATAAAACTTGAGTCGATCAGCACTATTATATTAAAATGGTTCAGTTTTTAATTCTGTCTTTTAGTATAACTTATTTAGCAAAAAAATTGAATGATTCATGAAACGAAAACAACACGCACAACTTGTGAAGAGTATTTTTTTTTGTCGTTGTTTCTCATATGGATACCATAGTGACAAAAAGTCGGTATTGACTAACTTTGAAAAGAAAGGATATTGGACGCTAAAATTTTGGGTTTAGTATTTTCACACATCAATGCATTGAATGCACACGAAAAAAAAACTATTTTTTATCGAATGCCTCGTATATTGGCGTCATACTCAATGATCTCATAATTCCTCTTTTTATCTTTCTATAGGCTATTGGTGGTTTAATAATAGCTGCTGTGATTAAATATGCTGACAATATTATCAAAGGTTTTGCTACTTCTCTTTCAATTATTCTTTCATCAGCTGTTTCATATTTCATTTTAAATGATTTTATACCCTCATTGTAAGAAATTAATTTTCTTTTCATGAATATTTTTTATAGATTTATTCTTTTTTTTTATATTTAGATTTTTCTTTATCGGTGCAATGTTAGTTATAACGGCTACATTTCTTTATGGATGGGAAAGAAAAGTGAAACTGATACCACTAAATGATCAAGTACGCATTTAAAGGGTGATAGAAAGACAGAAAGAAAATAGATAAATCCTTTCGAAAACGTTTATTTTCTTTTGTTGATAAATGAAATCTCGTATTATTCCTATTTAGAAACGATGAACTTTTAACAAGAAAAAAAAATATTTATCTTCTAAATTAACATATATCTAATATTTGTTATCGTAACTTTGTGTTCATATTCTTAATATTGGACATTATCTTACCAATAAATATGATTAGGTGCTTTGTCGACATATTCATTATTATATAAGTATATTCGTGTGTATTCTGCTTATTTGTTTTTGTCATATTATGAGGCATGAAGATGGGTGATATTGTTTTGTAATTACATTTATTTTATATAGGAATTGATTAGTAATAAAAACTTTTATTTGAATATATAACATTCGACGTTTTTTCTTCTTGAAAATGAAGATATATCAATGTTGAGTCATTTTTATAATTTCAAGCGATAATATTTTTCAAGAAATAATAGAAATTAGCGTTTATGAACAACAAAAAAAAACCCTAATTTCAAAGAAAATCAGTTAGCATCATCGAAAGATTCTATAAGGAATGTTCAATCTATTGTAATAAACTAAAAACTAGATGAATTTATTGGATTCAATTAAAATGAAACAATTTATCGTATAGATAAATTATTGGCTTATATAAACAGTACTAATATAAAATAAGAAGAAAAATTCGAAATTATGATTCCTTATAATTTATTAAAATATAATAATTTATATTTTTTTAAATTGATTATTGCTTATTGCGGATTGAATATTTGCAATAGATTTTACTAATTTATGTAGAATTTATGCTGTCTTCTTACTTTTTCGCTTGTGCATTATATCAA
>CAJNOL010000021.1:272605-339907 GCA_905250125.1 Rotaria sordida | reverse complement strand
CTATTCTTAAAGCTCAGACGGTCAGACCTTGTGATTTAGCCGTTTCAAGCTCGTTTGATCTCGATAAGATCGCCTCAAGACAGTTCTGTTTTAATCATCGATCGATCTCTCGACATATTTTCAACCAATAATAAATCGATGAATAATTTAGAAAAAAAAAAGACACACGGAAATATATAATATCAATGTGTTCAATTGAGTTGGTTATATGTAGCAGTGTGCGCAAAACAAAATGATGAATGAATAGTTAGCAGACAGACCATGACACATTCTGACTGCGACACTATAACTAGCGACTGGTAAATGCGACAGATTTGATTTTAGTGAGTCATAAGCCAATAATCTGATAGAAAAAAAACAATGTAAAAGAATTATTATAGGATAATTTATCAGGAACGTACTGCAAAAAAAGTCAAACAAATCATATAATGATAAATGAAAAAATACAAAAAGTGGGTATATAGGATTATATAATAAAGATAATTCTGAAGAGCTTCTAGACCCACCGTCGATAAAATAGAGGGTATGATGGGTCTGCGGGTTTTATTTAATGAAAGTGATCTAGACAATACAGTTTGGTAAAGTTGATCTGACAAAAGGACGTAAGTTAATAACCTCTGTGGAAAGATTTTGATGTCTTGAAATTTTCTTAAAATTGTCATGACATAAAAATTATACAGACATTTAAAGCTTTGGAGTTCGAATTTAGTTATATCAATTCTGTAGATCTATACTCCATAAAAATAGAAGATATCTAAGATATGAATGATCATACGATTCTAAAGACCCGCAAGATACTCATTTCCATTTGAAATTGAGTGCCCTTTTTTTGTTTCAAATTCAGATTGAACTCGAATATATAAATGATTATGATATACAATATAACCATTGACACTGGCGTATTTAATAGTACCTATTGTTTCAATATGGCAATATCATGCAAAACATCTAAAGAAACGAACTTCATCGACTTTGAACTAATCACAGTTACCTTAGCTAATCTTTATAATGTTTTCCTTCGTAATGAATAAGCACTTGATGTGTATGATTTTTAAACAACAGTTCTTACGGGTTTATGCCAATAATTGATTGATTAAGTAACTGAAACAAAACTCTTTCTATTTCTGATGAATTAAGATATAAAACTTCTTACCTCAATTTTTTTCTGTGGTGTATATCAACCATATTCGAATACAAGCTGATACTGCTTCTTTTTCAGCGTGAGCATTGTTTTTTTAATTTCAACTAGTTCATTTTTTACGTTTACATTTATCAAAAAAATATTTTTATGGTTCTGTTTACAGCAAGTCCATTTCCAAACTTCTATCTTAAGTGTTAGGACACGATTGGACATGTTAACCACACGGAAAAATTTGTTGTTTTGGTCTACAAGTATGAATTTGTTCCTTATATATGCCTAGATATAGACGAAATAACCTGACAAAAGAACCGTAGGTCCGATATGGTTATCATCCATAGACAGTAATGAGTAGTCGGTGGCAACAAAAAGCAAGAAAGAAAGAATCCGTCATGACAAATTATTTGTGATATGTCCATCTATATAGATCAATAATCTGTTTTTGTATGTTGATTTCAAATGTTCTCATATGATATATAACAAACTGTATATGTATCTAGAGAAACCGATTGTTGCTTCGACGAGAAATAACTACGAAGATAATATTGAAATGACCTTTATTCATTTTATTTGTTAAAACTTTTATCTAAATGTTTGAATTGATTACTTCTTACTATAGATAGCGAAAGCTTTTTCTTTCTACTATTCTATATTTACGAATATAAATATCATTTCGACTTCCATGGCGGCATAATTCCTTACGAACTTCTTCTAATTATTTAAAATTGTATAGTTATTATTATTACATATAATTAGAACAAGGCTCTCCACTTAGAGAGAATGATGGTAAAGAATTCCTCCGTAAAATCTTGGACTTGCTGCGAAATTTCTAATACTTTTTGCAGATTTTTTTTAAAACCTCGTGGAAATTTCTGACACAGATAGAGTTTTAGCGATTTTACCTCTGCTTCTAACACATATTCATACAGAGACATTTTCGGCCAGACAAAATATCTCAGAAAATCAATGATTCTAGCATCCGATACTGATTACCTACCTGAAAGACGATTAATGTTACTTTCTACTGCATTTTCAGTCCTGCTCCTGTCCTCGAAAATGATCGGGAATTTCGATTAGAACAGTTCATGCGATGGTAAATTCCTATTTCCAGGAGATTCAAATAAAGTGACTATAGGAGAAATTTCATGGAAATTTAATTGAATACTTTTAAGGAAAATCATAAAAAACTCTTCTAATTAAAGAGAATATAGAAATGTAGTTGAAGTCTAAGTTAGGATTTGGTTGGGTTGGGTGTGTGTAAGTGTGGGTGTGGGTATCAACATTGTCTTTGTTTCATCCACATCCACATTACATCGCACCTGGTGTGGGTTCCACGAAAGAACTGACCACAAAACAACACACCTCATATCGTATCTGATGTGGGTGCCGCGAAAGGACTGGCTGCAAAACGACATACACCATATCGCACCAGGTGTGGATGCCGCGAAAGGACTGGCCAGAAAACGATACACATCACATCGTGCCAGCTGTGAGCACTGCGAAAGGACTAGCCACGAAACGGCGCCATTCACATCGCACGTGGTGTGGGTACCGCGAAAAAGGACTGACCACAAAACGACACATCACATTGCACCAGCTGTGGGTGCCGCGAAAGGACTGGTCACGAAACGGCACAGATGGTATCGCACCTGGTGTTGGTGCCGCGAAAGGATTGGCCACAAACGGACACTTAGTGCAACGTACCTGGTGCGAATCTCGCGAATGGACCGGCCACAAAACAACAGGCACTGGATGGCACCTGGTGTGGGTGTGGCGAAAGAACTGGTCACGAAACAGCAGAGACTACGTCGAACCAGCTGTGGGTGCCGCGGAAGTACCCGCCACAAAACGACAGACACTGCATCGCAGGTGGTTTTGGTCCAGCAACAGAATCGGCGAGAAGAGGACCCCCACCACATCGCAGCAGGTGTCGGTGCCGCAAAAGAACCGACCGGAAAAACGATACTCACGACTTCCTATGATCTCCTGTAGCTCCTTATATCTTTATTACTTTCTCATACCTTCGTTAGCTGCATTACCTCCTATAGCTCCTAGACTATCATCAAGTGAAAGCGAAGATAGCTTCGAGAAATATAAAAGAATTTCTCGGAAATTCAGTATGAGTTTCCTGAAAATTCAAAGAAGGCATGTAATCAAGAATTTATATATATCGTTTCGCCGTCACTTATATATTAAAATGAATTTCCTGACCCAACCCAACCAGATCCAACGTAACCCATCCAACCCGACCCAATCCAACCCAACCCAACTCAGCCCAATCCAACTCAACTCCTGCGATTTAGGTGTAGCCAATTTTGAATTTCCTGGAAATTGGAATTTACCATGTCCTCGAACAGTTATAATATTATTCGTTGGATTATCTTAATGTATGCTGCATTGCACAACATTTAATATTTATGTTGTGAAACAATATTATAAAATACATGCTAACAGATTTGATAATTAAAAGTGCCACTTATGAATGGTAAACAAATCAAACAATCAATATTTAAATATGAAACTATGGTAATGCACGTGAAATTCGAAATATTCTGCAGATTGTGAAAAAATCAAGAATATTTTTTCTAAAATTTGATAATTTTATCCTTATGAGTAAAAAAGAAAGATTGAGTATTTAATCATCGAAACTACAGGGTGCGTAAAAATGTTTTTACCAGGGGGATAACGCTGTGGCTTAAACTAATATTAACTATAAATTTTATATCAAATTAAAGCACGTTAAAAATTGGATTCACCAATACTAAATAGTAAGAGTTATGACAACTTTTCAATGTCGAATTCATGAAATTCCTACAATTTTATGCCATATTAGCAGAGAAAAATTCTTTTCATGGAGTATTTCAAATTACTACCCATTCCAAAATGCAAGGCTGTCGGTTGCTTTTTGAATAACTTTTGATAGGAACCAGACAGAAAGCTGCGGTTTTCACTATTCGAAAGAGAAAACTATGATGCATAGATATGTGTTGACATATGATTGGTTAGCAATGGACCAATCAGATTCATTCTTAGTAAACATTTTAAAAACAATGTATTGGATTTATTTCTCAGTTGATCTTGATTGTTAATATAACCATTCTATAGGAAAAAATGTTCTTTTTCAATCTATGCTAGACAGACATTCGTAGCTTGTTGCATTTAAGAGTTATTTGACCTTTTCTGAGATGCGCAATTTCCGTCAGTTGACCTGGGATCACTCGGAAAAGCATTTATACAGGGGTAATTCACCATGCTGAGTTCAATGGTGATATTAGTTTTTAAGTTCCAACTGATTTGACACTGTTATCTCAATATTTCTGAAATGTCACAATCTGCCTCTATGCAATGCAAGCAATCGATATTTCAGAAATATTGAGATAAAAGTGTTAGATCAGTTGGAACCTAAAAACCAATATTACCATTGGGCTCATCATGGTGAATTACCCCTGTATAGCTGCTTTTCCGAGTGATTCCAGGTCAACTGACTAAAATTGCGCATCTCAGAAAAAGTCAAATAACTCTTAAATGAAACAAGCTACGAATGTCGGTGTAGCATAGATTGAAAAAGAACATTTTTTCCTATAGAATGGTTATATTAACAATCAGGATCAACTGAGAAATGAATCCAATATATCATCTTTAAAATGTCTACTAAGAATGAATCTGATTAGTTCATTGCTAACCAATCATATTTCAGCACCTATCTATGCAGCAGAGTTTTCTCTTTCGAATAGTGAAAACCGCAGATCTCTATCTTGTTCCTATCAAAAGTTATTCAAAAAGCAATCGATGGTCTTGTACTTTGAAACGGAGAGTACATTTCATTTAAAATGATGAATATCAAAAAGTGACATTTATTTATCAAGATTTAATGAATATAATCAATAATCAATATGATAATCATCAGCGTTTTTACAGCACGAAGATGAGACGGATACGAACATAAAACAATTTCAAACAGGTCAATGTTTATTTTCAAGTTTGTCAAAATATATGAAACATGCCCTCTTTTTTTTAGAATTTCCTTATAAAAAATGATTGTGTTCTGTCTCTGATAGACATTTTCTTCAGCTTCATTTTTTATTATTGTTCCATTATTTCCAGATCAGGTGTCCAGTAATTTGTGATAATCATTATTTTATATGAGCTCTCCTTTGAACTACTTCATAAAAGGAATTTTTCTCTGATATGGCGTGAAATTTTAAGAACTTCATGAATTCGACGTTAAAAAGTTGCTATGTCCTCATTAATGAATATAGGTGAATCCTACGTACGACACGCCTTAATTTGATATAAAATTTGTTGCTGATATTTATTAGCGTCATAGCGTTACTGTCCTGGAAAAATATTTTTACGCCCCCCTGTACAATTTATTCATAAGTCTGAACCTAATCAACAATCAAATTTTCTTTCAAGAAACTATTCATTTATATTATGAAATAGATAGATATGTTCTGCAAATGACTAAATATTATTCATTTTCTGAACAATGTATTCGACATTATTAAAACGCTATGAGGAATAATTAAACTATCTTAAAAATCATTAGCTCTTGGACGATGCAAACATTTTCTTCTAATGAATCATCTTTTGTCATTGAAAACTTCAAAAATATAACAGAACACCAAAATAAACATTTCTTATTCTATAGCTATAATACAATGAATCATCGAGTCGACTACAAGTTGTCGTTGATTTTCTAAGCTCGATGAAACTCAAAATGATTGGATCAAACTTTCTCAAAAGATCAATCTATTTTTTCTCATTGTAATAAAAAACGAATCGATTTCCGACATTAAGTAGTTTTTGAAATATCTTTAAAACCAATATCATCTACAAACAGAATTTTATTCATATTTTCAGAACGATCTTTCATTAGAAACTACACCGAAAATATTCGAAATCAGAAAAATTAAATTGATTTTTTGTGAAAATTTCATTCACTCATTTTGACTTTCTTTCAATTAACAAGAAAATGTTGACAATTGTAATTTTTTGCCACACTTTATATCGTCAGACGATACACTATTCTGTTACTTGAGAATATACAAGCAAACAAACGAATGCTATGCTATAACATTGACATTTGAATTGCCTATAGATGACGCTTTCTATTCTAAAATAATTTTTCTTGAAATTTTGAAAATAAATTAATTTTTATTTTTTATTTAAACGATATAAATAATTAATTTTTTTCCAATCTTTTCAATACTTTCTACCAATAGTATTTCTTGATAATGACTCAAAAAAAAAAGAACCATTGATTTTTTAATGAGTCATATTATTATTTTTTTTTGTATTTGCCTTTCTTCTCTCATTCATCTATAACTTTTCTTGTGCTTGCTTTGCCCACTCGCGCAATTTTTTTTCTCTTTCTTCCACCATTAAAACTGCTGCTTCACATAATATACTTTTTTTTCTGCTTTGCTCTATTATTCGTTTGATCAAAAAGGAGGTTTGCGTATCAAGGAAAAATATATATCATACACTTTCCTTTGTATCTATATCTTTACCTATGTAAGTGAGCATGGTTTTTTTTTAATATTTAAATTGAACTTTCTGTCATTTTCCTATTAAATAGTACTATGGATGATCATACAACAAAAAACGAACAAGATGTTCATCAAGTTGAACCAAATCTATCATTTGTTGCACAAAATGAAACTGTTAGTACAACGACCAACATGTCACCACCACCGTCTCGTGCTGTTCCGAGTTCATCTCGACCTAGTACTTTACAACTTACGGGACAACGTATGGCTGGTTCAATCTTATTAACACCGAATGATTATAATAAACTTATATTAAGTACACCAGAATTAGATGAAAAATTACGAAATTATACTATTGTTTCAAATACAACACCAACTGTTCAATTACAAACACCAGATTTAATTAATGCTATAACAAATCAATCATCAAGTAATATAACATTTGCTTCTGATGGACAACCTTCACCAGGTATGATTTAAATCAATATATATATATATATATATATAATGTCTTATTTCCTTTTTCTTTTGTGATTAATGTATATTAGGTGTTAAAATTCTTGAAGAATTACTTAATTCACATCAACAACAAACTCATACAGATAATGCACCCCGTCAATATATTGTTTTACAATCTGATGATCATCATTTATTTCAACAATTATCATCTGTTCGTGATGAACAACGTCTTACAACAAATAATGAACAACTTAATCAATTAGCTCAAGCTATTCAAAAAGCAATAACAGCATCAACACCAACAAGTGCTGAGATACAAAATCAAACACAAGTTCAAGAAACATTATTAACATATATTACAAATCATATGACACCACAACAACAACAAGGACAAGATATAATAACACGTAATCGTTCAATATCATCATCAATGGATACATCAATGAATGGTAACGAATCATCAAATTCAGCAATATCATCAACAACACCAAGCCCAATGACAACACATATACCACATAATACAATTATGTTAAATAAAGTTAAAGATGAACCACAACACGTACCAACATCAAGAACAAATAATACAAATTCATCAATTGAACGTATTAGTTTAGAACAAAATGAAGTATTAAAAAAAGAAAAAAAACGTGAACGAAATAGACAGGTTATTTTTTTTATCACATTAATATGAAAAGAAAAAAACAACTCCATAAATTTTTTTTTCAGGCAGCACAAAAATGTCGTACACGAAAACTAACACGTATAGCTGAATTACAAAAACGTGTTACTGATTTACAAGACAAAAATAAAGATTTATCGAATACAGCCGATCGTCTTAAAACGGATATAACAAGATTAGAACGACAATTACAAGAACATCAATTACAAGGATGTACATTAATGGCAACTGGATCCGTTTTATCATAAATTTAATATTTGTCTATTTGAATTCTATAGACAATATATAGTCACAATATTTGTTTTTTTTTTCTTTTTTTTTTCTCTGTAACACACCTATTGTGTATTGGAAATTAAGAAACAAACACATTCGAACAGTTTTTTTCTCTGATATTGATTTAACGCGTTTGTTTTTCATTTCATGTAAATAAATGAATAGAATAAAGGAGAAAAAAAAAACATATAATATCAAAGAGAAAAATGTGCATTTTTGTAGATATGGCCAATATTGATGAACCAATTTATTTGGCATGTAGACGAGCACTTGTAGGTGTATTTTTAAATAGGTGTTTTTGTTTGTGTATTCTTATTTTTCATTTTATTTTATATTCAGGGACTTGATGGTTCAAGTGAAATTAGTGGTATTTTATCAAATGTTCAAGATATTGAAGCATTAACTGAACATGTTATTAATGTTGTACGAACAAAAATGCGTGAACAAAATGCAATTAGAGTAATACAAATAAAAAATAACGAATTAATATTTGTTTTCTTTCTTTTTGTTTTCAAATATATTTATTTTAGGATACAACAACATTTGTTCGTCCATTTGTAGAATTATTTATGGATTCAACAAATGCACCTCGTATGTATACGATTAATAAATTATTAAAAAAAATGGTCGAATTTCATTCATCTTTAGCAAAGTAATACAAAAATAATTTTTGAAATTAAAGACGATTTTTTTTTTGTTTTGTATGTTTTGTTATGTAGACCATTTGCTGAAGGTCTTTTACAACATCCACGAATGAATTTTACATTACCAGCATTAATATGGAATTCAGCAATGGATCTTCTTCAATTTCTTGTACGCTTTCCAGATTATAAAGTAAGATAGAATTTAATAAATTTTACAAGATAATTCAATAGAGAATTATAGATATCATATAAACATAGTTAAGATTTTATTATGATGGGAAAGTATGACGACAATATTACATACTATATCTCGTTGCTTATTTATATCTCTCTATAGAATTGATACTTACACAATATCTGTCTATGTAAAAGCTGGCTTTTATGAAACATAATCTACACAGAAGGGAGCAAGGGTGCACAACACTAAGAAAATAATTTTTTGTTTTGTGAAAAGATTTTTTTATTTCTACCCCTCTCTCCAGGTTTTTTTGTTTTTGGTCAAGACAATGGACAGGCATTCCTTGTACTCTTCTTGGCTACGCTCCTAGATCTAAAAGAAGCGGTAAAACATAGAGAGAAAAATTTTCACCCCTGCGCAAACCGTGACGTACGTATGCATGGAAATGTCATAGACCGTGACAGACGTAATCGTCGAAACGTCACAGACGGTGGATGGGCGTTCGTGATGTACGATCAAAGACTGTATATCAATAACGTTTCATTACTATTATCTGATTGTATTTCTGAAGGATTAATTAAAAAGATGATGAAGAAATGTGTCCCAAAAGAGGTAGAAAAAAGAAATAACCTTCCTATGATTAGTCACAGCAGCTACATCGTGTTTCATACTTTAAACTCGTATGGATTGTGCTAATATCCTGTTTTTCTTAATGTAGTAAAAATGACAGTTTATTTTGGGATCTTTTTTTTTTTGAAAAAAAGTTTTTACAAAAGTATAATAAAATAAAACGCTGTGTTATTGATGAATTTTAATTCAAACTTGCTTAAAGATGTTAACACTATAAGAGTATCACGAATGGTACGAGAACACAAAAAAATTTTCAATATCTAAGACTGAAATGAACGTAGATTAAACGGATTATCAAACTTATCTGTTTGATTGAAAGAGACACAAAAAGCTCAAAACCAATAAACTACCTATGAAATTCCTAATAAAAAAAAAAAAACATTGAAATATCTCTGTTATTGGAAAATTCGAAATGAATTTTTATTTGTCAATAATATAATCATGATTGATAATAGATTGTAATTAAATTATTATTTTTTCTGTTTTTTTTTGTAAAGGGTATTCGTGATATTTTTAAACAATTATTAGAAAAAGTTCAAATGCTTATGTCACATACACCGCTTCAAGATATTGAAAAAGTATTTAAATTTTACACGGTAAAAAAAAAAAAGACAAAACGAAATAAAATTAAAACTTATATTCGAAATATTTTTATTTATATTTAGCTTGTTGCTCTTATTATGAATCCTGATAATAATCTTCAATTAAGTTATTTTATACAAAATGAAATAAAACAAACATTACCTTGGGGTAAACCAGAAAATCCATATCCACCTGTAAATATTCAATAATGAATTTAAAAAAAAAAATAAAAAATAAAATTTTTTTTTTGATTTTAGTGTTTCTCTAGTTTAATATTAAAATTTATTGATTCATTTCGTCCAACTGCTCAACTGGTATCTATAACTGGTTTGTTTAATATTTTTATGTTTAGAAGAACAAAAAAAAACTATATATTTCATTTGTTTTGAAGGTCGTGATATGCTTTATCCAATTGTTGGATATTCAAATTATGCTTCTATATTATGGCGTTTACATTATGTTAAATTAAAATTTCATCAAACAGCTCCATTACCATTCGATAGAGTAAATTTATTATATTTTATATTATATTTTTAAATTATTTTTTAGGCTCAAGTTCAACCACAAACAGAATTATTTTGTTATGTTATAAAACAACTTAATTCTCGTGACCTTGCATTTAGTTTAGTTGGTATTGCACGTAATGTAAGTAATAAAAACGAATTCGTTATTTTCTTTTCATGGCTTTTCTTCTTCAAGGTAAAACAACGAATTACTGCAATTGAAGAATCATTAGCCGATCTATTAATATGGAATATGTTTGAAACAAATAAAATTCAAGATTTTGAAGGTTATTTTAATAAATAAATAAAAAAAAAACCAAATTGTTTTTAAGTACTTTTTATTTTATGATTTTTTTTCACTAAATAGGTCAATTACATTTATGGACTGTAACAGCACATATTGTATTAGTTTATGTACAAAATGTTTGTATAACTTTAAGTGGTATTCTTAATACAATTAATCTAAAGGTTAATCGGGTTTTTTTTTAATGTTTATTTTTGAATGAAAAAAAAAAAATGTTTGTCTTTCTATTATTTAGGTTGCTTCTTTTCCCGGACCTGTCTATGGTATTGGTCGAGATTGGCTTATGTGGTTAATTGGACAAATGCTTTGTCATGTATTAAATAAAAATCATGTTAAAGTAAAATTTATTATTTGTTTTTGCAATATATAAATTTAAAATTAATGTTTTTTTTTTTCTTTTAGTCTGCTTGGCCAGATTATCTTGTTTTACTTGATCTTATTCGAATACTTTATCCAGATAATCAAGCATTACCAGAACCAGATTATCGTGATTTTCAATCAGTTGTTTCAATAGCAGCTGCATCAAATTGGTATTTTTTAACAACACGTGTTATACCAGCTATAGCTGCATCAACACAACAAAATTCATTACCACAACATCAAACACCTAATGCACTTTATGTTCATGTTGAGTATGTGAAAAATAAAAATTTTCTATTATTATTTGTTTCTTTTTTAGAGCTTTAAAATCATTTGAAGATCGTAAATTATCATCAATTGATGATTATCGATTTTATATCTGTTGGAGTATGTTAATTAATTATTAAAATATATATTTATTTTCTAATGAATATAATCTATTTTTTTTAGATTTAGTTGGTAATGATCCAAAATTAAATTCTCCTTATATGGATACTTTATTTAAAGTTTATGTACTTAATTCTTCACAATCAATTCCAGCAAGTCATATGAGTCATAATGTATATGGACCATCAGAAGGTATACCATATCGATCATTAGATGCAATCAGTGCACATGTTAAATGTCTTATTGCAAGACAATATTATAGTGATATAATATCAAAAAATTTATTTAATCCAGCACAATGGTCAATGGTATCACCCGGTGGTGTTGAATCATTTGCACGTTTATTAGCATATCCAGAAGTTGAACAAGATCGTTTAAAAGAATTATTAAATTTAACAGATACAATTATAAGTAAAAATTGGTTTGTAGGTGCACATTTATTAGCAGAATTACTTACATTTCGTCTTCATCGTATACCAACATCGATACGTGCACAATTATTACAACAATTTTCAGGTATATTAGCATCACCATCACATGCTGGTCATCCACAATTACATTGCGCGTAAGTTTTAAAAGCAAAAAAGAAATTTAGATCGTTTAATATAAATACATTAAGTTCGAATCTAACTTAGGATTCACACTTCATAGGCTAGGATAGACTCATATACATTTCTTTCTCGTTCTATCAGCTTGATAGATTCAAGCATTGTATTACAATTCTATTGTAAATATCTATATTTGTCGCCGACCAATAAGAATATTTTCTTCGTCCAATAGATTTAGAAAACGTTTTTGAGGAAATATTGAGTTTTGTATGAGTAAATATTGAATTATACATCGCCCAGAACTTCCTTCATTACACGTGACGAAGAACTAGACAGAAAATCTAAGCTCGAACTAGACTTTGGCAAAATTTTCTGTCGTCTTCGGCGGCGCAGACGACATACCTATTAAACATTTTCAATAGTGGACAAAATCACAATGGAATATCTTTTGTAAAACACGTTCTAAAAGAAGTGTTGAAGTAAAGGGATAAAAATTTGAACCCAATCGTCTTCTTCCACAGAACGTATATTAATAACAGCTCGTTATAGTAAATGAACTAATTCCTTATTGCGTTTCCGGAAGATTAAATAAAAGGATGGTGAAGGAATATGTCCCAAAAGAACCTTCCTGCGATTCGTTACAATAGCTACATTGTGTGAACATTTCCGTTTCGTCAAACGAATGTCTTTTTTATGCAATTTTTGAATCTTATAAAAGTACTCTAGAATTAAAATGTTTCGCCGCTTATGGCACTAGTTTACAAACCTGAAAACATGTTGTAAAATTTGATTCATTTGTTTGATTGTTTTTTTTTAGAATACAAAATCTTTTACTTAATCTTATACTTCAATTTAATTGTACTGATCTTTATAATCAAGTACCAAAATTAATTGATTCAAAAATGTTACAATCTGTATTTACTAAAGAATCGGAAGAAATTAATAAAGTTTTTATTTTATGTATTGCTCGATCATTTATTGTTACTGGTTTGTTGATAAAAATTATAATAAGCAATAAAAGGATTTTTCTTTTAAAGGATCAGAATCAATGCCTGTTCCATGGTGTACAGATTTTTTAACTCATATTATGCAAATAACACCACATGGATGGTCAGCATCAACATTAGAAACTATGCCAACATTTATGGCTGAATGGTATCGAGCTCATCCAATTAATGATATTTATAGAGATATACGAGCACGTGTTGATGATGATTATAAAAAATTAACAAGTAAAATTTATTTTTTTCTTCTTTGATTTTCATTATTATTTTTATATTATAGATTCAGCTTCATTAGCAAATGAACAAGAAATTGTAAAACATTTTAGTCAACCAACTAATACAACTTGTCTTTGGTAAGTTTGATATTTAATTAAAATATTCAAGTTTTCAATTCGAGTTGTTTTTTTTTTTGTGTTTTATGCTAATCAAAGAAAAAGTAGCACGACTTAAGTACTCCGATGTACGAGTCAAGTACAAATAAAGCATGTGTGAAGTATCAGAGAAGGACGAAAAATATTGTAGCTTATTTGATTTTGACCGTATTTCACGTGTACTTGACTCATAATTCGACATACTAAAATCGTGTTATTTTTCTCCTTGAAGCTCATTGTTTCGTATTCGTTAATCTAGTTTAAACTAAAGAAAAAAACATTTTAGTCGCTAGAATTTTTTGAAAATAGAGATTCTAATCATAATGCAAAGGAAATTTTTAATTTTGTAGATCAAGTAAATATCTAAAGATTTTTTTCAAATGGGTCAAATCATGTTAAAATATCTTATAGAAAGAATTAATCCGTCTATTTTTCTTCAATACATTCCTGCTAAAGATTCTTAATAGTATGAAAACGATTCAATATTGATGCTATGATCTGTCGTAAATAGAGGTGTGAGAGACTATAAGAGAAAATATTTTTCCAATCGGAACTAAAGATTATGCTTAGATATTCTATGGTTTTCAGCAAATTATTGTATAAATCATATTAATCAGAATATTCTTTAAGAAACATGACCCAAAGAAAAACGAGTATTAAAGAATTTTTTTGAATCAGATACGAATACATTCTGGATAGTTTTCTTTAGATCGGATTGGGATAAAAAAAAAAACATTGTCCTGCACATCTCTAGTCTTGAAACAGATTGCAATATTTATCTATTATTTTAATAAAGAGAAAAAAAATTAAAATTAAAATTTTTCGAAATATATAACGGAAGGAATTCTAACCAAAGCTCGCCTGGTACACCTCTACTCTTTGTATCAGAACTTCAGAAACAATTTCAAATATAATATAAATCTTCTTATGTTTTAGTGTATTTCTCAAGTTGACTATTGAAGATCGTCCATTAAGATCATATATTAATACATTTTATGAGTAATTCGATGTTTTTTTCTGAATATAAATATAATATTGCTTTTTTATTTTTAAATGATTAGAATATTTAAAAATCTTCTTACACGTTCAATGAATGGTCATTATCGTACATTAGCTGAATATATATTACGTGAAATAACATTACAACAAAATCATAGTCAAACATTTATGCAAAAAGTAAAATGAAAATATTGTTTTTTTTTTTTCTATTCATTCTTAATCATCTTTATTTAAATTCAGTATGCTGATGCAGTTGTTCTAATGGCAACTCGTTATAATATAATTCAACTTGATCGATTATTACTTATTCTAGTAAGTTATTTATTTTAATAAAAAGATTTTTAAGAATATGTATATATGGTTTGTTTTTTCTATTATTAGTTTCTTCGACCATTAGAAGAATCGAAAACACCATATGTCCATATTCTTTTCTATTTTATGATTAATTCTAATACATTATCTGAAATAATTAAAGATTTTGGTAATATTGCAAGAAGTGTATGTAAAAGTTTCGGTTTTAAATGATTAATATATATGTGTATTTTTATTTATAGATTCCTTGTGATATATGGAGTATGAAAAATTTTCATGAAAAATTTCATTGTGAATATGTTAAGGTATTTTTCAAATCTAATATATTATACAAAACTTTTTCATTGATAATTGTTTTTGAGAGTTAAGTTATAAAACAAAAGTTTATTTTTATTAATATCGTCGAAATAGACTATATTGATTTTAGTGTATCGCATAAATAAAATAATATGAGAATAAAAAATAAGTAATTTATAATTAATAGTCATGATGACTGAAGCATTGAAAATTTGTTTTTTTTTGTGATAAAATTTTCACTGGAAATCATTATTTTATAAAGTTTTGATTTTGTCGGATAGACTCGCAAATATTTTTGTAAGATTTTCTCTAATGAACACCAGAATCCAAATCAGATCACAATGAGTTAACTGATGCGGAGCTTTGCATAAGAAAAAACAGCAATTCTCGTATTTTCTTCGTTTGAATTTTGAGAGTGCTCGTATAGATTCGTCAAAATAGATACTAAATCTTAGTGAGAACTTACTTTAATTGGTCAAAAACTATCTTCAACTTCGGATCGGGTCTTGAAAGAATTAACCAATAGCACGCATTGATGAGCATCTCAAAAACTGCCAACTATTTTCTATTCAAAAACGTTTTTTATCATTCATCTTAGTAATACACTCATTGATTCTCCGTGTATTATTTTGTTTATGATGACATGCTGAAAACTACTGTTGGAAAAGAATATTTTTTTAAAATCAAAATTAATGTCCTTAGTTGAATTTTGTTAAGTCATAAAATTATTTCAAGTAAAGAGACATTATCTTTAAATGTTGATTGTTGTTTTGTTCTTCTTATAAAAATTTTCATGTATAACTGAGAATGATTGAAATCTAATGCATATTGAAAAACATTAAATCTTAATATGAGTCCAAGGATTTAATAGTGAATAGGATCATGAACGTAAACAAAAATCGTCGGATTTCTATCTAACTTATGACACGAAAGTCTTGGCACAAGAATACTCACTTCACTTAAAAACGATTGGTTAGAATCAGATTTTTTCACTCTTCCTGAATATTTATTCAGAATTTCCTTCTCTGGTAAGATTGAACAACTATCATCAGAGATTGTTTCAAAAGGTTCGAAATAGTGTTTATTGTAAAATCTTATTTTGTACAGAATTCAGTAATGTTGATTTGAAGGTGTTTCAAGATACAAACTAAGAACTGCACTAAAAACCAATATTTTGCTTTGTACAGACACAATTTTGGACTTTTTTAAAATATTGACTAACAGTTATTCAATTTTACTTCAGAAGGAAAATCCGAACATATATTCAGAGAAATAGCGAAAAGTTTTGTTTCTAGCTCTAACCAGTTGTTGTTTAATGATCAAAAAAAATGAGCGAATATTTTATGCCAAGACTTTTGCGTCATAGGTTAGCAATTAGTACTTGCTGAAGTTCGAGTTCGAAAATTTTGGGCCCAATGAGCTCGATTAATAACTCGATTTTAGTCAAAAACTTATGGTTTTGTAAGAAGAAAACATTGATTTTTACAGATAGCTCTTTTTCGATTGAAAGATCTTCGAATTTTATTAGTCGTTATTTAAACATATTTTTATTATATTTATTTTTAGAAAAATAATGAACGCTTCTTTATGGAAGGTTTTATCAAAGATTATTTACAATCAGTAAGTTTTGAAGAATAAAAATTCTTTCTTTATTATTTTTTTATTTTTATTCTAGTCAGTCGATCGATATTTGCCAACTTATTACAGTAATATGTGTCTTCGTCTTTTACCAGTAAGTTATTTTCTTTGATTAATTCGTTTCGGTCGTAAATGTCGTGTATGTGGTAATGGAAATTGATAATATCCAGCTATATATGAATTTGTACCATCTATAAATGCTAATGTTTTAATTGTATAGATTAATGAACATTTTCCTAATTGAGTTTTCGTATTTTTATAAGCATTTATCAAATAAGGTTTTAATTGATGTTGATATTCATTAAGAAAAAAATTTGAAAAATATAATTTTTTATATGGATATGAATTTATTAATCGAAACATAAAAGAAAAAAAAATAAATCAGACTACAAACATAAAACTTATGCGCGTTTATTTTAAAAATTTAGATATTTGAATTAATAATTAATCGAATGTTTGAACATATGCCAAATGCTCGTATTGTTGATACAGTTTTACCAATAGCTCAAAATTTATTTCGTGCACATGGTTTGAATAAAAATGAAATTATTCTAAATATCAAAAAGAGAAAAAAATAAATCTTGTTTTTTTTTTTGTCCTATTTATTCTAGCTGCACCAGTCACATTTTTATATCATACTTTATTTGTATATGAAAAAAAATTACGAGAAAAATCAAATTTTCGACAATCACTTATTATTGGAACAATTGGTTAGTGAAAAAAAAATAGATAAAAACTTTCTTTTTTTTTTTTTTTTTAATATAAATTTATTTATTTAAGGAAATATTTATCAAATGCGTAAAATGGAATGGTGTTTTTCAAATAATTTTACATCTTATGTAGAAAATTATCTTCGTCTTGATGGAGAAAAACGACAATTACCATCGCCGATATTTAATTCACGTTATGCTATCGATTTATTACATAAACTTGTTGATGATATCCTTTTTTGTTTTTCTTGATTTTTTTTTCTTTTTGAAAATAATATTATTTAGGTTTAATTTATTTTTTCCTTAACTCCAGTGTACCTATTTATGAAAAAAATTCTTATGAATACAATATTGATTGGCGTTATAATGAATTTGCAAATCCATCATTACAATTGATACATTGTTTAGCTATTGAAATATTTTTTTATACGGGACAAGAAAATTTTAATCCATGGAAATTATTTGCTGAACCATTTATAACAGCGTAAGTTGATTAAAAAAAATGATAATATTACTAGTCGAAAAATAAAAGTTCCACTCATTGATAAAAATGTATATTAACTATAATCCTTTTGTCTGATATTTTGACTAGAGATAGAACTTGATAAGTTCTAATTGCAAGAACTAATCCGAAATTGATCGATGTTAATGCAACAGATTTAGGATGAAAGCACTGATTTTTTTACTGGAAGTCCAAGAGAGGATTTTTCACTATTTTTATCCAGTAACATCCACTTTCTTATTAACAAATTAGGCTCTGCTTGCCTGTATTATGTCACAGATAGGGTATTCGAATCCGCTGTACCCTGAGACGCGAAGAAGTTTCCCTTGTCTCAATACGGATCTCCTCTCTGTCGATGTCTGCAAGTTTGAAATCAACTCTCATGTCGACACTACCCAAAGCTTACTTCGCTAATCAAGCAAATTGAAAACATTTCATAAGAAATGTTTATTGATGATAGAAACAGCATTGAACTCTCAAATAAAGAATCACATATGACGAACAATACGGATTAAATATATTAAGACAGTAAAACAAGTATAGTTCTCTATGTACGATCATGTTTGATCTGAGTAATTTATTTGATCCTTCTCTTTCCTAAATAGTATCTTTCATTATATAGAACTCATCTTCTTAGTAAAATCTGCGAACTCTATTATATATCTGTCAGAATAAATGGTTGAGATCGAAGAGTAGTCTTTATCATGTATAAAATATAATCCAGGTGTGAAGAATAAAAAAAACAATATTATATAAAAAAAAGTTATTTCAATATGTTTATTATTATTTTAGAGATGCTTTAATTCCTCGAGTACATTTTTTAAAATATCTTAATGCTATGGGCCTTCTCTTCTCGGCATTGCCTGTATGTATCGAAAAATAAATTATCTTTGATATTAGAATAAAACTTGATTTTTCTAGGACTTTTATTGGTCTCAATTATTCGAACGAATGTATCAAATATTTGAACATCCACTTTTATTACGTTGTTCACCAACTGATATAATGGATTTACTTAATTTTCGTGAACGTTTTTGTACACATACAGAAAATATGGTCTGCTGTTTTGTAGCTGTTGTTCATTCTATATGGCTTCATGGTAGTATAAGTCATTTACAACCATTTCTTCAGTAAGTTTTTTTTTTAATTTTGAAAAACAAAAAATTTCATTATTAAATTTTTCTTTTTGTATTCTAAAATCTTAGTTTGGTTCAAACACAACTTTTACAAACAATAAAAACTGAAAATCAATTATTATTAGCATTTCAATTAATTGGACCTTTTCTTCAACGTATACAAACTGAATCAACAAAATTATTACTTGAAGTAAGAACTAGAGCCTGCTATTTTATATTCGGTGACTAGCATTTCTTCCACATTTCTTAGACGACTAGAGTCCGTCAGATTGGGGACTAAGCCGACAGATTTTAGCAAGGATAAAAACAAAATATCAAATTATTTGAAAAAATATTTATGAATTTTTGTTTTTAAAACTTTTTAGTTTGTTATTGTTCCTTATGATCTTATTGCACGTGTTGATAATCATCAACAATCATTTATAAATGTTGATACAATAGCAAATTTTCTTTATCATATTAAATATATTGTTGTTGGTGATGCAATACGTGATCGTATTGAAACAGTTGTTAATAATCTTCATTGTGAAAAACTTCGTTCACGTCTTCATTTTCTTTGTGCCAAAACAGACGTTTCATCATCTATACATTCTCAAGGATCTGTAACAGCTGCAACACCATCATCAGTAACAACAACTGATCCTCCAAATTCAAATGTACCTAGTCATGGACAAATAAAACCAGGAACATCTACAATGCAAATGCAATATACAACAACAGCAATGCAAGCACAATCATATGGTGTACCACCACAAAATATTCAACAAAATTTTCAATTAACAACTAATATGACTAATACTATGGGATCGGATGGAATTCAACAACAACGATAGACAAAGTTTTTTTTTTGTAATAAGAAAAATCAAAATTATTTTTTTTTGATTCCTACATGTTGTATATGAATTGTTTCAAAACATAATTATTTTTCTTTATATATATATAATCTGGATTTTTTTTTTGTGTTGTTAGAAACAAAAACTACATGTATCATACAATGATATTTAAAAATCATCGAAATTTTCATTATTTAATAAAGAATATGTATATATGTATACATAGGTATCGAAGAAATTTAAATTTCTTAATTAAGAATTAATTGAAGATCTTATACAAAACGAATTTCATTTTATTATTTAAATAAATAATGCATGTAATAAATTCGAATATAAACTACTTTAAAAATTTCTAATGAAATCTTGAACATTAATATAAAATTCAAATACTTCGATGTAAAGAATTAACATTATCTCTTCTCAACCGAACTAAAATGACCTTCATATTCAATTCTATCAAGGTTTCGAACTATAAATAAATAAAAAATTTTCTTCTCTGCTTGATATGTATATATAGTGAAATATGCCATTATATATAGTGAAATATGCTATTAATAGTAAACTAATCATCAGATTACAATCCATAATAAGCTAAGATAATATCATGGTTGTAATTCTCAGATGTCTATCATTATCGATAAAAGCCTTAGAAGTGTTGTTTTTACGTTGTATTACTATATAATCATTATCTTATTTTATTAGCTACCAAAAAAAAAATATTCATCATGTACTATTTGTTTTATAGAAGCGAATAAATAATGATATTAAAATACACGTTGTTAATATGATGCAAGGCTCAAGAATATTTGCAATATTTCTATCAAAAAAATTTAATAACAAATAATCCAATATTTTTTTCTTAACCTAATTTGCCATATATTCATAATTATAAATAGACATAATTTGCCTTAAGCTAATGAGAAATTGTTATTTTCCAGCTCCGAATATCCAATTTTATTTTCTCTTTTTTTTTTTGTTTATTTTTTTTTTAATAATTAATCAATTTTTCTTTTTTTAAGCTTAACCCTTTCAGTTCCAAATTATTTCTATTGGATCCAATTCAAGTAGACTGTTATATTAGCTTGTTTTGGACATAAACAAAAGACAAATAGCTCGTGTATACTCACATATGCTGTACTTAGTATAAGTTTTATTGAATTTTATTTTATTTGAATAGAAATATTAATTGCTAAAGTTTACTAATTCCAAAACATATACAAGTTTTTCATGAAATAACAAAAACTGTATTTTATACTACTAAACATCAGAGAAGCTCTCGTACTGTAATATTTATATCTTTCTTTAGACCCAGCAATAGGCATATGTGCTAACAATTGAGCTGATGAAGATTTGTTGAGTTTGTTTTTGCTTTCTGACAGAAAAGTGAATAAATCCACATCTTCTTTTCCGTAAACTTTGGTCATCAATCAGAACTTTCTCAATTGACGACTATAGATCTCCTTTACAGATGATTGGGAAAGATTCTAAAGCATTCTTTATTGTTTCATTTCAAGAGATTAGGTATTCATTTTTATTTAATTATAAAACATTTGTAACTTTTTTGCTACTATGGGATTGAAAGGATTAATCTTAAATTCAAACACAACGAAAAATAAAAACACTTTTTAAGGCGATCGAATATCTTCAATCAAAATAAGAAGTATATGGCTCTTGAGAATACACACATGGTGTATATCACAGGAAATAACTAATAACTGATCAATTCTTGTCTGTTATGATGTATCTGGCAAATAACGAATGTCAAGAGTTAATATTATTATGTCCTATACAGATGTATATCTTGAATATCAATATTTGACATTTTAGAGTTTATGGATATTTTTATTATAGAACGGAGACAAAAAAAAATGCACCAACTAAATACGTATAAGAACGAATATGATAAAAAGAAATTTTCTTATCCAACAATATATCTTTTATTTCTTTCTTTTTATTGTTATTGTTATTAAAAAAAAAAAAACTACTCCTTTTAGTTGACATTAAACAAGCTAAATATATTACAATAAGGCATCTAGAAAATATGTAATGAGAATGACTCTGATGACTATTTCCGCATGATACAATCTATTCATATCTTAATGTAGTTTTGGTCTCTTTTCCGTCGAGAATTGTTAGTCGAGCTCTCATTCCTCGGAGAAAAACGAGCGTAAATTAATTATATACCTTAGATCGACTAAGTTCGTAACTAGAGCTAAAAGCATCAAGTCGGAAATGAAAGAGGGAGAAAAATATAGACAAGACGTACAAACATAAAACGATAGATGAAACTTAATACATCAAGATGTTTATATTTGTATGTCTAAGTGATAACAAGAAGACATCATTTTTTTTTCTCTCATTTTCTTTTTCTCAGTTTCTTTTTCTTTCTCTCTCTCCTTATTAATTCACTCTTATACATCAGATCAAAAAGTCAAACCGTGATCTGAATTGCAAAATATGACACGTTACAAACAACGTAAATAATTAACAAGGCAATCAATCTACTTAATAAATACAAGAAAAATTTTCTCGATACTCTCATATACAAAAGATTAATTGATTAATTTATCTATGAATAACGGTAATATGAATAGTGTTCCATTACCATCAATTGCATCTGGTGAACACGATTGTCTTATGACTGAAGTACAAATTCGATCAACTTCAACATCATCAAAAAAACATAAACATCCAAAAAATTGGCTTAAAGCTCATTTATGTCAAAATAAATTCACATTTGGATTATGTCTTTCACTTTTACTTGCTATTGCCATTGTTATTTCTTTACTGTTTTTATATGTTTTACATAGACGCGTACGATCAGAACGTATGTAAAGATAAAACATTTTCAATTATGCCATATAAATATTTCTTTTAAGGAGAATTATGTCTCACACCTGAATGTATCTCATTAGCAGCTGATACATATAATGCAATGGATATTACAGTTGATCCATGTGAAGTATGTATAATTTTTCAAAAAAAAAAGAAATTTGTTTATATTATTGTAAATCTAGGATTTTTATCAATTTGCTTGTGGTAATTGGGATAAAACTCATCCAATACCTGAAGGTCGTAATGTTCGTTCTTCATTTGAATCATTTGTCAATGATGTTGTTGATCTTTATCGCGGTATTTTTAATAGAATTAATTCTGATTGTTTTATTATTTTTTTTTTTTGTTTATTCTTATAGAATTACTTCGTAAACCTATTCTTGATACTGAACCAGATGCTGTAAAAAAGCTTAAAACATTTTATCAAGCATGTGTTAGTCCAGGTAAATATTTCTTTCATTGAAAAATTACACTTATTATTTATTTTAAAGAACGAGATTCACCAGCAATTGAAAATACAACATATCATTTACTTATGCAACATTTAGAACGTTTTGGTGGATTTCCTCCTTTACATGGTGAACGATGGCAATCAAAATTATCTCTTGAACGATTACTTGCACTACTTCATTTAGAATTTAATACTGAACCTTTATTTGAACTTAAGGTAGCAGCTGATGATATGAATAATACTCAACATATTATTTTGGTAATTAGAAAAATCTAAACAACTTTTCAAAATAATTATAAAAAAAAATATTTTTTTTTTTATTTTTCTTTTTAAGCTTAATCATCCATCATTATTTTTACAAGCATCAGCAGCATATGAATCACAAGAAGAAATCGATGCTTATTTAAAATTTATGGTTAGTGTAGCAACTAGTTTGGGTGTTGAACGTACACAAGCACGAAATGAAATGGAACGAATACTCAATTTGGAGATAGCACTCGCCAACGTAGGTGAGAGTTTTTATTATCTGTTCAACGCTTTCTTATGAGATTCAAAATTGTCTTTCACTAAAAAAACAAAAAAATATACATTTACTTTGTTTAATCCTTTCCGAACGGGATTCTTTTTGTGTAAATCCAAATATTGAAACATGAAATTAGTTAAGATGAATTTATTTTCATTTCTAATTAGTGCTATTGATTTTTCCAAGGTTAGTATGGTGCATATGTATGTTGCTCGTGCCAGACCATAGAGCAATGGCAGGAAGAAGAATGCTCCTGCATTTGAGCTGTCTAGCTGAAGATTCAATAGTTCGATATCTTTTTTACAAGTGGGACTAGTGTAGTTCTGAAGTGAAGGTTGGTCTGACACAGAGTGCTTGAGCTCCCTATACATATTAACTAATCATATACTGGCTAGAAGAGTCAATGTATGTCACAATGTAGGCAGCATGCTATCGGACGGATGATACGAGACAAACAAGCATTAGTAACTTGGCCAGGATCATTCCATGTCTAGTGGTATTGAGATTTGCACACGGTATCTTATGAATATGTGTCAAATAATGTAACCGCTCAGCCATGATGGCTTAAGTAATGCCAATTAGATCAATGATAAGCAGTAAGCATCAATAGATCTGACTGTCCCAGGATGGGGAAATGTCTATATGCGTCTCACGTTCCAAAAGAGTTATTAGTTAAATCTAGTATATATAAATTTACGAACTAAAATATATATCGAAGAAATAGAAAAACATTGAAAAATGTATTGATTCATAAACATAGATACTAATAATTTAATATTCACTCATTCATTAATTGATTGAAACATTTTTATAAAGACTCATTGAAAATTTTCTCAAGTTATTTTCAATTTTAGATTCGTGATGATCAACCATCAAATACTGTAATGGATTTTTATAAAAAAATTAGTGTTGGAGAATTACAAAATATTGTACCATCAATCAATTGGACATTATATTTTCATATTGTTTTCAACGAATATATTCTATTAGATGAACCAATTGTTGTACTTTATGCTGATAAATATATAGGAGCGCTTGAATCACTTATTCGTCAATTTGATACACGGTAACGAAATGAATATGTTCTAGTTTTCTTTTCTATATAAAAAAATTTTTTTTTCTTTTTTTGTTATACGAATAGTGCTCTCACAAGTTATTGTTTGTGGCGTGTTATTGCTAGTCTTGTACCTGATTTGAGTAAGAGTTTTCGTGAAGCTCACTATGAACTCGTACGTCTTACTCAGGTAAAAGTTTTGCTATATAAATATTTGTTTAATTTTATAACTTGAACAAAAACTGATTACAGGGAGCCGCTCCACATGGTATCGGTTCACATTGTTTATTAAATCGAGCTGATGAAGCATTTGCTCAACCAATGACTTATCTGTATTTAAAATCTCAATCGGATGATAGTATTCGGGAAGAAGTATAAAATATTTCAGAATATTTTTATGTCTTAAATAATTTATTTTTCTATAATAGTTACAAGAACTTATATTAAATATTCGAAGTACATTTTATGAAACAATTAAACGTAATAGTTGGATGACAAATGACACAAAAAAAGTAGCACTTGCTAAAGTATATCAAGAGAGAACAAAAAAATGTACTTTTTAATTTGAAAAATATTGTTTTCTTTTTGTCTATTTATAGGCACAATTAATGAGTGAATTTATAGCGTATCCACTTGAAACACTTAATAAAACTTATTTAAATTTAAGTCATGCTCATGTAAGTTTCTATAAAATAAAAAGAAAAAAAAATTTGATTTGTTTTGTTTTTTTTTGTTATTTAGTTAAATATTTCATTTGATAATCATTTAAATAATGTTATTAATTTATTGGGAAATGAAGTAAGAAAAAATCTTGCTCTCTTTCGAAAACCTGTCGATAAGAAACAGTAAGTAAAAAAATCATATCTACATTTTCTCATTTACAGGTTTTTGTGTGTCTTTAGATGGATGACAAGTTCAGCTCAAGTGAATGCACTTTATGATAGTAATCGTAATGCTATTATTATTCCTGTTGGTATGACACGACCATTTCTTTATAATTCAAAATTTCCACAGTAAATCTTTCAAAAAAAAACACAACAACTTTTTGTTTTTGTATACTTGATATTTACTAATTGATTTTACTTTAGTTTTGTTATTTATGGTCGTATTGGTATGGTTATAGCACATGAAATAATACATGGTTTTGATACAAATGGACGTTATTTTGATGAACATGGAAATTTATTTCAATGGTGGAATAATGAAACAGATGCTACATATCGAGAAACTGAACGTTGTATTGTTGAACAATATTCAAATTATACATATGAACAAGTTAATATGACTTTAAATGGAAATACAACACGTTCAGAAAATATAGCTGATATAGCTGGAACAGATTTAGCATTTCTTGCTTATAAACAATGGTTAAAAGTACATGGTGATGAACGTCGATTACCATTACTTGATAAATATACATCAGACCAAATGTTTTTTATAGCTTTTAGTCAAGTATAAGAATTTATCTGTTTAATTTTAACACATATGTTGTTTTTTTAATGATATTTATATAGATATGGTGTGGAAATTATTTAAATGAACGTTTACGAAAAGATATACGTGACATGATTCATACACCATTTCGATATCGGTATGTAGATTTTTCTTTTAATTAATATGATAATAAAGAAAAAGATAACAAGAAATATTTTTCTCTTTAGAATGATTGGTTCATTACATTCAAGTCATCATTTTAGTCAAACATTTCAATGTAACCCAAATGCAAAAATGAATCGACAAATAAAATGTACTGTCTTTTGAATAAATATATTATACATATACAGACATATATATATATTTATATACACAATAAATTCGACTTTTTTTTGTATGTTTGTGTATTTGTCCGGTGATGACTGTTTGTCGTTTTGTCTTTATTGTATGAATGCTTTTCTTCTATGTTTGTAGTTATCAATATATCTTTTTTTTTTTTGCTTTTTCTTCAATCATAATCAAAGCTTTAATCAATAACAAATGTTAATATTTCTTGCATATTTGTAGCAAGTTGATTGCTGTTTGGCTATATTATTTAAATTTAAATTGCAAATATATATATATATATATATATAGATATATAAATATACATGATATAAGTAGCGACAGATCGAATCCAATGATATATGATTTTTTTTAGTAGAACATGAAAAAAATGAAATTCTTATCAACTAATTAGAAAAGTTGACTTTTTTTTTTTTTGAATTGTAGATCATATAAAGACATTATTCTTTTGTAAGAAAAAACGATCTAATAGAAGTGTTGAAGTGTAAGGTTAAAAATTTGGACCGCCCTCCCCCATAGACCATGACAGATATTGTTGATATACGATCAATGACATCTTGTTCTAATATATTATTTACTTCCTAATTGCATTTCTAAAAGGATTAAGTAACAGGATAGTAATAAAATGTGTCCCAAAATAGATAAAGTAATATGCCTATGATTAGTAACAATAAATACATCGTGTTTACATGTTAATCCTACAAGGATTACACTAACAGCTTTTTGTTTTTACTTCCTTTTTGTTCCAATATACTTGTTTGATTCAACTGAAGATGTTTATTTTTTTTATCAAATTTTGCAATACATGCTGATCGAGAGATATTTGTAAGCTAAATATAGATATAAGAGACCGAAATTTTAGCTCGAGACTAAGTTTATCTCATTAATCTACATAAAAAAATACATATTTCTATGAATAGTTAGTACATTACGTAGTGCTCAGCACGACACATTTAGATCGAACAATAATCCGAAGGTTTTATTCATTAAGATGGCATAATGTGTAGCAAAAGGGCATAGTACTAAGCGGTATCAATTTAGATCATACTATGATTATAGCGTTCCGCTGAGAACTATTCAGTACATCAACTATTCGTAGAAATATGAGTTTTTTGAATGTAAAATTTCAAATTTTTTTTTTAATTTTACTGTTACAAAACACGAAATTCATGATATTTTATCAAGTTCTGTTTATTTGAATAATCCATAATAAAAATAAAATGATTGATAATCGTGAACATATGAAGAATTTTTGTGATGGTACCAAAATAAAAATATACATCAATAGTAATAGTGACAGATCAGACGGTAAGTAATGATGCAACTACTTATTGTATTGTATCAAAATCAATACCCACCTGGATATGTGAAAATAGCTATAGAAATAATTTGATGAAAAACTTGTAAAGATCAATTATCTAATGAGATAAAAATATAATCAAATAAATACCAATTTCCAATTCTACAGCAACAAAGCTAATGAATTATACTGATTTCTAAAAATGAATATATCCATTTATGTTTGTAATCCGATACTCATGATAAAATTGATTAGATTAAAAATTAAACTATTAATTGGATATTAACATTTTTTGCTTTTATAGTACTACGTTTATTTTTTATATCTATCTTATATAGTACATAAATTCTATGACAATTTTCTTTTTCATTTGACTAATTATTTTTGCAAACTGTTACAATTGACATAAGAAAAAAAAAAGGGCAATACATTAATTTCTTTCTACGGTAACTTGTCAACATCAGGCATGAAAAAAACCAGCTTCTTACTTTCATCAATAATTCAATGTTGGTTTTTTTTTTCCTCAATATTCTTGATAGAATGACCTCATAGATAAAGGAAATCATAGCCAACTGTCAGTAGTCATAGTATAAAAATCAAACAGAAAATTATATTCATTCATCATGCTAATACAACTCTACATGCAAATAATAAATTAAACATGTAAATCTTTTGTTAATTTTATCAAAATTTTAGAAGAACAAAACGAAACAACATCAAACAATCATTTGTTTTGTTTTTGTTCTTTTCAACAAGATAAATACATAATATGACGTTGCAAATTAATAATAAATCAAGTAACAATAGAAATTAACATCAAAATTCAATAGTCAACCAAATTTTGTTCTATTTGAATACTACGGCTCTCCTTATTCAAAAATCAATGTCGAATCAGGTACGCTGAAGTCATATGAAATTTTTAGAATATGTTGAAGCTATGCTAAAAATTTCAGCCATATATCATAACGTTTGTGGGAGATATTTATCAAACAAGAGTTAAAAATAGCTTACTCAACAAGCGAAAATTCTCTCTGTGATCCCGTCAATCTATAGATTTAATATTTTAATACTTGAAAGAATATGCCAGACTGTAGTACCTTTTTTTAAATTCTTACTTTTTGTGCGAAGAAAAAGCATAGCAAGTTCAATATATCATAAAACTCTCAAAATATAGTCATCCATTTATAGAAGTGTAATTTTATGTAATAATAATAAAAAAGTCCAATTGAAAAAAACGAGTTTTGTCAGGCACTGTGTCATGACATGCTCTTTCAAAACTATAAAAATCGATTAGTGACAACGAAATCCTTTGGAGAATTTTGGAAGGGGCATGATTAGAACAGTATAAACAGATGAAAAAATGAAAAAGATTTTCCACTTTTTTTTGTGGAGAAAAAAGCATATTCTCCAAGCAGCAGATGGCGAAAATTCTCGAAAAATTTTGGGAAAACAAAACGTTTTTTTGTTAAAGATTCAACTTGAAATAATCCTCCCATCCATTTATTCTTATTTTGACTAATATCATTGAAATGAACTTTTTTTTTTTTTAACATGGAGGAAAAAGCTTAAACTAATAAATAATTACTTGCTTAGATTTATTTAATTAACACAATCGTGCCTGGAAAATATCATCATTAATCATATTTCGAAAATTTTTTAGTTTATCTCGAATAAAAGAAAACAACCGGGTGTGAGAGATTTAAATTATGTCTACTAATCATTAATCATTTTCTATTCATGTCTCTGGAAAAAGTTTGTTTTTATTTATCAATAAGATAATTATACTTTTCATCACATTGAGCCAAAACCTATAAATCATTTTAATTCTTCTTTTGTTTTCTTTTTTTTCTTTCCGAATAACAAAGAATTCTATAGATAAGTTTGTTTTATAGTACAAAAACATATTATCGATCTTTTCTTTTACAAAATAAAGATTTATAAATAATATTTATTGTTAAAAAAATATTTTAGTTAAAATTTATTTTTTGTTTTTTTTGAATATTATCAAAATCAAATTAACATAGTATGAGTCGTGCAATAATAAATCATTGTTGTAATTCTAGTACATTACAATCCCTAATGTTTTTCTTTTTAGTGAACATGTCATGTCTTAATAATAATTGTTCCGATTGAAGTAAAGTTGATTATTATGCATCATTGAATGATTTCATTTAGATTTGTGTAAATTAGCATTTGAAACATAAAAAAATTTATTACTTCAACCAAAAAAAAAAGAATCTATTTCACATTTCAATGAATTCTAAGTTATGTTAATTGAGAGAAAAAAAGAAACATTTTATTCTCATTTTAACCGGCTTGTATATTATATATCGAAAAAATTTTCAAATTAATAAAAAACGATTCTTTTTTTGCTTCTATCTTGTAGAATTTAATAATCATAAATTTAAATCATTTAATAATCTCAAACTTTTTTAATCTATTAAATATTTACATTAGAAAAAAGATAATCATTAGTATATACTTAATTAACTTTTGTCTGTATTTCTAAGTCATTGTTATTACAATGACATTCAAGTTAATTGAAAATAATCAATCATGCATCATCGATTAATATGTTTCACTTGTTGTTGATATGTTATATACATTTTGAGAAGATGAAGTAAAGTATGAATAGCCTAATCACAAATGAATGGTTGCATTATTGATTATACTGAACAGCACTATACCGACGGCATATGCCTGTCAAGTGACTTCCGTCATAATATGATCGCTTACTTCTTGAGACATTGTAGAGTGAAATATATACACACATACGTTCAAAATAAAACAAAAGCAAGAATAAGCTTCTACTTTTTCACCGCCATATTATGCAGTCAGTGATTATCAGTATTATGTATATATGTGATTTAAGTAAGTTTTTTTTTTTTTGAGATATAGTCTGTTTGAGTATAATATAAGGGCAAATAGATGAAAGAAAAGAAAACATATATTGCACATCAGCTAAGTTTCGAATATCAATCGTCGGTCATCTGTCGCCTCTAAACAAAATCTTTTTCTGTTCGTCTTTTATAGTGTCGTGGTGAAGAACCTTGATATAATACATTGATAACACTTGTGGGTTTCCTTTTTTTTTTTTATCGCCGACAAAATATATTTATATCAAAAGAAAAAAAGGATTTGAACATTCTTTTTTTTTTCATCATTGTGACATCAATCCGAAGGCTTGTGTCTTCTTTATTATATTGATTGTTATTGAGGAACACATCAAGAGTTTTCCTCATCACAATTCGTCTGTTTTATCGTGTTATTGAACATTTTATCATTTTGAATTTTAATTCAACAATGAGATTAATACCATCGTTTCAATTACGTACATTGGGTCTTGGTCATTGTAAGTATTTGAATAATGTCGAATTGATATTGTGTCGTTTTTTTCTTTCTTCTTTTTAATTTAACAAAATAATTTGTATAAGGATAGGTTACATCTTAATCCGCACGTTTCTTTTTTTGTTTTATGTAATAAATTAATACTTATACCCTTGAATAGAACGAAGGTGTACATCCAGAGAGCAAGTATGTTAGACATAATGTCAAGGATTTAAGAATCATTTTTCTTTCTTTTTTTTTTCTCTTATGCGATGTTCCAGCTGCTGCTGCTGTTACTAGACAGAACCCGATGACACAATTCATTATACGATCGTTTTCTATTCTATGATAGACAGTTGCGTGTGAAGAGAATACAGTACGAGTTGATTACTTGAAGAGAAGAAATAAAAAAAATAAAAAAGAAGAAAGAAATCACTTGAATCGACAATATCGGTCATCGTCTTACAAATACATTTGTTTTATAAGACCATATTAATTAGACAAGTAGTAGTCATCGTACAGATGCTTGTCGTTATTACTCTTGTTCTTGTTGTTATTGAGCATCCTTATGATGTTATTTGCATATGTACGAGTTCCATTGAACGGAACAAATGAGTTGAAGGAATGCATTGTACAACGTTAGTTATTGATGAATGTTCCGGCAGGTTTCAATGACAAATGAAGATTGATGCTAGTTAAAGACATTCAATGTTCTTTTTGACTGTTACCTTTCATAGTGCAATTCAATGAATAAATGTATGTAAAATGGGATCAATGAACGTGTGTGAATGACAAATATGATGTTGATGTTTTTATTTTTTCTCATGTTTGATGATGTATACTTAGTCGTTATACATGCTAAAAGCGCGTGCCGGATTCTTTTTTTCTTTTAACATATTTCGTTATCATTAATTCAATGGATGAACTGTAAATTATCCTGCTCTCCTTTCTAGCAATAGAGTGAAAAAATGTATGTGAGACAGATGGTCAATTGTACAAAGCTCATCCTTTTGTGTGAATATGCGTATGTTGCATGTGTGCATGATTTTTTTTCCTCCCCTTTTTTCTCTCTCTCTCTCTCTCCTTGTCTCTCTATGTCGACTCTTCTTCTACAGCTTTACAGACATCATAGCATTGATCAATATGAATAGAGAAAGAAAATGCAAACGAGTGAGTAACAAAAAGAAAAAAAAAAGACAAACGACGTTTTTAACTCTAGTGTGAAGTGTAATAAATACTAAGAAGGGAAAAAATCGAAGAGAAATGGTATGACAACCATTAAATAAAGTTCGTCAAAGAATAATTTTAATAATTGTAACTGTACATTTTTCTCTTTGATTTTTTTCCTCTCTTGAAATAACATAAGTGTTTCGATTAAAAAATTAGTTACATTTTATTATATGTATATATGCATGAAAGTAAACTCCTCTCCAACCAACGGCAACGTGCTCATCCATTGAATATTTTGTGAGTAAGATAAAAAATGTAACATAGCATAAATGAAGAGTAAACGAAAGATTCCTACTGATTGAACACGTTTTGTATGTGTGTAATCTTCTGTTGATAAATGGATCGGTGAATGAAAGGACACCCGCCTCCCATCTCTTTTTTCTTCTTTTTAGTCTTCTTTACTTGAAGTAAATATACATAAAAATGTTCACTCATATAAACAGAGTGTAAGATTAAGAAGAGAAAGAACAAACGATAAAAATCATCATCTATATATAACTATTATTACTTCAAGAGAATGTATAAATGTCTATACATATTCGATTATGCAAAAAAAAAAAAAAAGGTTCACGGGCAAATTCAAATGATTTAACTCGATACGACATTTTGGTCTGCGCTTCATAAAAAATAACATTGATTGTAGTCGTTCGATAACTTATGTGTTATATGTGTGTGTCTCGTCGTGCTCAAAACGACCGAGAAATTATTATTATTATTATCGCATGTTTCTTTTCGTGAGGTATCCTTTTTTTTTTTTTGCTCTTTGACGAGACAGACAGACATAAATATGAAAATGAAAGTTGAACATCATACATCTTGTTGTTTCCCTTGTCTTCACTTAATTTATATTAAGTGAAGAAAAAAATGAAAGAAGAATATCATTTAGTAAGTTATTATATTATAAATTTTTTTTTTTTTTTTGTTCTTTTATACTTGCTCCAGATTGATTGTCATCTTTCTTTTTTTACATATCTCATACATATATATTTGTAACAATGGTTGATTGTCTGTCATGTCAGAGTTGTTGTGGAAGTTTACGTTCCACTAAACTTTATCCCAAAGAAAAACGGCCTCTATCAAGAAAACGTGCTGCTCAAAAAATTTATCTACAAAAACAAATTCAGAACAGTAATGTTAATAAAAGTAAGTGAATACGTTTCTTTTTTGTTTTCATTTTATCGTTTTACATATGATATTAATTAATTCTATCGGACTATAACATGATGTAATAACAATAAGTAACTTGAGAATTTCACATATGTTTACGCATAGTTTCGAGAAGAAACAAAATTCATTATAAAGCTTTTTATTCTTACATTTATCTATTGTATATATAAATTTAATTATAGAATAATAATTTTGTTATTAAAAAATAAATATCAAAATTTTCTAATTGATTAGAATAAATATAAAACATGAAATGTATATCATATTTCCTTTTTTTATGATCTCGTAATTGATAATTTCATTTTGTTTTTCTTTTTTTGTTTGTTGTGTTGTTTTTAATAAGTAGATTAAATTTAAAACATATGCTTTTAAATGATTAGATCATCAATATTTGCATCAGCCGGAAGCTGATTATGCACTTATTTCTGTCGAGACATATATTTGTATAGTCATTATTTCGACAACAACAATAATAACACTACCACTAGCCTTCATCTATAGACGAACGATAGAGTTGATCCGCTTTAATCAATTCAGTTGATCATCTTCTGTTTCTCGTTCGCCTTGCCCATCTGATCCTCGTAATTAGTCTTTTTTTTTTCTTTTTCTTTTGTTATTCGTAAAGATCACTATTGTACATAGAGAAGAAAAATGAGAAGATTAGTATCATGTCATTGTTTTAAACTTTAACTTAACTACTACAAGAAAAGGTAACAACGATTAAATATAGTCAATTGTTAAAAAGATCATCGACATGCAAGACATTGAACAAGATTCATATAGTTATCATCGATTACATGAAAAGATTGCACTTGTGTCATTACTTATGAAAGAGATGAGAGATGAGCAACAGCAGCAGCAGCAGCATCCGCAAAGTTTTTTTCTTTCATCTACTAAGAAACGTTTGGGTATCTCTTTTTTTTTTTTTAATTTTAAATTTTTTTATACATTATTCATCTTTTATTTATTTAGGTACGTTTTCATGTGACAGTTTAAGTTGTGTAAGTAGTAATGTACAGACTAAAATGAAACATCGTGATGTTAATAATAATAAAAATAATAATAATAATAATAATAATATATCAACATCAATGGCAGATGAACAGAATCATGTACTAGAATTTTATGTGTTTAATATTAGTCATGAACGTAATCTTAATTTAATAATTGATTCCAATGATAAACGTTTAATTATTTTTTACAATATTTCCAATGGTTTATATGCAATTGGAGTTAGAAATGGTATGTTAAATTTATTTTTTCTTTTTTTTTTATGTTAGTACTAAGATGATAACATATCTGAAAATATTATTCAATTATATGTTTTTGGTCTATTCATTTAAATATGTTTTTTGTCATTGAAGCAGCTAGCATGATGTGATTCAGTAAATGTATATTACCCACTAGGGTATTCGAATATGACTGTTCGTTGTTTCTTTCTTTCTTTTCTCGTTCTTTTTCTTGTTCTCATCATTCATTCTTTCTTTTCCTTTGACATTTTGCCCGTAAAAGACATCGGACGCCGCTTCTATACTGAAAAAAAACGCTTAACCGGCAACCAAGTCAGACAACATAGTTGCAGTAATAACGTTATTTCTCTTTATAAAATATATATATATATATATGCGTGTTTGTGTGTGTCGTTGTTGATCCTTAGACGAAAACGCAAGAATAAAATTTTGCGTGTTCTATGCTGTTTTCTGTGAGCAATAGTCACGATTATTTAATGAAGATATACACAAGGTTTTGTATGCAATTCTTATGATAATTTACAATCATATTTATTATTACAATGTATGAAACATAAACAATGTTTTAACTCCATGTATGATCAAAGAAACCTTGACGATAAGGATAGAAAGAAGCAAACAGTAACATTAACCACTCGACGAATGTTTATGCGTATTTATCATTTACGTTATCATCGAAGATATAGAATTATTTTAGTTTTATTTGGTTTTCTTATTTTTGCTTATCTTATTATTAAACAAATGTCATCGAAACAATATGAACCAACATTAATACTTGATAATGAACGACATTTATTTATTCGTTTATTTAAAACCAATGATTTAAATAGAGAAAAAATTCGTCCATTTCGAATTTTAAGTGGTTCATTACATTATTTTCGTGTTTTACCACAATTGTGGTCTGATCGTATTGAAAAAATGAAAAAAGCTGGTTTAAATACAATTGAAACATATATTCCATGGAATTTTCATGAACCTGAAATGGGAAATTATAAATTTAATGAAGGTTTAACTGATTTAGTTAGTTTTTTAAAATTAGTTCATCAACATGAAATGTTCACAATAATTCGTCCATCAGGTAAAAAATAAAAAATTCTTGTTTTTGTCAAATTTTAATTTAAATATTTATTTAGGTTATATTTGTGCTGAATGGGAATGGGGTGGTTTACCAAGTTGGTTATTAGAAGATGATCAAATGCGTGTTCGTACAACACATCCAAATTTTATAAAAGCATTGAAAAATTATTATTCAGTTTTATTACCTATTTTATCTGAACATCAATATAATCGACATGAACAAGGTTCTATAATTGCATTTCAAATTGAAAATGAATATGGAAGTTATGGTAATGATAAAGATTATCTTGAAGCAATACGTTCAATGTATATTGAATATGGTCTTAATGAATTATTCTTTACATCAGATGGTAGAAATGATTTTTCGAAAGGTTCATTAGATGATGTATGGGCAACAGTTAATTGTCAAAGACAAATTAAAAAAAATGTTGAAAAATTACTTGAATTTCGTCCAAATCAACATATTATGATAACTGAATATTGGACTGGTTGGTTTGATTATTGGGGTGGAAAACATCAAACAGGTCAACAAAGTGCATATACTCCAAAAGAATTTGAAAAAGATCTTGAAGAAATTTTACTTAATTCAAAATATGAAATATCAATTAATTTTTATATGTTTTTTGGTGGTACAAATTTTGGTTTTACAAGTGGTGGACATCATTTTCCATCAGAAAAATATGCACCACTTGTTACATCATATGATTATAATGCACCATTAAATGAATCAGGTGATCCAACAGAAAAATATTTTGTTATACAAAATATAATAAAAAAATTCTATGAACAAAATTCACAATTAATTATTTATAATCATGAACGTATAATTGATGATACATTTGAAATAATTCAACCTAAAATATCAAAAAAAATTTCTTATGGAAAAATAAATATATTTGGTTATAAAACATTTGAACAAATACTTAATGATGATATTTTAACAAATAAATATCATATTCAAAATGGTCCTTTAAATATGGAACAAATTCAAATTAATAATAAAACAATTAGTGCATCACAAGGTTTTATTGTTTATACAAATAATAATATTCAAAATTTAGTAAAACAAAATGAAGAACATTATATAGTAATAACAGCTATTGCAGATAATGCTATTGTACTTGCTAATGGAAATGTTATACATAAATCTTTACATACAGATAATTCATTTCGATTTAATGTACCATCAAATACATCTTATTTAACAATTATTGTAGAAAATATGGGACGTATTAATTATGGTCCTACACTTGATCGTAGTCGAAAAGGTATTTTAGATAAAGTATTATTTGATAATAAAATTGAATTAAAAGAATGGACAATACATGTATTAGAATTTCGTCAAGGTATGTCAAGTATTACAGATTGGAATAAATTAATAATTGATAATAAAAATTCAAATACAATCTATGATCTTAAAAATGGTCCACAATTATTTTATGCACCATTTGAAATTGCAAATGAAAATTTCATACAAGATACATATTTAACATTCAATGGTCAATGGTCTAAAGGTGTTGCATTTGTAAATGGTTTTAATATAGGAAGATATTGGAGTATTGGACCACAACTTACATTATATATTCCAAAAGAATTATTATTTAAAGGTTTTAATCAAATACAATTATTTGAATTATATACATATGGAAAATCTATCGAACTCGTTGATACACCTGTGATCGATGCGTGATAATTATTTTTGTTTTGTTTTATTAGAACAGTTCGAATCCTTGTTTGTTTGGCTATTATTATGTTTACTATTTGAAAATCGATTGAAACGATTTCTGTATAATTGAAAATTTTTTTTTTTTTATGTTAATATTTTCGCAAACACTATGCTCTTTATAGTTAAGGTCAGAAAGGGATAGATACATTTCATAGCAAAAAAAAAATAGATCTAATTATAAATATGAATCAATGCATAAGTTTATGAATTCATTTACATGAACAATTTGATAAGAATCTATATTTAGTAACGAAAGAGGCTTCGTGAATAGCATTCTTCATGAACTTTTTTATATAATTTCTATTTCATAAACATGATTTTTTTTTTCCTTCTCAAACTATATTTTGATATAATTGAAGATTCATATATTTAAACGAGAGTACACCATTACATAGTATGGTTTTTTTTTTATTAAGTTTACTCAGAAATAATACAAGACAAAAAAAACCTACAAGAAATAAACGTGTAGTTTATATAAAGACATTTAATTTTTTTGAATATTAAATAATGATGACGAATGTGTAATTCTTACGTCAATGATATTCATACGATTAATTATTTAGAAATTAATCTCCTTACTATTTCAAATTATTGAATATAATTAATTAATTAAATATTTACTGTAAAGTGAAATCTCACTGGATGTAAACATCTTTATATTAGGCAATCAATAGTCTGCTGAAGAGAATTTTCCCAGGGACGAACTTCTCAAATATGAGTATTTCTTTATTGTGAGCACTGAGCGCTTCCTTCTGGCCCCATAAGCAATAAAAACCTCTTTAATGTGCGCAACATATGTTCTATCACTCACACATAGGACGAGATAAAAAATGATATTAATTTTATTGCGTGATAATAAACAATCATGAGACGCATGTAAAAAAAAAAGAAATGAATTCATTGTGCGTATTTCAAAGAAAAAAGAAACCAATATTAGACAAACAGTAACAGCGCCTTGTATAACATTTCATCCTTTTTTGCGTTAACAGCTAGTAATATTAAATTATGCCAACATATGTTGATTTACCTCTAATTAAAAAAGTTGAATAAATAAATCGCTGGAAAGAAGAAGAAGAAAACGATTATCTTATGCAATCGAACAGCGATTACAATTGAACACTTCTAAGTTGCAAAAAAAAAAAAGAAACTGAAAAGCACCTCAATAATAATAAGTACCTCGATAAAGTGATCACTTTTGGCTGATCCTGATGATACTCACATTAAAGAAATCTTATTGTGTATGATAATAGAAATTGTTTTTTTTTTTTGTCTTTGTTAAGCAACTCTAACATATAAGATCCTTCATATATAAAAATCTCTTTTTCTTCCATATGTCATTGAAATTTGTATATCTATATACAATAATGATCATAAGTAGATCAATTAAACTTTTTGTCATATACGATTGACACTATTTGTCAAAATAATGATCACACGAGTATATATTTAATAGACGACATTTTTTTCTTTCTTTGCTCATACATATAAAAAATTCAAGGATAAACTAACACTTTATTGACAAGTTGATTTATTTAAATATTTATACACATGTAAAGTTTATTGAATTTTTTTTTTGAAAAGAACTATTACATGAAAAAACTCAATTTTATTGGATTCAGTATTTTATCGAGATTTGATTAATCTTCCGGAAGGGCAAACAACTGTTTTTAGGAGCATAGACATATTTTACATGCTGCAATAGCTACAAACTTCGGATGGGTGTTGTCCTCCCTCGCTGGATAAAATATTGAATAGACTATCGATTTAGTAAATTAATTTTCATCTTTCAAAGTTAAACTATCAATATTTTAATTAGAAAAAAAAAAGGAAAATTAAATATGTTTTGAAAATTCTAAAGAGAAAATTAAAATCTTTTTCATTTAATATTCATAGAAAATAATTTACAATAACAAACTCTATTTTAATCAAATTTTCTCAATCAATTATTTCTATTTAAATTGATTTAAAATTCAAAAAACTTATTGAAATAATTATTTTGTTTTTTTTTTTTTTTTGATATTTTTTAGGAGATATTCTTGTTTTTCTTAATGATAAGAATATTTTTAAATCACCAATAACATTAACAAATGATCATATTAAATCAGAATTTTTAACATTACGTCGACATAAAAAATCAATATCTATTGGTATATGTCGTTGTACAGAACGATCTCTATTAAATAATACAACAATACAACATTTAAGTTCATTAACATTAGATGAATTTAAAAAATTATCTCTTGAACATTCATCAACACCATCACCTAATGAAAGTCGAAAATCATTAACTATTACAGATGAAATTATAACAAATACAGATTTAAAAACAATTTCAAATAAACATAAATTGATACATGAACAACACTATAAACCATTGGTTTATAAACGTAATACAAGTCCAAATAGAGATAGTGGTTTCATTGAAACAGATGGTAAATATAACATTTAAAGAGATAGGAGGCCATATCTTCCTATGACATGCCATCAAATTTGATCAGTTTGTTGAGAAAATACCTTCAATGTATCTGAATATTACAATATCTTTTGAGTTATGTAAGATCTAACAAGAGTTATGACATTTGCAAAATTTGTTTATTTGATGTCAGTATACAAAGTAATCTTTACCAAGTCTATTACTCTTACAATGCCTTATGGGAAAATTTTCCTGATGACAACTTGTTCAATAGATTTTTGCTTCTATGACATGACATATTCTGCTTTTAGAAGAAATGTCATTTTCTTGATGTTGGAGCCTTCAAGATATATCTGAAGGTGAAGTTTAGCATACCATGAAAAGTAGAAGTTTTGTGAAATATTAAATTATACGCTTGAGCATCATTACTTTTCAATGAAATTTTGTATGTAGTAATGTCTATCCATTAGGTATAGTATCTCTAAATAACAAGACATTTTTTACGCTGTACTGAAGAAATATAAAAAAGATTTAATTAGTATTATAGTTACGACACTGATTCAATTATTTTTTATGTCTTCAGTACAGCGTCAAAATGTCTTCTAATTTGAAGATAATATACATGGTAGATAGACACTTGTACATACACAAAGTTTCATTAAAAACTAATGATGCTAAACCGTGTAATTTAATATTTCATAAAACCTCTATTTTTCATGGTATGCCGAACTTCACCTTCAGACATATCTTGAAGGTTTTAACTTAAAAAAAAAACCCGATATTTCTTTTAAAAGTAGAATATGTCATCTCATAGAGGAAATCTATTGAACAAGCTTTCATGAATAAAATCTTCCCGAAAGGCATATTATAAGTGTAGGCGACTAGGTAAGGATTACTTTTTCTATTGACATCAAATAAGTAAATTTTGCAAAGCTTATAACACCTGTTAAACCTTACTCAAACTAAAAGATATTGTAATATTCAGATACTTGAAGGTATTCTCTAAAAATTGATCAAATTTGAGGACATGTCGTAGGAAGACATCCTCAGCTTATAACTATTAAGTTTATGTTTTATTATTTTATATAAATGTTTAGGCACAAATACATCGATGTTAACAGATCGTAGTGTTATTTCAAATGTTAATAATAATAATAAACGTCGAAGTAAAATATCATTAGAAAAAAGTGAAGATGGATCAATGGATACACATAAATCACTTGATTCACTTCAACAATCTATTTCAAAAATAACAACAACAACAACGGAACCAACTAAAAAGAAACCATCTAGTTTGATGTAAGTAAAAAGACAAAACAAAAAAGAATTCAAAGATTTTAAAATATATTAATTATTTAAAATTTAGTTATTCTACACAAAAACGTGATAAACATGTTCGAACTCAAGATAATGTACCAATTCAAACTGTTACTGATGCATGTTTTATTTATCGTCGTCAAGTTGTTAAACAAGATACGAATGATGATGAAAAAGCAGCTATAATTACTCGTGGTCGTGAAATAGCATATGAAGCTGCAAATACACCAACAATTCCATCATCAATGCCTAATTATACACGTGATCAAATTCGAGAACTTTATGGTGAATTAGATAAAAAAACACGTCGTTTACAAGATGATGAATATATATATCATTCATCAAATGGAAAACATCAATGGAAATTAGCATCACCAACAAATATGAAAAAAATTACTGAATGTCCATTACCGAAATTTCGTCTTGATAAAACACCTGAACATAATGATGAAACATTACTTATGGCTGCATATTTATCAACAGGTATAACAAATCCACGAATAAAACCAATTGTACCTATTGATAATTTTCATTCAGTTATGATGAATGCAAGTGCAAAAGTTAATGAATGGGCACATAATAATGAAATATATTTAACACCAATTAATAAAAATATTATTCATACATCAAATAATGATCATTCAACAATGAATTCATCACCACCATTAGTATTTGATGTTCATTTTAATATAAATCAACTTGCTGCACGTACACCAACAGATAATAATAATAGTAATCGACCAACATTCTTAGAAGTTATTGAACAACAACAAACAACAGATCATTCAAATCAAACTAATCATAATCAAGAAAATCGTCGTTCTATTCGACGACAACCAGATACAACAGATACAATATCATCATCACCTGATTCAAATGATATTGCTTTAGAAACAACACCGTCAACACCTGGTTCATGTGGAATGTATCTTGAACCTTATATGCGTCGAGGTTATGATTTACCATCAGTTGATCATGATATACGAGATTCTTCATGGCAACATACTGATAATGAGGATATTGATGAATCAATTAGATCAATGAAAAATGTAAGTTTGATTTTTTTTCGAAGAAAAAAAAATACATTAATTAAGTATAATTTTCATGTCTTTTTCTCTTTCGAAGAGGATATTTAAAATTTCGGACGGGCGAAAATGTATTTTTGGAGGTACAGTAGGATCTGTCGGATGCAAAATTGTTGGACTCGGATTAGGGCTGCCAGCTCTGAAGTGTAACCTATCGAAAGTGGCGCTACTTTCAATGTATTGTAGTTCAGACTTGATAGATCCGATCGAACAGTACTTTGATGTTCTCAATGAAATTTTCTAATCGGAATTGGATAGCCCTCCCGAAGATACGAGATGGTTTTTGCATTCAGTGACTAGCGCATCCTACACATTTCTCAGACGGCTAGAGACCATAAAGTTCAACATTTGTTCAGCCCACACTCGACAGGCTCAAAAGTACAGACACATAGTACATCATACAATAAGCACAAACTTCTGAAGGGCCCGTTCGATGTTCGAAGGGATGCCGTTCCCTTAACCTCCCTCGCGCGCGCTAGATAAAACACCGATACAATTAAAAATCTATTACACACATTGTCATTAATTTCAAAATAATCAATAAATAATGAATATAATTTATATCATGTCATTTTTAATTCTAATTGAATTTTCTTTGATTAGATAACTCCAATTGAAAGTCCAACAACATCAAAGCTTGATACTAATATTCTTTCATCACAACCAATGACATCTCAAATTAATGATATGGATAGTTTGATTGATTTGGAAGATGGTACAACTGTTTCTTATCACACAGCTAAAGAATCTCGTCTGGATAACACTAATCAATCAACATTGTCTGTTGAAAGTGATGAAACAGTAAGTAGTACTCATCATCAACCTAGTGTACGAGATGAACTTATAAATAATACTATGTCACCGGAAGAAAGTTTTTATTATGATGCATGTACATCACCTACACAAACAAATCAACAAACATTACCATCAACAGATAAACAAGATATTCTTATAGATAATTTAACAAATTTATTAGAACAAATTGAAACATTTAATTATAGAAAGCAACAATTATTACCAACAGTTGATGAAGAAAAATCACGTTTATCACCTGAAGGTGAAGAATCAACAACAAATATTGATTGTTTAGTTACAATTGTTGATGATATACATGAATATAATCAAAGAAAAACAACAAATACAATGGATAGTCTTTTATTTATTTATGATGATGATATTAATGATGAACAAGCAAATTCATCAATTGATAATCTCGTTGAAATTGTTCATTCAGCTCATGAAACAACCGTATGTGTTAATAATTTACTTTTTATTTATGATGATGCTATAACACCAACGGATGATGAACCAAAAAAAATAATAAATGATTCAGATGAATGGTCATATGATAATTTAATAATTGATCAAAACGAACAAAATAATATTGATAATTTAGGCCTTATTATACATGATGCTTTAACAGTTAGATTTCAAAAACCAATTAAATCTCAACAAATTAGTGAAGTTGAAGAATTAACAACTAATATTGATAATCTAACTCCAGTTGTACATGAAATTTTAACAACAAAAATTGAAAAACCAATTGATGAAATTAGTCATGAAATTGAAGAACCAATTTTTGATATTGATAATTTAACTACGATTGTTCATGAAGCTTTAGCAGCTCAATCGCAAAAATCAATAAAAATAAAAACAACTGATCAATTTAATTCTGATGTTCAAGAAATGATTGATGAATCAATGACTGATACACATAATCTAGGTACCATTATTCATGATACTTTATCAACTAGATTTCAAAAACCAATAAAAACAAAAACAACTGATCAATTTAATTCTGATGTTCAAGAAATTATTGATGAATCAATGACTGATACACATAATCTATGTACCATTATTCATGATGCTTTATCAACTAGATTTCAAAAACCATTAAAAATAAAAACAACCGATCAATTTAATTCTGATGTTCAAGAAATTATTGATGAACCAATGACTGATATAGATAATCTAACTATAATTGTCCATGATGCTTTATCAACTGGATTTCAAAAACCAATAAAAATACAAACACCTATTGAAATCGATCATACATTTCAAACAGAAATATTTCCAGAATTTATTGATGAATCAATATCTGAAAATCTAGAAAAAACAACTAATGAATTCGATCAAGAATCTAATCCTTCTGTTAATGAATTAATAGATGATAATATTCATACATCAGAAACAATTATTTATGAAATTGAACCATCAAATGAACAATTAAATCCTACGATATTAGAATCTCAATCATTACCCGTTAGTAATCTATCACAAATAATTAGTGGCACACTTTTAACAAGTTCACATTATCATCAAGATAAAAATAAAATTGAATATAATATTAAACATCAATCATTATATGATGAAGAAATTTATGAAGAATATGGTTATCGTCGTACAACAACAGATTCAAATACAGATGATATTGTTGAAAAATATGAAGAATTATGTCGACGTTATTTATCGAGTTGTGATCAATATCAAACAACAGCTAAAAAATTAGATGATGAAATAAATCAATTTGAAAAAGGTTTACATGAACAAAAACAAAATATTTTAACACCAACAAGTGATACAACAACAAGTGAAGAATTAATAACAACAATTGAACGTGTTATTGATATGCGTGATCAAACAACAGTTAAAAGAAATGATACAGATGATTATTGTTTGACATTAAATGTTCAACGACAACCAAATTATATAGGAAAATATGGTTTTGATTTTGAGGAAATATATGATGGAAAAATTCAAGTTTCAAAAATTCTTGATGAAATCTATTGTCCCAATATAAATATTGGTGATGAAATTATTAGTATAAATAATGATCGAACATTTAAAACATATGAACAATGTCAAAAATTATTTGATTCATTATGGAAAAATGACTATGAAACTATACAAATAACTGTTATTAAATCAGCTAACAACATTCCAATAACAAAAAGTAAATAGATAATAAATTTATTTAAAAATTATTTCTTTTGTACACATTATACTATATTCTCTGTATATTTATTTTGTAAATTCATAACTCCAAAAAAGATAATCAAGAATTAACGTTAGTTAGTTGAATTTCAAGATCTATATTCAATGTTATAACCGATAGGAATTGTAGTGCTCTATCTTATTTTATTTATTTTTATCTATTAGAAACTAAAGTAGAAAAATAAGTCAATTTAATTTAAAGGATTGCGACTGTTTCAGAGATATACGGAGTGACTTTTTTTTTTTGGTCCAACAAGGAAAGTCCTCCAACTGATAAATCGCTTTTAACTCCAAGCTATAAATAAGCTATGAATATCTTGAAAAACAGTTCCGATTCTTAACTTATTGCTGCTGAGATACTGCACTTTTACAGTAGTTTTTAACATGAATACTGTAGTAACAGAAAAATTGATTTTCGAATTTCGACTAAAAATTTTATATAGAAATAAGCCTTGATGAAAATAGTTTATTGTGAAAGTTTCAGATATTTTTATTGTTTCTATTTCAAGATACAATCATGATAAAAGCGCGTCTGTGACATCGCTCATATATACCCACACATTCGATGTTCTTATTTCAGAACAAGAATAGATAAAATGGCAGCATACTTTCATGATTAAATATTCTCGTCAAGGCTTATTTCAATGCAAAGTTTCAAGTCGAAATTCGAAAATCTACGAGCTCGAACTGTTTTCCAGATATGTAAAAACTCATTTAGATCTACATGATGCGCATAGTCGTGACTCAAAAGTAATTAATCAGTCGAGCGACATTTCTCATGAGATATTATCGTGTGAATGTTTCAGATCTTGTTGTTGTTGTTGCTGTTGTTGTTCCTATCCCTAGATACAGCTACGGTGATAACGTGTCATTTATACCACTCATAGATAACAGTAGATTTAATGTTCTTATTTCAAGATAGAAGCAAATTAAAATACTTGAAACTTTTGCAACAAACTATTCTCGTTTAGCCTTGTTTCTGTACAATGTTTCCAGTTGAAATTCGAAAAATGAGTTGTTCTAGTGTGCCTAAGGGGAACTACGGTATTCAATTAAAAATTATCATAGCTTTGCTGTATCTATGCAGCAATAAGTTAAGAGTCTAAACTTTTTTCAGAATATTTAAAACATATTGTAAATCTACAGGATGCACGTAGTGTCGATTCAAACGCGATTAATTATTTGAAGGACTTCTCTTATAAGATAATATGACACTAGTAGATTATGTTACTTGATTTGATATGAGTCGGTTCAACAAAATTAAGCTCTATGGATCAAAGTTGGCATTGTAAAATATTTCGACAATAAAGAATACAATGATATGTTAATAAAAAACGAACAACAAATATTGATTTTGATAATATTTTTTTTATAGCCTCTGAACCGGTGTCATTACAGTCAAGTTCTCTGTCTTGGCCATTATCAACAGCTGAATCAGGTAGGATAATAGAATACATTTTTTTTGCTATTCAATTTTTTATTGATTTCTGGGCATTGGATATTGCATGATAATCGTTTGTGGGCAGTAGTAAAAGCTTTGGTGTATGCACTATTGCTTTTAATAGAACTATAGAATATCACTTTTTTTTTTCAAAAATGCATATGCACCTAAAAGAAACCACATGAACATGTAATGTGTATGTGATTAATGTTGGATTTGTACATTCTGATGAGAAATTGAATAGATGACTCTGTTACATATACACACGCATACATATTCGCTATATTCTTCTCTTATATAAAGAGTACAACAGTACTCATTTCTCTGTATCGCTGTGATACATACACACTCACACATTCGTTAAACATTCAAATCAAGAAATTCATTTTGTTTTTTTTTATCTGTGTATAAATTATAATGCCTACTATCTATGATGTACAACGTGAAGAGATGTATACAACTGATTCACGTTTAAATACAACATATGATGCATATAATTCTATTGGTTATATGTCAGCTATAGCACCACGTCAAGTTATTATAACTCGACCAGTAAAAAATTTTAGTAGTGGAAATCGAAGTATGACATCAAAAATGACTGTATCACAATCAATATCAAGTAATGCTGTACCATTACGTGGTACTATTGGTATTAGTAAGTGGGCATTAGTTCCATTTACTAGTCAACGTGTTGAAGAAAAACGACAATTAGCTGAATTAAATGATCGATTTGCTGAATATATTGGTAGAATTCGTTATTTAGAAGCTGTTAATCGTAAACTTAGTCGTGATTTGGATAATATACGTAATAAAAAAGGTATTGGTTTACAACGTATACGTGAAATAATAACACGTGAAAAAAAAGAAGCTGAAGATACATTAAAACGTATGGATGATGATGTACGTTCAGGACAAAATAAACGACAAGAAAGTGAACAACGTCTTAAACAAGTTGAACAACGTTTATCAAATGCACAACGACCTGAACAAATCAATAATGTTAAATATCAATTAAAACAATTGCGAGAAAAAATTATTGATCTTGAAAAAAAAATTGAATTAATACGAAAAACAATTCTTGATAATGATGATGAAATTACTTTGTATAATGCTGAATTACAACGTATTCGATCTGATGTTGCAAATCTTATATCTGAAATAGCTAATGAAACAACACAAAAACAATTATTAATAGCTGAAAAAACTGTTCTCGAACAAGAATTAAAAGCACTTGAAACAGCACATAAATTTGATATCGAACAAATTCGTTCAAAAGTTACTATAGCTAATGTTGATCCAGCACCATTTTTTGAAGGTGAATTAACATCAGCTATACGTGAAATACGTAAACAATTTGAAACATTAACTGATCAACAACAACAACAATTACAAAATTATTATCAAGCTAAAGTTAATGGATTAATTGAATATCATCAACCAAAACAACTTATTGAATCACAATGGCAAACAGAAAAAATTCGTGAAATAACACGTAGTATAACGGATGTACGTAGTCGAATTAATAATTTACAAATGGAAAATCAAGATCTTGATAGACAAATAATTGATATACGACAACAAATACAATCAACAACATATCAAGATGATCAACGTTTAATTGATGAACAAAAACATTTTCGAGATGAAATTGATCGTCTTAAAGGTTATATAAATGATTTAGAAAAATATCGTACAACACTCGAAGAAGAAATACATCGTTATCGTTTATTACTTGAAGGTAGTACAAATCAAATTGGTCTACGGCATTTTGCTGAAGAAGCAGAAAAAATAATGAATCGTGGTCGATCATTACTTGATTCACTTAATTTATGTTTAATGAGAAATATATCAGGTCCAATCAATTCACACAATATACATGAAGTTACATATTCATCAGCGACAACTGCTGGTATCAATACTCGATCACCATCAGTATCACGTGCTGATTCACCTCATTATTAATACTAACAAAAACAACAAATTTGTTGATCATAAACAAGCCAATATCTGTAGAAATAAAATATGTTTTAGTTTAAATAACCTTCATTCACGATTCTTATGTGTAGTTGTAACTTGAATAAAGCAGAAAAAAAAAAGAAAAATACAAAATCTCTAGCGAACATTATCCTTTGATAAATAATCATATGTTTGCCGTTCGAAATATGTATTCGAGATACATATTCCGAGTATGTGTGCGTGTGTATATATGTAAATGGCAAGATGAAATCTAAGCTTTTTTGAATAGATGAGAACGAGCGACAGAAATAGTATGCATGTTATTAACTATACAAATGTCTTTTGTCTTCTTTTGTACGTGTGCATTGTGTATCTTTAGCTTTAGGTTATATTATACATAGACGGGTTTATTTACTCGAGAAAAAGCACATCGGCCAAATGTACATAGAAAGAAAAGAAATAATTCTTCTCCTTTTTTTTTTCTTTTTCTCGTTCTTTATCTTGCCCGATGCGTCTCGCTTCGTTGCTATCTTAAGTAGGCTTGAAACTGTTTGTAGTATGTATGCAGACCACCATCGAATGATTAAACAGTAACAGGCAGTAAACAGAGAGAGAGGGACAGAGAAAAGAATTGATCTCGTTTTTTCTCCTCGATACAAATTCACAAGCAGAGGAAAAAATAATTGCCTACATATGCCCACCACAAGCAACTGTGGTGAAAGAGAGAGAGAGAAAGACAGACCGATAGAGAGAGCGAGCGAACAAGATAGATCTTATTTGCATGATGATGTTTCATTCGCCTCCTCTTTCTCGTCGAATCATAAAGCATATAGAACGCAAAAGAAAAAGAAAAAAAGTTTAGCTCGATAAAAGGGCCATGTCTACCCTTAGTTGCACTCATTTTTTTCTCCTTTTTCTTTTTTGTGTTTGTGTGTGCGTGCGTATATTTTATCACGAATATCCTATTGAGCTTCAGATTTCATCGCCAATACACTAAATAACAACAGCAACAAAAATATCAGTAAAATGCAAGGTTACGATGATGAATTCGCGAAGACAAGTTCGTCTTCATATAGTTCATATAAATCTCAAATAACACCACGATCAACAAATGTTCAACGTCGTTCAGGTGGTCCATCAGGTATAATGACACGTATGTATCAATCATATTCAACATCAGGTGGTAGCGGTGGATTTAGTACTGGTGGTCTTGGTGCTGGTTTATCAGGTTTAGCATCAATTGCTGGTCTTGGAAGTTTTTCTGGTATTCCATTACGACCAAATCGTGGTTCATCAGCATTAGTTGCTGTTAATGAAACACGTGAAAGAGAAAAACGTGAATTAAGTCAATTAAATGATAAATTTGCTCAATATGTTGAAAAAGTACGATTTCTTGAAGCACAAAATCGTAAATTACAATTAGAATTAGAAGCTTTACAAAATAAAGCTGGACAAGGTTCATCAAAAATCAAAGAAATGTATGAAGTTGAAATGAATGAAGCTAAAAAACTTATTGATGATACAACACGTGATCGTGCTGCTGCTGAAGTTAAAGCTCGTGATGCTGAAAAAGAAGCTGGTAAAATATATTTTGCTTTTTATTAATCAAAATTTTGAAATTTCAAAAATAAAAATAATTTTTTGTTAATTATTTAAGGTCGTTATCGTAAACGTTATGAAGAAATATTAAATAGTCGTGAAACTGATCGATCAGCTATTGATCGTCTTCAACAACAAATAGCTGAAAATGAAGCACAAATTAATTTATTCCGTCGTCGTTTAGGTGATCTTGAAGATGAAGCACGACGTTATAAAGCTGAAACACAACGTTTAGCATCGGAAATTGCACGTTTACAAAATGAAATACAAAATGAAACATTTGTTAAAAGTTCACTTGATACAGAAAAAATGGCACTTGAAGATGAACTTGCCATGCTTAAACAAATGCGTAAGTAAAATATAATAAAAAAAACAAATAATTTTTTTTAAAATTTTATTTCTCTATTCATATATAGATGAAGCTGATTTGAATGAATTACGTTCAAAAACTGTTGTTGATGTTAATTTGGATCCATCACACTTCTTCCGTAATGAATTAGCACAAGCTATTCGTGATATTCGTAATGAATTTGAAGCATTAAATGAACAACAACGTGCTGATTTACATAATCGTTATATGATGTCATACAATGAACTTATTTTACGTCATCAAAAACCAGATCTTGATCCAATTCAAAGTGAACAACAACGTGTACAAGAAGAAAAACTACGCACAACATTATTAACAACACGTAATGAAGTTGCACATATGAAAGCAAGAAATGAAGAATTAAATAATCGTATACGAGAACTTCAATTACATATTGATCAAGAACGTGATGACGGTATGAGAAACAAAAAAAAAAGAAAAAATAACAATATATAAATATTATATTATTTTTGTTTTAGGTGGTCGTTTAATACAAAAACGTGCTGCTGAAATTGAAGAATTACGTCGTAAATTAGAACAATTACAAAAAGAATATGAAGAAGTTACAAATATGAAGACATCATTAGAAAAAGAAATTAATACATATAGAGAATTACTTGAAGGAACAACTAATCGTGAAGGTCTTAAACAAATTGTTGATCATGTTGTTGAAGAAGCTCGTCGTATGGAAGCTGAACGAGCTGCTGGTTCGGGTGTTTCTGGTTCAATCTCATATTCAGGTGGTGGTGGTCGTTCAACAACAATTTCACGTACATTTATTAGTAGCAGTGGATCTGGATCAGCCGGTGCTGGAATTAGTGGTTTAGTCACTGGTGGTGCTGGTCGTGTCAGCAGTAGTTATGGTGGTACACAAGGAGGTAGTGGTGCCGCATATTCGCATGCATCAAGTCGTCGCGAATATACATCATCAAGTTAAACATATCGGGAAGAAGAAATCTTGAATCAAAAGATTAATAAAAAAAAATAAAAAAATAAACTTTTCTCATACTTATCATTTTTAACCTCTAAGTGTATCTCTCTTTCTCTCTCTCTGTCTTTGTGTTTATTAAGGCTAATTAGATCAGTTTTTTTGTTGTGTAAGAAAAAAAAAAATATTTGTTTTTGGTGTTCAGGTCATCCTTTTAGCAATATATATGTATATGATTTGAAAGAGGAGAAAGATTTGGCAGTTTTGTTTTGCACATTCATTTTGCTTTGGTGATGGATTATAAATTATAAATTGTATAGAAATTTAAAAGCAATGGTGATGGATGAACAAAAAATGGAAATCTATACAAAAATAATGAATGATTAATGTATTGACAAAATGATTTATAAGAAAATTTTATTTGAGAATAATCAGTTAAAGTTTTTCTGATGATTAATCAACAGTAAAAATAGTTCGATATTATTTTTCATTTCGAATCTAGATCGATAACTTTAAAAGAATAGTCTGTTTCAATCAGATTTCATTAATAAAACTTCTAAATTTCAATTTTTAAACATGTAGAAGAAGAAACTATGTTTTTTTTTTTATTATGAGTAGAATTAATCATCGAACGTAGTATAGAGTTACTAATAGCAATAATCATTTGTGTGACAACTTAGAAGAACTAGATATATTTATCATTAGCAAGGATACTGTTGACAACATCGATCAAATAAATTGAATAACATATAATCTTACTAGAAAATATGAATTCATTTGAGTTTCTTATTTTCATCAATAAAAACAAGAAAAAAACTACTTTTAGCTGATAAAATCCATTATTATTATTAAAGTTTTAATATGCAAAATATATTGCATAATTATCATATTTATGATATGCTTAAGTTGAAAGGATCAAATATTTTTATAGTGTATGTCATTGATTTTTATAGAGGCCAATGTCATTAACTTTTCTCTTTCTAATCATAAAGTATTTGATCTCTTAATCATTTATCTTCTTGATGCATTGCAAAAAAAAAAACCACACTCATGACGATTACACTTATAGAAAAATAATACTAGCTTAATTGATGTTCAATCAAATTACTTCATATTTAGTTGAGTGCAAAAGATTTTTTGTTAATATTAATTTTATATATATTCATAGATTATATAATATCAAGACAATTAAATCTTTTCTTATTAATTCTAATTAAAAAACTAGAATTCTTTTTTTTTTTAAATATTAATGAATATCATGAAACATTGAGAATAATGTCCTTAGAAAAGAATGTAAGATGATATATTCAGGATATAGTTTTAATTTCCTGAAATGAAATACATATAATTATTAAGAAACTAGTGATTAGTGTCAATTTTCAATTACTCGATTTTTTTTCTATCCAATGAAAATTCTTGAAACACATTATATCGAAATTTCTTTCCTTCTTAAGATATGTATCAGATCAAGGTTAAGTGAAGAAAAAAAAACAACAAAAATTCTGAATATTAATGGTTCAATAAATAAGACATTCGTAGTTATGGAAAGAATCCTTTTAAAATTCTATACTCATTGATTGCCTAATAAACCGATTTGTCTTCATTTATATATATATATATACATTTGGTAATGTTCATTCAACATCGAAAGATCTCATTAGATACGAACGCGTGCTTCGCATTGGATCTTCCGATTGATAATTTTGTCTTATTTTCTTTCATATTCGACTATTGACGAAGATGCGTCAAGTACATAGACACACTACTTATTTCTATCAATCAGGAAATGACATCCTTTTAAGAAAAATTGATGCTGATGAGACTATTGTTATTGTACTCTTTATATTTATTCAGAGTACATAGAGAGCGAAAGAAAAAGGAAAAACGATTAAGAATTTGTGTATTTTTTTTATTATGTCCGAACGTTTTGTAAATATAATTAGATTCCATCAAAGGTTATAAAATAAGAAAAATTTCCAATCATTTTTGTAACTCATCGTGTATGTAATTTATATTTTCTCATCAGACATGTACGTCATCATTATATATCGTCTTTTTCCATTACGCATGATTGTGGAGTGACACGAGTAAGGCTAAATAACGTCGTTGAGTTAAAGACGTATAACTATCTTTATTCGTTGTTATGAGTAGAACAAGCAGACGTATACGATAGACCCACAAATAAGAATAATAAGATGGCAAGGATGATGATAATCGAGAATACTGAAAAGAAGAATTTTTCTTCGACACGTTAATCAATAAGCTTCGAGAAAAAAGGGGGTATAACATCGTTGCTTGTTTTTTCCTTCCTAAGCTTTGTATGCGCCATTAGAATAATCAGTATATTAAAAAAAGTCTTGCCGAACGGTAGTAAACAAGCCTATACGATGTGGTTTTTTCAATGTAGACAAGGATCGATTGGTGTGTACATTCACTGATCGGACGTATTTCCGTACGGTATGCCATTCCAATAATTGATTATGAGATTCTTATAGGCAATTCATATATATAAGTGTTTCTTGAGAAAAACATTTAAAGACTCATATACATATATATATATATATATATATATATGTGTGTGTGTTATTTCGAGAATATTGAATTTGGACAAAAAAATAATTATATATGCATACATGCAAATTAATGATTCTTTCGTATTTTCATAACATTAAGTGACTTGTTTTGTAGCACAACTCGGAAGAATAACACCATAAATATAAACTTAAATATATTCGGAAGATGATTTTACTATAGAGAGTTTCGTCTTTGGCGTTGTTTTTCTTCACAAGGTCATCCTTTTATATAAATTTCTTCGCCTGGGAAATAATGTTCGAGGTTAAATATACTTTTTTTCAGATCGAGTCTTTTGTTATTGGTCTCATTGCATGTTGTTATTAGAAACTACAAATATTAAAGTAGAGTTTGATTTAAATAAGTAATTACATGGTCAAAAGATAAATCGGAAGTTGTAGACCAGATGTTTCTTTTTCGTTTTTTTTTTACGAAGTTATTCTTAGGAAAGTGTTGATTTACAATTGTATATTATTATGTAAGGCTATATAAGCACATCAATCATTACTATCTCCTATCATCAATTGGAATCTATAGGTGGCGTATTTTATTCTTATTAGAAATAATTGATATTTGAATTTATTTATTTTAACAAAGAACAGATTTCAATCATCAATATTAAAATAAAGACAAAAAAAAGAGAAATCATTGAATGTGTATGTGATTGCTTATTAATAAAGAACTATGCATTCTTATGATTTATTCATAAATATATATCTCTATATATGTCACTGTGTAGTGTCTATTTTTTTTTTCATATAAATTGTCCTTTTTAGCATTCGAGATTCAATTGGTTTTGCTCTAACTAACTGCATAGTACCAATCAATCCCTTGTTTCTTTTTATATTCATTTTTTTTTCCTTCTTTTGTATACTCAGATCGAATATTAAAATAATCCGTTCATTACTTCCCGCTCACATACATACGCCTACATATTCATTTAGGAATAATTTTATTATTACAGATCGTTGCATAAAATTTGGTTCTATTTGCTATTGAATGATGATGACTAGTGCACATCATACAAATAGACATACAACTGATCTTTGCGCACCATAGTACATCATCACGCAATCGAAGATAGAGGGAAAGAGAGAGAGAGAGAGAGTGGATGCATCGCGGATGAAATTACCACATCTCTTCAATTCCTACTATAATGAAGAGAGGAAAGGAGTAATAGAAGAAAAAAAAACAGTTTTTTTTTCTTTTTATTTTTTTTTACTATCAGAGCAAACAAGAGAAAGTTTGAACCACTTTCTTTCTCGTCGGACGATGAGAAGCACAGAAAAAAAGAAAATGGAAATGCCACTGTTGCCGTTACTTTTGCCTTAGGAGATGGGCTTGCATATTTTGTTCACAGTAACAAGTAGCACAAGCCAAGAAAGAGAGAAAGAGAAGACGAAGAAAAAAGAAAGAGTTGTTATTACTCGTCTCAGTAGCTCGGTAAGAGAGAAAGAAAATGGAGCTAGGAAAAATTGTTTTCTATTTTTCTTGATTCATGCATATGATCTCGTTTAGCGGATAGTAGTAGCTATTGTGGCCTAAAACAAAAAAAAAAAAACTTTTAGTTTTCCCATAGGAAATTCTAGAGAAGAAAAACCTCTACAACGTCATCCTATATTCATTTTCTTAAAGATCGGAGTATACGCACTCTTCCATTTAAAATTTATAATTTACATATTTTCTTTTCTATTATTACTTTTAATACGGGAAAGGCAAGTAGAATTATTTATCATATATTTATTTAAAAAAAAAGATACTATTTGATTTTCTTTTTCTTTTTTTTCTTCTTATATTGTCATTATTGTAGTTTCGCCACTAGTTATTATATCAATGGATAATCGTGGTAATTATCGAGATTCAGATCGTGATCGTGATCGTGATGGATCAAATACTCGACGTAGTGGTACTGATCGTGGAGGAGATCGTGATCGTGACGAACGAGATCAACGTCGTGATGCTTCTTCATCATCAACTCAACAACATCGAAGTGAAGAAGAAGAAACGACCTATTATCGATCACAAATTGCTCCGCGTGCAACAAATATTACACATCGAGTATTGCCTCCATCCAGTAATATTATGATGGAACGTTTCTATTCCTATGGTACTGGTTCTGGTGTTCCACTCAAACCAGGTGCTAAATCAGCTGCTGTTGTGGCAATTCAGTAAGTCAAATCAAAACAAATACACTATTTCATTGCTACACTGTTTAACATCTATCATTCTATTACATAAATCAAACCATTAATCAAAAATGTGTGTGTGTGTGTGTATATATGTTTGTTCTCTGATAAACTAGTTTGATTACTGAATAGTATGCGTAGTATTAATAATAGTAATGTTACCCGCCTTCTTCGTATACGTATGTAATATGACGCTGGATAGTATGAAAAGAAAGCCCAACTGTGCATGACACCATATGTTATGGATAGTATATGATGTTAACGACATTGATATGTATATGTCCAAAATGTTGTTTGACTACTGACAATATTGATTTTTGACAAGAATCAATAAACAAAAGAACAACAGAGAGAGAAAAGATTTTTCTTGAAGATATTGTTAAGAATTTTGCATGAAACTTAAGTTTCTAGAACACTTACAAAATTATTCTAATTAAGTTTTTCTATAGATTTCATGACAGATATCTATCAACATATGTTGTTTGTCTTATTTGGTATATCTTTGATAACATCGAATGAAGGACATAAATAATAAAAAAAAATATGTTATTTAAAAAGTTATGATAAGAGACTTTCTCATGGGATAAAAAATAACATATAGAAATAGAAGTACAATATTTGAACTTGTTTCTTGTGAGATCGCAATGGTGATTTTCTAATTGAAAAAGAAATAATCATAATAATAATTTATTTTATCCTCATGAGTATATGAATGGCTGAATGAATTATATTTTCTTTTTTTTTTTTCAAGGGAAAATCGTGAACGTGAAAAACGAGAATTAACTCATTTAAATGATCGTTTTGCTTCATATATTGAACGTGTACGATATTTGGAAGCACAAAATAAAAAACTTCAACTTGAACTTGAACATCTACGGTAAGTTTTTCTATGATTTTTTTAAAAACTCATTCAAATAAATGAAAATTTATTTTTTTTTTTCAAAGTGGAAAATGGGGTTCACAAACAAGTAAAGTAAAAGAAATGTATGAAGTCGAAATACGTGAAGCTCGTCATATTATTGATGATACAGCAAAAGATCGTGCTGCAGCTGAACTTCGAGCTAAACGTGCTGAAGAAGAAACATTAAAATTTAAAGACAAGTATTTTAAAAATCTATACTTTGTTATATAATCGTATTAAAATAATCTTTGTTTTTCTTATTTTTTTAGATATGAAACATTACTAGCTGGAAGAGACTCCGATCGAGGAAAAATACAAGTATTACAAAAACAATTAGCCGATAATGAAGCTGATCTTAATCTATTCCGACGTCGTTTAGGTAGAGTTTTGAATATTTTATTGAAAGACAAAAAAATATGTTTTTTTTTTTTTTGTTTTCTAGCCGATTTAGAAGATGAACAAAAACGTTATCGTGCAGAATCACAAAAGCTCATCTTAGATATTCAACGTGTAACACAAGATTTAGATCAAGAAACAATAGCACGTGTACAACTTGAAAATGAAAAACAAAGTCTTGAAGAAGAAATTAATTTTTTAAAAGAAATTCATGCACAAGAAATTGAAGAATTAAAACAAGCTAATCTTATTGGTACAGCATTAGATCCAGCAAATTTTTTTAAACATGAATTATCAAATGCTATACGAGATATACGAGAAGAATATGAACAACTTAATAATCAACAACGTAATGAACTTGAATCATGGTATCGTTTAAAAGTTACACAAGCTGTAAGATATTTTATAATTAATTTATACATATTATTATATTCATTTTAATTAGGTACAAGAAATTCAATCTCGTCGTGCTATTGAAGCACCAGAAAATATTCGTGAAAAAGAAGAAGTTAAAAAATTACGAACATTAGTTACTGATTCAAGAAAAGATATTACTGCTATGAGACAAAGAGTAAATATTTAATATAAGACAAAAGAAAAAATATTAATATATTTTATTTAGAATGGAGAATTAGAAAATCGTATTCAAGAATTAGAAGAACTCGTACAAATTGAACGACGTGAAGGTATTCAAGCAGCCAGTGAACGTGATCGAGAAATACAAGAATTACGAGCTCGTCTTGAAGAATTAGGACGTGATTATGATGAACTTGTTACAACAAAATCATCTCTTGATGCTGAAATTGCAATTTATAGAAAATTACTTGAAGGAGAAGAAAATCGGTATGATAAAAAAAAATCAATATTAACATTAAAAAATTCTTAACAAGAATTTGATCATTTTTGTTTTTCCAGACAAGGTTTAAAACAAATAGTTGCAAATGTTGAAGAACAAGCTCGAAAAGATTTTGCTACTGCTGGTGGAGCTACTGGTGGATTTAGTTCATCAAGTGCTGGTGGTGGTGGTGGTGGCGGCGGTGGTGGTGCTGGTGTAACATCATATTCTTATTCACGTTCTTATCGAACAACAAGTGGCGGTCAAGGTAAGTGATTATATATATATATATACCTAACTACACTATGCACCCCTGTTATGTTACTCATTGTGTTGATGCACATATTGCATGTTGAATATCTATATTTATCCTTGCTTGATTTTTCTGTTGCACGATCCTTCAAAATGAAATGTTAAAAAAAAAAGTAAAATTCATATCGATAACGACCGAATGTCAAATCTTGACATAGTAAAAGAGTAATGATTATATTTATATATGTAAAATGTTTAAATGTTATTTTCTTTTTTCTTTTTTTGTGGTCTATGAAGATAAGAGATTCATTTAATTTTTTTTGTCAATCGACCGTAAATAATAATTCTAAACGAAATCATTTCATCAAACCATCCATCGTATGATTTATTTTTTTAGGTTCGATTGGCAATGAATGAATATATTAATCATCAAATATTTAATTAATACAAATATCATGAACATAGTTTATTCTCCTAGTCAATTGTTTCGTTTCGTTTCTTTTTTTTTTGCTGTTAGCAATGTATACATTAACCAACTTTTTTTTTCTTTCTCCTTCGTTAGATTTCCTTTTCTTTTTCTCTGTATTGAAAACAAAATGAGTAGGCAAGGAAATACGACAAAGAAAAAACAAGCACAAATCCATTTCATAATTTATAGCAACTCATTTTATTCATTTCCGAAAAAAAAAAAAAAGAAGAAGAAAAAATTTTTCTCTTCTTCTACTTCTTTTGGGTATAGGAAAATGAAGAAGAGCAAAGAAAATTTTCTTTTTTTTTTCTTTTTTTTTTGTTTTATAATCATATTTTTCTTTTGAAGGAGCAGAGATTTGCATGTTTGCACCGCTTCTCCTCTTACCTTACTTTGCCTGTTTAGTATTGTGATTGTATGCGTATTTTATATTATTGTATTTAGCTAGTTTACAAATAAATAATGGGTGTTTGAAAGAAAATATACAAAAAAAAAAAAAAGAATTTAGCTTAAGCATGTTGTCAAAAAATATTATGCATTCGGTAATATCTCTGATAACAAGAAATTTGTATTGAATCAATGAACTAGAAAATGAGCTAGATGAATATGTAATAATAAAAAGAAAAATATTTTTCTGACGAAGTATCGAACAGAAGATATTGTTGTTTAATAAGATTGAAATCAATCTTTTTTCTCATTATTATCATCATTGTTGTTGTTGTTATTGTTGTCATCGTCATCATCGTCGTTATTAAATGTTCGTCTTAATTTTATAATTTAATAAAAATCAAAGAATATCATAATACTTATAGAATCAGAAGATCGATCATCAACTGAACGAGATACTAGTGGAACTCGTCGTGGTCGTGAACATACACCATCAGGTGGTGATAATCGTAATCAAGATGAATTTTACCGTTCCGGTGGAGGAACAAGTTCATCATATGAACGTCATTCAACACCAACATCATCAACATCTGTTGATAATATTCGTGGTAATATTGATCGTTATCCACCAACAATTCATGAAGAAACTAGTCGAATTGGTAGTAGTACTGTTAAACGGCTTCGAGATCAAGGTGAATCTACTGATCGTGGTTCTGGTGGTCGAGGTACAGGTATAGAAGGTGATGATTCATCATTAGAAGATCCAAATGAACGACGTGATCGTTTACAATCAACACGTAAAGATGAAGGTTATGGTCAAATTCGTTGTGGTTTTCGTTATGATCGTGCACGTGGTAAACTTATTGTTCGTATATATGAAGCACGTGATTTAATTAATACGGATAAGAATAGTCTTTCAGATCCGTATGTACGTTTATTATTATTACCTGATAAACGAAAACGAACCAAACGACGTACAAAAGTTATGAAAGATACATTAGTACCTGTTTTTGATGAAACATTTGAATATGATATGACATATGAAGAAGCAAAATTAAAAACATTAGATCTTGTTGTTAAAAATGATCGTTCACTTTTTTCAACAGAAAAAGTTTTTATGGGTCAATCATTAATTACATTAGCTAATTATAATATTGATGATGGAAATTTAATTGATGATTGGTTTACACTTGAACCTGAAGGAGCATTGGCTTTACGACTTAAAGCACTTGATGCATAATTTAATACATGAACAAACTTTAGATGTTGTATTTCAGTGATATATACTTTTTAATCTCTATATTAGATTTCTTACAATTGCTTATAGTTCAGTTTGCTCATTAATTATTGTATTCTTAAATTAGCTATCGCTTTCTTTTTTCTTTCTTAATACACGTAGTTTCAGCTGATGCATTTATACACAAAGCATGATGAAATGATTGATTGATCAATGATTATATGCATGATTTTGATGCAAGACGAAGGATGAGAAAACAACAGAAAAAAAAGAAAGAATAATTCATTTTTTGTTTTTTTTTAATATTCAATTTATAGGGCATAGTAGCGATGTTTTACCATTAGTATCATATACACCATTACAGATTTCATCTTCAACTACATCAGAATCAACAATTTTTGAGCAAGTCTACGGTGGTCATCGACGTCGACCAGCAATGATTAGTTTAAATGTTCAATGGGTACCTGTTAGTGATCGTTCAGGTACTTATCAATGGAGTGGAAATGATGTTAACAATCGAAAAGTAAAGACAGTAACGTTTTTTGGTACTGGTGAAATGCGTGGACAAAAGCAATCCCAAGCTATTACACCACCACGTTCTGATTATACAGATGCATATCTATCAGCTTTTGCTCCGAAACCAATATCAACTAAACATGTACATCGATTAAGTACTGCTGTATTTGCTAATGCTGCACCAATTCCACTCAAACCAATTACTCCATCTTTATCTACAAATGATTCTATGAAAACGAGTCACACTCGTTTTATTAATATTAATAATATTCAACCATCGAAACCATTCGATAAACCCACACCCTCTTCGTCTAGTCAAAGTTCAACTTATTCATCAAGTTTTATTTCAGACAGATCAACTAAATATGAACCATTTTCAAGTACACAATATTCTTCACCTCAATCTCAAACATTTGCTTCGAGTTATTCAACATTAATTCATACTCCAATGTCAACTGTTACAACCACTCCAAGTCCAAGTGTTGATAATCAACGATCTTATGCAACTGTTCAACCTCATTTTCAACCACTCCTATCCACATTACCAATTGTTTCTCAATCTAAAACATCCTATGGAAATATATACAAACCTATACCAGCTTATTCGTACGAATCTTATCCACCGTCAAATACCTATACAACATCTTTATCATCATCATCGACACAATCAACATACAAACCACAAGTGCCATTTCAGTCTGTTCCATTACCATCTAGTTATAACATTAATCAAAGTAATATTAGAGAACCACTATTTCAATCAACTACGAAAATGGAAACACAAATTGATCGTCCTGAAACATTTGTAGTTCAACATGACGAAGATAGTCGATCATCAAGAATCGAAAAACCATTGCCAATTATTAATCCTCCACCTCAATCTCCTATCACACGTGAAGAACTTAAAATTGAACCTGAACGTTTACATATGGAAGAATTAACAGAGATTTCTTCAGAACCTATTCGAACTCTTGAAAATACTCTTGACAAATACGATTCATTAATCAATCAAATTTCAGAAGTCCTTGCTAGTGTGTCACCATTGAGTTCTAAAGTGAGCAGCATGACTGCAGGAAAAAGTGTACACGACTCTCAAACTTTTTCTGACAGTTCATCAGTTTTACCAGTTACACGTACTCAAATCCAACCATCGGAATCATCAACGACTACAATGGTTACAATGAGTACAACAGACCAACCAAAACCAAGTCATCTCATTCGTCGAGATTCATATGATAAAATTGTTACTGTTATAAAGGATATTGATAAAGAAATATTTTCATCTGATACTCCACTCTCATCAGCTACTATTAAAGAAGAAAAAGAAGAAGCAAAACCTTCATTAGTACACGAACAGCAACTCTCACCAATCGTTGAAAAAGAAGACAAAGAGGCAAAAATTGCAACGACAGAAGAACAACAAGTTTCATCAGTTTTGACGGAACAGAAGGAAGATCAAGCAAAAGCTTTATCAACTGATGAACAACAAACTTCGTCAGTAACGCAAGAAGAGAAACAATATACGAAAATTTTACTAGTAGATGAACAGCAAGCCCTACCAATTATAGAACAACAAGACAAAGAAACAAAAATTTCATCTACAGAAGAACAACAGATTTCATCAATATCGACAGAACAGAAGAAAGATGAAGTCAAAACTTTATCCACAGAGGAACAACAAGCTCCATCAGTAACGGAAGAAGAAAAGCGAGAAGAAACGAAAACTATATCAACTGATGACCATCAAATTCCATCCGCAATTCAAGAAGAGAAACAAGAAGCGAAGGTTTCATTAGTAGACGAACAACAAATCTCAGCAATCACTGAAAAAGAAGACCAAGAAATAAAAGCTGCATCTACAGAAGAATATCAGGCTCCGTCATTAACAGCAGAAGAGAAACTAGAAGAAACAAAAACTCTATCTGTCGATGAACATCAAATTTTATCGACAATTCAAGAAGAAAAAGAAGAAACGAAACCTTTATCAGTAGACGAACAGCAAGTCCTACCGATCAATGAAGAACGAGATGAAGAAACAAAAACTGTATCTACAGAAGAACGTCAAGTTTCGTCAATATCGACGGAGCAGAAGGAAGACGAAACAAAAGCTTTATCCACAGATGAACAGCAAGCTCCAACAGTAACGAAAGAAACAAAAACTTTATCTATTGATGAACAACAAAATCTATTGACAACTCAGGAAGAAAAACCAGAAACAAAGGCTTCATTAGTACATGAACAGCAAGCCCTACCAATTATGGAACAACGAGAAGAAGAAAAACAAGTTACATCTACAGAAGAACAACAGGTTTCATCAGTTTTGACGGAACAGAAGGAAGAAGAAGCCAAAACTTTATCCACAGATGAACAACAAGCTCCGTCAGTAACAGAACAAGAGAAGGGAGAAGAAACAAAGACTGTATCTGTAGATGAACATATTACTCCGTCAATAACAGCAGACGAGAAGATAGAGGAAACGAAAACGTCATCCGTAGATGACCATCAAGTTCCGTCAACAACTCAGGAAGAAAAAGAAGAAGGAAAAAGTTTATTAGTAGGTGAACAGCAAGTTTCACTAGCCACTGAAAAAGAAGACGAAGAAAGAAAAACTGCATCTACAGAAGAATATCAGGTTCCGTCGATATCGACGGAGTGGAAGGAAGACGAAGCAAAAGTTTTATCCACAGAGCAACAACAAGTTCCATCAGTAACGGAAGAAGAGAAGCAAGAAGAAACGAAAATATCGTCTACCGATGAACAACAAATTCAGGCAATAACTGAAGAAGAGAAAACGAAAGAACCAACGACTATATCGGTTGATGAACATCCAAGTACAGCATTAATTGAAGAGAAGGCAGAAGAACCGAAGGTTTCTACTTCAGAGGAGCGTCAGTTTCCATCGGTAAGTGTCGAAGACAGAGTGGAAACAGTAACCACATCGACAGAAACACATCAAGTTTCATCGACGACCGAAAAAGAAAAGGAAGAACCAAGCCCTCATTTATCAGATGAACATCAAATTCAATGGCCAGTTCAAGAAGAAACAAAAGTCCCTATCTCAACAGAACAAGAAGCACCAATAATATCTGACGAATTACAAGCTATGTCGGTTGCACCATCGTCAGATATTGCTGTAAGTGAAATAGCTCAATCCAGTCAGCAAACAGTTTTACAAGAAAATATAGCGCATGATGTGTTCGCAGAAAGAGAAACAAGTAAAACTATCACTGATTTAGAATCAACAAAAAGACCCGGGAAACGCGTTACATGGGACGAAACCGTTGTGGATAATGAAGATGCCGAAAACTCATCACTCGAAAGTGTCACAGAAGAAACTAGTACTACTGAAACTTCAATCACAACAAAACCTGAAGAGGATAGCACAGCTGCAACTATTGACAACGAATATGTGATTATACCTAAATCAGAAATTAGTGTCGACCAACAAATAATACCTTCAGATGTTATCAAATCACAGATTACTTCTGATGTGGACTTCAGTGATTTACAGATCATTTCTACTGAACAACAGGTTAGTACATCAACCTATTCAGATGATCAAACAAGTCTACAAGCAGCTACTAGTGAACAAATCCATCCAATTGATATTCCTGAAAAGCAAATTATCTTATTCGATTCTACTGAACGACAAACAGAATCTTTTAGTCCTCTTGAACCATCGTCAACTTTCTCAGAATCTACTGATAAAGAAATTACTTCTTCAGATTTGACGAAATTATCATTGGGTATTAATGAACAACAAATCCGTCCAACAAGTCCACTTGACAGTCAATCAGTATCGCTTACTGATTCTTCAAAAGAAGATACGCTTACTGTTGATGAAATATCAACAACAACCTCAGATATTATTAGTAGTGAAGATGTCAGTAAACATGAGGAAGAATTAGAACCTACGAAAACAGAACCAAAAGAAGAAATGACAATTGATTTACATAAAATTGAAACTTCTTCACAAATTGCAGAAAATATACCACGTGAATCTGAAACATCAACTATTGAAAGCACAACTATATCATTACAACCAACAATTATAAGTCCGATTGATACACTTTCAGATATAATCGCTAATCGCTATATCAGCAGCGATGTATATCATGGTTGTTTGGGTGAACAAAAACAGTTTTTACAAGTAGGTCATATCTTTTTTGTTTTCAATAATTTATATTGATATAAACAATTTTCATTATTTCAATTAGGATATATCCGATATAGATAAAGATTATACTTCAAAATCACTTCTGACTTCTCTTCGTGAAACTATCACAACACCTACTGAAATAATTCAAAATGAAGTACCAATGAGTCTATCATCAATAGATACACATATACAAGAAGAACAAGGTGTTCAACAAGAAAAACTTGAAAGTCAATTATTAGAAGGTAGTGTTCCAGTGGATACTATACATGATCAAACCATAGCCGATCTTACAAAGCCACACGATACTGTTGTGACTGACAGTTCAGTTTCAACTGTATTAGATACTACTAGTGCTACCACTGAACAAGTAAGTGAACAAAAAGAAAAACAAGAAACAATATCTCCAGAATCTACACCATCTGAAATTCCGGTAAAGTTATTTTTGAGAGACTGTCAGTTAAGAAATTTAACTTGAAAATTTAGGAATCTACTTCTGCTGTTCAAAAGACAGAGGAAACAACAACAATCGAACGTGTTGAATTTACTCCAGTTACTCAACATGATGAACAAATATCAACATCTAGTCCTGTAACAAGAGAACAAAGAGATATTTCTGATAAACAAGAAATGATTTTAACCGAACCTCCATCCACCGATATATCAGTAAGTATTCTTTAAAACATAGAATTTAAAAAAATTTTTCTTTAAAATTTTAGCCTATCCTATCGGTTGATCAAAAGACAGAAGAACTACCAGCAAGAGAAGACCATACAATCGAGAACTTGACATCGACTTCCGTTACTCAACATGATGAATCCACACCCATATCTACTATTATTCCATCTGAACAAATTCATATTGACGATAAACTAGAAGCAATACATCCTGGAATACCTGTAAGTTGTTCTCTGAAAAAAAAAGTAATCTTCTAAAATTAATTTTTAAAATTTAGGAAATTAAACCTATTGATCAACTGACAGAAGAAATACGATTAACGGAAGAGAAAACTAGTGCAAGTAGTTCATCTCTAACAAAAATTGATCATGATGAACAAGTTCCTCTATCTACTTCTACTCCCTCTGAACAATTAGATGTTATAACTAAACAAGAAATAGTTGAACCTGAAATAACAACATCTGAAAAATCAGTATGTTCTACTTCAGGGAAAATATTCTCAATACAATTTTAAAATTTAGAGTGTAATAACTACTGAACAAATTCCTGATGCAAATGTACCAACAGAAACAAAAACGACTTTTGAAGTTCTTCGTGACGTTATTACACATCCAATAGCAACAATTACTGAGAAAATTCAAAGTGTTATATCTACTTCACCCAGCGAACAAACTGAACAAGCCCCATCCGATGCTACACAACCTTCTACTAGTACATCAGAAGAAGTAGAAACTTTGAAAGAGCAACAAGTTATTGAAACAGAAGTGAGTTTGATATTAAAAAAAACTTATCCAACAAAGCATATTCAATATTTAGAATCTTTCTACCATTGAACAAAAGGATGAGGCTATAACTGTCGAATCTACTGACACAAAAACTACATTCGAGAATATACGCGATATTATTACACATCCCAT
>CAJNOL010000021.1:188244-272595 GCA_905250125.1 Rotaria sordida | reverse complement strand
TTATTACACATCCAATAGCAACAATAACTGAGAAAATTCAAAGTGTTATATCTACTTCACCCAGCGAAGAAGCAACGTCCGATACTACAAAACCTTCTACTAGTACATCAGAAGAAGTAGAAACTTTGAAAGAGCAACAAGTTATTGAAACAGAAGTGAGTTTGATATTAAATATTTATCTAACAAAGGATATTCGATATTTAGACTTTGCCTACCACCGAGCAAAAAGTTGAGACTACTGAAACAAAAACTACTCTCGAAAATATACGTGATATTATCACACATCCAATAGCAACAATAACTGAGAAGATTCAAAATGTTATTACTTCTTCAACTACTGAAGAAGTTACAATATCCGAACAACAGGTATGTTGAATTTGAAAATTTTATCATATTAATTCATTGCGCTATTCAGCCTTCAACAATTCCTATTGATCAAAGTAAATCTGAAGATATTAGATCAACAACAGCGGAATCAAATATTGACATGACTCAAAATATTGTACCAAACACCATTGATCAAACTTCTTTACATCAAGAAAAAGAACAAATATTAACAAATCAATCATTGGAATCATATTTACAAGATCAAATTCCAGGTCAACCAGATATAACTTCAACAACAATATCTTCTCAAGTAAGAATCAATTTAATCATATTCGAATATTTCTTAATTATTTAATTAAAGATTTCTGATAATGAAAAACCAATACAAAAAATTGAATACGAATATGAACGTCCTATAAATGAAGATGTTCAAGACTTAGCTTCACTTAAAACTGATGTATCAACTATTGATGAAACTACTTCTGAAACATATGATCTTCTTACTAATATTGTTCATAATTTAATCAGGGATATAATTAATACTGTCATATATCGTTTAAATCAAATCTCAATTGATAATGAACAACTTGATAAAGAAATGTTTTCTTCTGATAGTAGTCTTACTAGTTCAATAACAGTTATAAATGTTGAAGATAAATCTGAAATTAGTCAATCAACAATAAATCAAGAAACATTAAAAAATGAAGAAGATATTATTGATAATAAAATGTTAACATCTGATATAACTTGGGCAAATCTACTAGGTGAAAAACCTTCCGATGATGAAAAAATGAATCAATCATTTGAACAAATTAAAGAATTACTCGAAGAAATTGTTCAATCATCGGATGGTATAACGGTTGAAATCGTAGATCAAAAAACAACAATTACACTTCCAAATCAAACACAATTATCACCAACTATTGAAAATACAATTCACCAAACAACAATTATACCTCAAGTAAAAAAAACAATAAAAAAAGCAAATCTTCAATTCTTATTTAATAAAATCTTTTGTTTTCTTTTTTTCTTCAATTAGACTGATGATATCATACAACGATCAAGTCATGACATTGGATCAGATTCAGTAAAACAAAAAAACAAAACCTTTTTCAATAATCTTCAATTTCTCGGATTTTTCTTTTTCTTATAGATATTACCAATTACAGAAATTGAAAATGTCTCATCAAAATTATCAACTGAATTTCGTGAATCATCACCAACAAATATTGAAGATGATTCACTTGAATTAATTCATGCATTACAAGGACATAGTATGATTCTTCCTGCTTCTGAACTTGTTCAAATACAAACTACTCAACTACCTATATCAACTTCATTTATAGAAAAAGTTGATACACAAACTTCTCAAGGACCAGAAAAATCTTCAAGTTCAACAACATCATCACAAGTAACAAGTTCAGATCGATATGTTTCATATGCCATACATGAAATGGGTGATTCATCACAAGAACGTTTGCCAGCTTTTCCTGTAGCAGCTGATATTCCTATCTATGAATTAGTCAAAACATCACCTGATGAAAATAAAGAACAACAAAAATTATCCGAACCAATTGTTAATATCAATCAAAATATAACAAAAGATGATGATCTAACTGAATTGGATGCAACAGAAAATTTAAATTATTCCGATGATGTACTTTTACAAAAACTTTATACTTCAGCTCCAAATCGACAAGAAAATTTAGATGCTAGTAGTACAGATGAAGATGTTGATGATGAAAATTTTAGTGAATTTGAACAACATGATATATCAAATCTTCATCGTATTGTAAATGAAGTAATCCAACACAATGATAATTTATCGCAAGAATATGGACCAACTTTTCAACGTTATGATGTTTCAAGTAATAGTTCAACATCAACAAAATTACAATCAGATGATGTTTATATCATACCAGGATATGCTGGTTTATGGAAACCATCACCTGATGTTAACGATAGTAGACATTCACCATTAACTCATGATGAAGATGATAAACAACAATCTGCTATAACTACAGTTAAAACTCGAGTAAGCTGATAAGAATTATTGACTTTTTTTTTTAAGTCAAAATCTTACCAATTAATCAATGCTTGAAAAGATTCTTTGTTTGATATAGATAAGAAAAAATTTTTTTAAATGTCTGAAGTTATTCGAAATAGTATCAAATTCATTGATTATTCTTTTTATATTTGAAAAAAGATACGGGAATATTATTGAATATCATAACCTTTTTTCTTTTGTTTTGTCTTTGTTCAAGGCTAAGGAAAAAAACAACAACAATATTTTTATCTATTGATTTATTAACATAAATATTTGTACAAAAACTTTTATAAATGCAATTGATAAAACTAATTATCAAATATTTTTGTACATTCAAATTATTGAAAATTTAAGAACATGATTAAAGGCCTGTCGTCATTTGATATTTACATATATCTTTGATTAAGATAGATTAGTTATATTTCGGTTTTTTTCTTTTTTTTTCTTCTTTATGACCTTTCTTTTATCGTTCATAAATGTTATAAATTGAAAAGAGTAAATCATTTGTATATATATATATATACATATTTTTTTTTTTATCTAGACAATTGTTCGAACAACAGATCCTACTAAACTTCAATCATTTTTACAACAACAACAGCAGCAGCAGCATCAAGATACAATAACTCAAGATATATCACTTCGATCAGATACATATGATATATTTAATCGACCATTAAATGAATTTCCATTTGATGTATCAGAATCGGATAGTTTTAAAACTTGTGCATCAACAATAAATTCATCATCAATATCAAAACAACAAAAACAATCAGATTTACATAATTTACCTATAATTGAACAAAAAGAACCTCGAACAAGTCCAGACGAAAAAATAATTCTTATACGTGAACGTGAACGTGGTGTTTCATTACCTGTTACTATGAAAATAGATTATGATGATATGGCATTACGTTTATCATCATCGACACCAATTGATGCTAAATTATATTCTACAACACAAACAGATTTACCACCACCACCGCCAACACCACCATCATCAACCACATTTAGTGAATTAGCAGAAACCGCAACATCAAGTAGTCGTGCAAGTACACAATCATTAAGTAGTAATGAAAGTGAAAAACAAAAAATTCCTTCACCATCTTGGTTAAATACAACTAATACCACTATAACAACCATTGAAGGACCTGATGGACGTAAGTAATAAAACATGTTAGATGAAGGAGACAAATAAAACGAAAATCAATGTCGTCAATCAAATGTTAATGTGTTTGCATATAATAAATAGACAGAGATCATATGTCTATCGTTTTACTTTTTTCTTTTCCTACAATGATACTCTATTCATTTCACATACAATGTTCTTTGGCTGCTAATGCATCAAACATTCGATCTCAAGTAGTATAGTTGCCATTGCTGCGCGTGTGCATACTTGAACTACATCAATGTTATGAGCGAGCTTTTTTTTAACGAATATGTTCCTTCTTTCTTTTCTACGGTTTTACCTTTTCTCGTTCTCTTTTCAAGTAGTTGCGATTACTTGTGCATATAAACCTATGCAACACAATGTGATAGTTTTATTTAGAAAAAAAAAATAATATTTATGTCGACTGTTCACTTATCAGTCTATGTAATTGCATATTGCGGACAGTTATGAGACAGTTGCATCACATGTCTTCAGTTTCTTTTTTTTCTCTCTTCATATTCTATTGAAACATTGTAAAAAAAAAAAACAAGGACTAATAGCAGTTGATGGAAGCCTATGACATGTCCTTCGACTGAATATATATATATGTATGTCGTTATGTTGGCATTGTAAAAAAAAAAGAGAGAAAAAAACTAAAAAGTCAGTTTCTCTATTCATTTCAACAAAGGAAGAGCAGAAAAAATTTGTTACATTTTATCATTATATGAAAAGTATACTTGTTTCATTTGTTGCTGTGTATGTTTATCTACCGTCAGCATGCGAGCATGCATATACTGACGTGATTGTTTTCTACCACCATCATCATCACACAACCTCTATAACGACGAAACGAAAGAGAAAATGGAAGAGGAGAGAGACAGAGAGAGAGAGAGAGAGGAAGAGAGGAAGAGAAAAAAAACCGAAAGCAGAGAGAAAAAAACGAAGGCTGCTTCAGCATTGTCCACTATTTGAGATCATTCTACTTTTGCGTATGGTATAACAAAAAAAGTCAAAGGCGTATAATATCGAAAGAGAAGAGAAAAAAAAACGTAACATAAAACATAATGGCGACAGCAACAGCATCGGTTAATAATACAACAGGAACTTTTATGTTTCATCCTCGACCAACCGTTTTTGAACATCCTATAACATATGATCTTCCTTCATTAAATAATTCAACCTCAATAATAAATAACAAATCTGATATAAATGATTTTTCTCAATATTATATTAGTGAGCAATTATTTTCGATTTATTTATTTATTTATTTATTTGGTTTTTTAATTTATTCTTCTAAATAATTTTTCTTTTAATAGCTCTTGAATCTCGTACAACGATTCATAAATCAGCTAAAGGACCAATATCTATTGCTGAATGTGATGTACAAGGAAAATATATTATTATTGAAAATACAAGTCGTTCAAAAAGTATGGTACTTACTGGTTGGATTATACGTCAAGAAAGTGATAACGGAGATATTTTAACATTTACACTTCCTGATAATTATCTTTTAAGACCAAATCATTCATTAAAAGTAAAAAAAAAAAAAAGAAAAAAATTCGAAATAATTTATTTTCTAAATTATTTATATTGTATATTAGATTCTTACTAAACCAAATGAATCAGAAAGAAAAAATCATGATCTTATTGCTTCGTCACTGTCTTCATGGCATACAGGTTTAAATTTTGTTACAACATTGATCAATGCCGAAGGCAAGGTAAAATATAAACACTTTGAATTTGATGTCTTTCGGATACATATATATATATATAAAGGCAAATTGATAGTCTTATAAGTTGAAATATTTGGCAAGAAAAAAAATCGAAACAAAAAAGTATATCAAAATCAAAGATTACCTTAGATCATTTTGATATAATGTTTTTTAATGATGAAGAAAATTTAATGATGTGATTTTTATTTTTAGGATCGTGCTTCATTAACCAAAAAGACAATATTCTCTTGATAAATGATTAGATCCATCGTTTTTTTTTTGTTTTTCTTTTCTTTACCTGTACCTACATTATTTTGGCTTTTAATGTCAATTTTTCATTTCGTTTTTCTTTTTTTTTTTGTCTATGTATAATTGCAAACAAACATTTTGTCTTTTCCAAATAATATTATTAATCACCCTCACACATATTTTGTTCATGCACAACAAAAAACATGATAAAAAACAAATTGGATAGCTTATAGTGAAATTTCTTTTCATTCATTCTTTCATTTCTTTTTTTTTCTGGTTTTATTAATTTTACATAAACCCTGACTTATGTTTTGTTCGCTATTGTTCTTTTGGTCTTCCATTAATAATTATTAAGCTATATCAACATTGCTATTTGATCGATCACATCGACTGTTATTAATATTAGATTCTTCATCATTATCATTACATTCATCTTCAGTTTCAATATACAATCGTTTGTAATTAAGTATTACTGACAAAATACTACTTAAGACAAATATAAGCATAAATATCATTAATACACGTGGTCCCCAATGTTTATAAAGAAAACCAACTGTTATTGGACCAAATGCTCGTGCTAAAGAACCAGCACTAGTAAATATACCCATCATTGTACCTTGTGGACGATCACCAAGTTTTTTTGAAAATATTGAATAACAAATAACATTACAAATTGAAAAACCAATTGTTATAACAATTGATGCTGTTATATATTGCCATAATTGTACACGTGGTACTGTATAACACCAATGATAATCAAGTGGACAACCTTTTTCATCTGTATCAGCTGTTGTTGTTGATAAACTAGATGATAATGTTGTTGAGAATGGAATAGATGTTACAGGTGTAGGTGTATATGCTAGAAGAGAAATAAAACAAAATCTATAAATAATCAATGAAATGGAAATTTTATGTGTTAAAATTTACAAGCAATTTGAATGCTTGGATAATCGGTACCCCACGGCAAAAAAATAAAATAACCAAGAAAGGATATAATCATACCAAGTAATGCTAATGCACGATCTTGAAATCTATTTGAAATATATTTTAATTTTAGAATTTTTCTTTTAATTAATAATATTACCGTTTAGCTAATAATTTCGTAAATATTAAAACTACAACTGACATACAACCAAGTGCACCAAGTAAATAACCATTATTTCTTGTACTTTGTTCTTTTGACCATGCATACATATCAATTGAAAGTGGTGAAGCTATTCTAAAAAATAAAATGCAAATAATGTATATATATATGTTCTAGACAATCTCTTATGATAAGAAAAACACAACATAACATACGTTTCATAATTTGTAAATGTTAAATAAGCAACAAAAAACATATAAAGACAACATGTAATAGCGAGTGTTTGATCACTACGTTCAGTTGATGATAAAACTAAAAAATAAATAATAGAATTTCTTTTTTTGAAAAACATTTTTTCAAATAATAAACACTTTCTGATGACCTTCCACTGAGAGTTCTTCTCGCTGACAAAACAATTCGTACATCTTTAAATGTAATTAAGAATAATATAAGATTAACAGCACCCGTTAGAGCACTGAAAAAAGCTGGAGCCGTATAAATATTAAGATAGAGCTTTGAAAACAAAAAAAAAACCATAGTGTAAGAATAAATTTATTCATTAGAATAATAAGAAAATATTTTACCCAGGATTTATGTACAGGGCCAGGATAACTAAGAAAAGCAAAAAGAGCTTGAATTACTAAATTAAAAAAAAGGCATATATATATATACATTAATCATAATCAAATTTTAGTTTATTATTTATTAAAATTACGAGGTCCAAGAATAAAACCCACTCCTTGATAAGCCGATAAATTAGCCATAACACCTGTTCGTTCTGTAAGTGTTGTTGCTGATGAAGCATATGATCTCATTATCGTTGAATTAGCTAAAAAAAAAATATTAAAACAAAATCCTAATACAAATATTTCTGTTCATCAATAACAATTAATATAGACCTGCACCAATTCCCATAATAAAACGTGCCAACATAATCCACCATTTATTTGAAAAAACAAAATTATTTAGGCTTTGTACATAAGCATAAAGAAGATTAGCTACAACAATCAATGCTGTACTTAAAACTAATGGTAATTTATTGTTGTTAGTTCGATTTGCTACATAACCAATTATAGGTGATGCTATTAATTGACCAAGAGAAAATGAAGCAACAAGCCATCCAAGAAAAGTTGCATCAGCATCAATATCAACCTTAAAAACAATTAAACAAGAAATAATAAAAAAACAAAAGAATATAGAGAAATATACGATTTGAAGAAAAGGCCAAAGTGATGAAACGGTTATACTGAATACAATCGAACTAACAAACATGCCAAAATAACAAATACGTATGTCACGAAATCGTTCGTTTCTTGTAGTTTCATTAAAAAGTGTCGCTGAACGAGTTCGAGTACTAATGCAAAAGAAAGAAAATAATTAAGCAATTTAAATATTATTTATTTATTTCATTAAAATTTCATACGAATCTTCTCGAGTTGAAGTTTTTGCACCATTTATCTGATTATCTAATAGTGACGATGTTTCATTGCTGTTTCTTGCCATATCTGGACTCATTCAAATGACACTTTTTGTCTATAATGAGGAAAAAAGATCAGCTGAAAGTTTACATATAATAAGATAAAAACATATATTTCATCAAAATAAACATATCTATGATATTGTTGTTCTTAGTATGAAAATGACTCTTATCTTAACTTTTTCTTTCTGATTATCAAAGTTCACGTTCGAAACTCAAAACAAAACATGACTTAGTCGACATTAATGATATCATTTTGTCCAACAGAAAAAAAAATATATATATACTGGGTGTCCCAAAACTCGTGCCCACTTAAGAATTGCGTATAACTCCTTTATTAATCCAAGCTTAATCTAATAATTTTTTTTATTTGAAAGAGAAGAGCAGTGAGATTTTTTTCATAAAGATAAAGTTCATAAATATTCTTCAAAAGTAATATCTTTGACTTCAATATAAAAAATTTACATGTTTTACAATTAAAAAAAATCATGAAGCATTTTATTTTTATTCTATCAATTTCTATAGTTATATAGATAGCAATCCAATGGCGTAAAGTTTAGTGATCGAGAAGCCCATGATATTGATTCACTTCTTCCGACCTATTATCAATAATCAAACACTAACCCAAAAGAATTATTTCATAATATTTCGAAATTTCTTTTGTCTGATTTGACAGAAGAAATGGTTGAGTAACTCCTCCATCATTTTTCAGTAAGATAGAGCATTCGCCCATTTCTCCAAATCGATTCGTGTGTGGCTGAACGAAATCTTCTATGGGAGGTGAGTCAGAAAATGTGGACTAACAACATGGACCTCTTAATCATTACATTTTACACCATTGAACTGCTATCTATGAGTCTGTCTCAAACGAAATGTCTACAATATAATCGTAAAAGATTTCTATGATTTAAAGCCGCGAATAACTATCGAAATCGATGTAATAAACATAAAACATTCCATGATTTTTTTTTTAATTGTAAAACATGTAAATTTCTTGTATTGAAGTCAAAAGTATTACTTTTGAAGAATATTTATGAACTTTATCTTTAAGAAAAAAAAGACTTACTATTCTTCTCCTTCAAATAAAAATAAAACTATTAGATTAAGGTTGGATTAATAAAGGAGTTATACGCAATTCTTAAGTGGACACGACTTTTGTGATACTTTGTATATTTAAAACAAAAAATTAAAATAAAATTAAAATAAATAAATCAGACTTGACAATAAAGTTACAATTGAATGAATATATACAACAAAACATCAGACATTTGAGATTCTTTGAAAATAGTATGTTACATCAATCATAGTTTTACGAGCAATTTGTTGCTTTTGTGGTTGAAAATGTCTTCGAATAATAGTACTATTAGTAATTGTTGAATCAATTGATTTTCGAGAACGAAGAAGTTGAAGAGCCATAGGTGATGTTCGTATTTCTTTTAATCGTTGTTCAAAATCAGTATCACCTGGTAAACAATTTAAATTAGATGCTGTTGTACGACGATCAATTGGATGTCCTATTGTATCTTTTGTTAAATGCATTTTAATAGCAATACTACGAAATAATCGTTTCAATTCATGACGAAATGCTTTACCCGTAATAGCATATAGAAAAAAATTTATCTTAAAAAAAAAAAAAATAATTAAATTTCTTTTATTTTCTAAAACAATAATAAATTATATCGAAACAAAAAATTAAAAACAACTTACACAATGATTTGAATATTGTAATGTTTCACATAATGGTTTAAGATATGATTGTGCAAAATCTTTATATTCATTATTTTGATCTATATTTGTATATATTTGTAAACAAACCATTGGAAATGAACTTAATAAAAAAAAGAATGTTACAGCTAAAAGCATTATTGTTAATCTTTTTGACATTGATGTTAATAATTTATTTTTATGACGTGTTATTTGTGATTGATAAATTTGTAAATTTGATGTTGAACGTCGTGCTTGAAATAAACTACGTACAATAATTAAATTTATTGTTAATAATAATATAAATGGTAATGCTGAATAGACAGCTGCATCTATCCATGGCCATATATGATGAATAAAAAATTCATAACGTTCATGATGTGTACATTCTTTTTCACTTGATAAATGATGTGTAAATAAAAATTGAATATTAATTAATATAATACATATAACAAGAATAAAAACAGATATACGTGCACGTCGTACTGTACATATTGAATTAGCATGAAGTGGACGTGTTACAGCTATACAACGATCAGCTGACATCATACAAACAAGCCAAACACTAACATCGGCTACTGTATAAAATAAAAGTGAAAGAATTTTACAACAATATGTTGATTTTAATAATAATGACCATTGTCGATTTACTAAATAAAGCCACATTAAAGATAGACCAAGAAGTAAAACAATTGTATCAGCTATAGCTAATATTCCCATATAATAACATGTTGAAAGATGGGATAAACGTCGTCGTCGCATGATTACAAATACCAATGTATTACACACAACACCGGTTAAAGCCATACATGGAAAGAGTATAAAAAAGATTTGTTTAGCAAGTGTAGCCGATGGTAATGTATTTGTAGAATCATTTGACACTAGTGTCAAATTAGTATTGAATATATGAGAAGATTCCTGATGAGTGCTCATCGAACATAATATAATTCTTTCACTATGAATATAGAGAAATTAAGCTCTCTATTTTCTTGACTATAACAAAAAAGAAAAAGAACCGATTTCATTATGACTAATTAAAATTAACAAATGTATGAAGAATAAAAAGATGATCATGATTTAGTAAAAGAAAAAGACTCTTTAAAATATGGAATACAAGTTAATAATATAAGTACAGAAAACAGAAAGGATGACGTTGAAATGAACGAGCGAGTGATGATTATATGAATGAATAAATCGACGAGAGAAATTCTGCTTTTGAAATCATCCGAGATCAAAATATAAAATACAAAGAAAAAAAAACGATGGAGCAGCAATGACAATCCGCATCAAGTTTTGTCATTTGTAACAATGCGTCTGTTTTCTTTTTCTTTTTATTTCTATTTTTGTTTCTTGTGTCTAAACAGAAAAAAGAAAATTTAGAACCATAGTCTAGATAGCGGGTTTTTTTTTTGTTATTTTTAATATATTACTATTATGTCCTTAATTATTGCTATATATACCTACACATGCAATCCGAAGAATTCCATTAACATCATGTGATACAGAAAAAAAAAAAAACTTTACCTGATTTTTCTCTATTGTCAATGCCCTAAAGGTTGTCTGTTTCTTTCTTCTTCTTTTGCCTGTAAAAGATAGCATGATATTTTTTTAATATCTAAATTCCTTTTTATTTCCTGAAATACACTCAGTAGTAAAAAATCAAAACAAAAGTGTTTCGATTTTGTTTTTTTTTCTTTCTTATTATCTAAAACTAGAATTTCTATGTTTTCGTTTTTTTTTTCTACATAATTTTCTAATTGATGTATTTATTAGAATATTTTCTTTCATTTTATTTTCTCTTGATATAAGATCTAGTCTTCGATTATTTGATTGATGAAAAAAAAAAAAAAAAAACGAGGACAACCATCATAACGATTCTCTTACTTATTCGTTTTTCTTTTTTGCCACACACACTCACTTTGAAAATTATCATTGACCGTCAATACATATTAATATGCTCTTGTTCATTAAACCAAAATTAGAATTCTTATTTGATTCCAAATAAAGATGAAACTATGAATGATGGAATGAAATAAGAGATTATGTTAAAAAAAAAGGAAAAGAGATCACAGCTGGCGATAGATCTTCTATTTCAATCTTTTGCCGCGTTTGATGAAAAGTGATGAAAGAATATATATATATATATAAAACAAATAATATTTTCATCTTTTATGATTACCATGAATAGATGAAGAGACACTTTGGACAATGAAAATGTCTGCAATTCTAATCAACTGAACATAGAAAAGTTTTGTCTCTATAATAGGTAGTCGGCACGTGTAAAAAGAAAAAAAAAAATTTTTTTTTTCAAGTGATTTTTATCATCATCATTAACTTCCGCTATCCGGAAAGAAAGAACAATACGGTGTGTTCATGTTTCTTAAATGCATTCGCGTGTGTGTGTGTATGATTTCAAAGAATTTAATTCCAATGATAACTGCAAGTAAAAGTGTATATGCGGCACTTTTATTCTCTTATTGAAGTGATCCTCAAATATACAATAATAATAAAGGACGATAAGCTACCTTAATAACTCGTCCTTCATCTTCTCTTTCTCTCTCTCTCTCTCTATTTCTAGAGCAATTAGATTGTACATAATAAGCAATACAATGATTGGTTTATAAGAAGAATAAGAGAAGAAAAAACAAGAAAAGGAAACGTATGATCTTCTACCATCATTTACCAATTATTTTGTTTCAAAGTAAAATCATGAAACGCGTTAATACATATGAAAGTGGTGGTGATTCTGATGATGAGTTTATCGAGTACGTATTTTGACTTTAAAAAAAAAAAATTTATTCTTTTATTTCTCGGTAATAACTACCATCTTAAATCTATTTTTTTGTTTTCGATACTATCTTAAGAAGCAAAAGAAAAAAATAATAAAAATTAATTATAGATTAAAAAAAAAAAGGACTTATTCAACAAAACTCTTTTGAGATTGAAGAATATGAAAGTGATGCTATTTTCTAAGAAAGAAAATGCTATATCTATAAATAATAAAATAAGAATAAAACGGAAGCTAACAAAAAAAAAACTTTTTTTTAATTCACACTAGAAGTATATAGTTGTTTGAAGAATGTCTAAGGACTAAGAAGTAGAAAACCCATCTCATTTCACAAATACACAGTTTCATAATTCTTATAAAAAGAATCATGATATTCACACTACTGTTTTTGTATTCTCACATTAATATTAATGTGAATATATGAGTATGAAAATTATTACAAGAAAAAAAAGCTTTTATGAATGATGGAGCTTTGAAAGAACTAATTACTAATTAGCGTTTCTCACCTCCTCCTCCCTTTTCCTTCCCAATGAATTATTATAGGTCTATTGAGAGAGTTTCTCTAGAGTTTAGAAATTCATATATTTCAAACAATTTTATTTCGATTTAGTTCAAGTTTAAGTCCAAGAGATTATGAATATGAACATGTAACTAATAGAAAAAAACGTCGTGGTGTTATTGAAAAACGTCGTCGTGATCGAATAAATCATTGTCTTATGGAATTACGAAGACTTGTACCACAAGCTATATCAAAAGAAGGTTCAGCAAAACTTGAAAAAGCTGAAATTTTACAAATGACTGTTGATCATCTTCGTTCATTACAACAAACTAATAAAGGTATTTTATATGAATTTTATTCATTTAAAATGAAAGATTTTTTATTATTATTAATAGATTCAAATACTCCTTGTCAATCATGGCCAATATTTGATGCACATGCAAGTGGATTTCGTGAATGTATTGATGAAATATCTCGTTATTTAATCTCAGTTGAAGGTTTTGATGTTCAACATCCATTACGTTTACGTCTTTTATCACATCTTGAATGTTTTACTGAACGAAGTACAAGTCCATCATCACATCAATCATGGCCAATATTACATCAACAAACTCCAAGTGCTTTTGCAACACCACCTTTATCATCTTATTCATCATCAACAATTGGATATCATCATCATCAAACTAATTCAAATTTTAATATGCATCATTATCAACGACCACCTATTGAGTCATCTTGTCAATTGCCACCACCGCCATCATCATGTATTTAATTGATTCTTCTTCTTTTTTTTTTTCTCTTTAAAAACATACTTTGTGTTTTTTTTTCTTGACTGTTTATGTATTTTGTGTGAAATACTAAGTGCTATAAAAATTGCTCACTAGAGATTCATTTTCTCTTGTGTGTGGGTGTTTTTTTTTTCTGTTTTAAGTCGATATCAGATTATCATTAGTCATAAAAAAAGAAGAGAGAAAGAAAAGAAAAAGTAATCATGTGTGTTTATAGAGAAATAAATGCAAATGTGTATGTTTGTATTTTTTCTAGAAGCTAATTAGACGATGAGAATGGAAGAAAATTAGAACAATATGTATACAGATGGTTTATTATCCATTTATACAAGAGCACTTATGTTGGATTTATCAAATGGAGAGATATTATCGGATATTTTCAGATGAAAAAGAAAAAATTAAATCAAATAAAAGGATTGATTATGTTCGAATGTTAAAGCAAAGAATATTTTGTCATATTTTTCTCGACATTGTATAATGAATTTCAATATTAATGAGGGAAACATTCCATATGCTCAATGTTGAATCAGTTTATAAGTAGATTTCTTATTATTGTTGTCAGAGGATTATACGAATCTTGATAGATAATTATTCTAATTTAGTATAACTGCAGTCCATCAGAAAAAAAAAACAGAATATATTGTCTTTTTACTCAAAGACCCTATGTATGGCAATGAAAACATACTACGCAGATTTTAATCATAGAGATCTTCTCTATGTTGCAAAATAAATGTTGTCCAATAGACAAAATCAATAGCTCTATTGATTGATCTCAAAATTGTTTTTGGAAAAATTCATAAGAAATATTTCAGAACAATTATATAATTAATATTTTAATAATGTTTAATTCTAAAAGGATAAGATTTTTATGTCATTCTCAATAGTGTATTATGTCAATCAGACATATTCTTGAATAAAACAAACAAACAACCTAAGCTTCACTTTGTTTACATTGTATATTCATGTACAATAATCGGTTATTTACAAAATCATAATGTCAGATATTCTTTTTTTTCTTCTTCTAATATCTCAATTTTAGTCACAATCCTTAGATTGAAAACAAAAAAAAGAATTTCTTGTTGATAAATAAATCTTCTTATTTTTTATTGTCGCAGATTTTGTTGTCTTTTAATATGTAAAACAAACATTTGAAACCCGGATAACAAGATTAGATATAAATAAATGAAAATGTTGAATGATGAAATCCAGACTAACAAGATAACAAAAAAAAAAGCCGTTCGTTTCTTTAGATTTTCCTTTAATAACTTCGTCCAAATAATGTATAATATTTTGCTTGAGTTTTACAATCTGGATGACAACATAATTGATTTTCAGCTATTTTTTCCGGTTGTTCAAATGGTATACATAAACCTTTAGCACCCATAGCTGGTGCACCTTCTTCGACAACAGCATCGCTAAAATAAATTTTTAAATCAAAACATGAAAATAAGAAAATTCTTTTTTCTTACCGTGCACTGTCTTTTTTAATTCGATCTTCACATACTGGTTCACCACAGAATGGTGCTAACATTAAACATGAATTATCAAGACCTTTTAATAAACTAGCCCAATCTTTAACAAGTATTGTATGACTGTCAAATTCATCTTTTGCTCTAGAAAAGAATATATTTGTTGTTGTTTTTTTTTTTGTTAAATCAATATAAAAAAGAAATTTTGTATTTTCTATTACTTTTTATATAAATCATTATGCATTTGATTAAGCGTTTCATGTAATTTTGTTTCACTATTATCAATTGGTATTGTTGATCTAGCTCCTGTATGTCGAAGTACAATTGTTAATTGCGAACGTGCTTTATCTTTTGGACCAATTTCAATACGAATTGGGACACCTAAAAATAAAAACTTTGTTTTTTATAAAAACAAAAACGAAAAATCTATATGTTAACCTTTCATTTCCCAATGATTAAATTTCCATCCTGGTGAATAATTATCTCTATAATCACCATATACACGTAATCCAGCCTTTTTCAATTTTGTTTCAACTTCTTTACATGTATTAATTAATGCATCTTCATCTTCTTTTGATAATGATGCTGTTATACCACATGGAACAATAACAAGCTAAACAGAAATAAAAATATTTTCTTTATATAGAATAAATTCAAAGTTAAATCGAGTTGTTATTCAAGTTTTTCTAAGAATTACAAAAAGTCTAAGCACAAGAAATTTGAGAGAGAAATTTCGTTCACATATATTTGTAATATTAGAAGTGCTCTGCATGTTTGTATCAGAGATGTGCGGGGCATTGATTTTCCATGCCCCGCGGGGCCCGCCCCGTAAAATTCACAAACCCGTCCCGTCCGAACCCCGTGGATATTCTTTTTGAGAATCCCCGCCCCGCCTGTGCCCCGGCAAATCTATACCCGCTCCGTCCGTACCCCGCACAGGCAGCTTCTTGAACCGGCCCGCCCGACCCGCCATTTTTGTGACGGGCCCCGACCCGTCCCCGTGTAACCCGAAGAAATTTTTTATTTACCAAATACTTTATTTTTAATGATGCATTCCTTTTATGAATAATCATTTTTTACAAAAGCAAAACTCAAGTCTATATGAGATGGTTCTGAATGATTCACTTTGTGATTGTCGACAAGCACGTATTTTTCTGGTCGTTCTTTTAAAAACATTTTTATATTTGACGAATTACATTTAATATTACTCGATGAGCAATGACTGAAAGATGAAGAAATAATTGTAGATGAACGATCAGTATTCGACGAAGCTGTCCTATCAAGTGATTCATCAGGAGATAAATCATGTAATTCGATCATACTTAGGTCTGACCAAAAGTTCTGACAATATTATATAAAAATATAAAGATAAGTAGGCATCTTTAATTTTATTTTATCAAATATTGAGGACAGTTGCCATGATTATTTATACCAAGTTCGATCCTTTGCAACAATTTGTTAAAAGTTTTTTTCGAAAAAATTTTTAGATATCGCATGGGCTTATCATGTTTCATTTATTTAATCAGTTAAACTACATTTAATAGAATTAGTTAGCGAAAATTTACATAGTATCAGGCCTGGCGGATATGATATCATATTGATGCCTTCTTCTGTCATGCAATTAATAACATTAGATGAGTATGAAGTCAACGATGACCGTCAATCAATTTTGTACATTTTGAACCTGATGTCTCTGTTTGTTTCCATATTTCATTAATAAAATGTTTTGGAGAATTTTCAGTATAATACTTGTGACTTACAGTCTTGCTTTTATCTACATTCAGGAGTATTTGATTTAAAGAATATACCAAACAAAGCATTTTCTAAAATCTTTATTCATGAACAATAGTCTTTGACGATTCATCTTCAATAAGCCATCTAGCATCGGATAACTTATGACTAACCTATCTAAAATAAATCTATATCTCATCACTAGCAGTACTAGAATGCAACTGATATGATCGAACAAGATTTTGCTAACTTTTCACAATAAATGAAATATGATTAGCTCATGCGGTATCCATGATACCTAAAAATTTTTTCGAAAAAACTTCAAAAAACTTTTAACTAATCGTTGGAAAGGATCAAACTTGGTATAAATAATCATGGCAACTGTCCTCAAAATTTGATAAAATAAAATTAAAGATGCCTCCTTATCTTTATATTTTTATATAATGTTGTCAGAACTTTTGGTCAGACCTAAGTAGTAATTCACAAAAAAATTCAAACGATAATTCTAAATATAAAATAAGTTTTAGTCCAGTTATTCACTTAATATAAATTGATAGTAGAAGTTGCGTATGACAGACGATAAAGAAAGAAACAAACAAATGGTAGACAATCTTGTACATAATAGGATGAAAGTAATGAACCAATCAATATGTACTTTGTACTACATACTTATACTAAGGACATCCCGTGATAAGTTTTGACGATCTTTCATCACACCCGAAAAAAAATGTTTACCCGCCCGAACCCGTGTATTTCATACCCGCTCCGCCCGAGATCCGTGTCATTTAAAAAAATTATTCCCCGCCCCGCCCGCCCGTGTGCAGAAAAATACCCATGCCCCGTTAATCCCGCGTTTAATTAAATTTTTCTTCCCCGCCCGCCCGTCGCCACGTGGCCCGCGGGGTGAACCCCGTGGACCGCACATCTCTGGTTTGTATTATAACAGTATTAGTTAAGTGATGCTATGATATGAAAAGTTTCGATGACCCAGGTCAAAAAATACAGGTCATTTCTTGTCGGAACAGTCGAGAAAATGATAGGAATTTGGAAGCAAGAATTTAGTAACCAGCTCTGCCCGAACTAGAAAAATCTGATTACCGAGTGCTTACTTCTAAGTATATATCATTTTCCAGTCGGAAGCGGCGTCTTTCCAGCGGAAACCAGTCGGAAATTCAAGACTCTAGACGCCAATATCATTGACCTGAGGAGAACTATGTACTTCTGTTTTTCGATGAATTAGGAAAATTTTTGCTTCGTTATTAAAGTGCATACTGCACTTAATATTCAATCAACATCAATTCATGATGAATCATCTCTGACTATCGAGAGTTAAACAAAATTTACTCTCCACTGAGCCCCTAACTTGCTGATCGATACTCAATGAATCGAAGGGGATCGGATTTCTCAAGAAAATTTAGCAAAATTCCAGCAAAGAACATGACGAGTGATGGTTTTATCATAGGAAAATTAGTCGAAAAACAATCAAAAGTTGTCCGGCAACCATTTCAAAGAGCTCTATTTACCACGATTCGACAAGCTTGGAACTTCTTATTCCTAAAGAAAAGGCTAACATCTGATACACATATAAAAAGAAAACATTTCATCACAACAACGCCAAATCACATATGTATATAATCAAGGCAAATATTTTGTATATTTAATGAAATAAAATTTGAAATAATTTGTTTTTCTTTTAAAAATAAAAAATTCTTTATACATACTTGATATTTAGCTATACGTGGTGGTAAAACTAAACCTTGATTATCACCATGTATCATTGTCATAACACCAATTGTTCGTGTAGTTAAACCCCATGAATTTTGATAAACATATTGTTTAGTTTGTGTTTGTGGATCTTCAAATGTAATATCAAACATTTTCGAAAAATTTTGACCTAAATGATGTGATGTTGCTGCCTTAAGAGAAAATAAAAATTTAATTATTTCAAAAAAATGAAATTTTTTCAAAACAAAAAAAAAACAAAAATTTTACTTGAATTCCTCTTCCACTAGCTGCAATATAACCTTCAATTGTTGTTGTCCAATCAGCACCAGCAAATTTTTCTTTTTCTGTTTTACGTCCTTTAATAACCGGTATAGCTAGTAAATCTGTATATACTTTTGCATATAAATCAAGAATTTGATAAACTTCATCTGAAGCTTCTTTTTCTGTTGCCCATGCTGTATGACCTTCTTGCCAAAGAAATTCTCTTGTACGAAGAAATGGTTGTGGATTTTTAAATTCCCATCTCTAGGATATTTTCAAATAGAAAAAAAACAAAAACTTATTTGATTTTTTTTTAATTTAAACATACAACAACATTATTCCATTGATTTAATTTTAATGGAAGATCACGATGTGATTGAATCCATTTTGCATATGCTGGATACATAATTGTTTCACTTGTTGGACGTACAGCAATTGGTTGAGCTAAATCACTATCACCTGATTTTGTTACCCAAGCAACCTTACAAATAAAATTATGTTTATTTTTTTAATTTAATTTAAATTTTTTCATACTTCCGGAGAAAAATCAGCAATATGAGTTTGTTCTCGATAAAGTGCATTATGAGAAACAAATAATGGAAAATAACAATTTTGTACTCCCATTTCTGATATTTCAGCATCAATATAAGCTTTTATTTGTTCCCAAAGAAAATAAGCCCATGGACGAAGTATATAACATCCTGATACATCATAATTTTCAATTAATTCACCTTTACGAACAACCTAAACCAAAAAAAAATTTTATTTGAAAAAAAAATTTTTTCTTTTTTGAATTCCACTTACTTGCCCATACCAATCAGCAAGATCTTCTTCTTTTTTATATTCAATACCAAGTCTAGAAGACGATTGTTTTGTTTTGTTTTTACTTCATTTTGTTCATAAAAACTTACTTTGTTTGTTTTTTTAAATCAGTATGAGCAGATGTTGAGTTTTGTTCATGTTCAGGTTTTTTTGCTGTTGCTGCTGCTGCTGCTGCTGGTTTTTTTTCTTTTTCTTTTCGTGCTGATGCAGCACCACTCGATGGAACATCAGTACCTGTTAATGTTTTATATTCTTCTTTTAATTTTAATAATTGTCCAACAGCGGCTGTAATTTCTTCCTTGAATAGAAAAAAAAGAAAAGCATAATTATTAAAAATAATGTTCTTGGTTTTTTTCTATAACCTACTTTACTACTATTAGGATTACTTTTTAAATCACGAACAAGATTACCTTGTTCATCTATACGAGATTTTAAAGTTTCGCTATCGAGATTTTCATTGGAGGTCATCCTTTTAGATAGGCACAGTAATATCTATCAGTGACGTGTTTATATAGTCATATTATTATGAACCAATCACTTTTTTTTTCCTATTTTAAACTTTCCCCATGAATGCGTGTATTCAGTGTCGCTAGAGATCGCTAACGCTCGGAAATGAACTTTATTATTATTTGACTCACTTTTGGTGTCGATTTATTTGCTTTAAGATCGCGAACTTTATCGCCTTGTCGAGTTATTTGCTCAGTAAGTTTTTCGGCTTCATTTGATGTTGAATTAGTTATTGGTTTCTTATTTTCTTTTTGTGCTGTTGTATTTGATGGTTTATATTCACTACCTGTTAATTTTTTATATTCTTCTTTTAATAGTACAAGTTCTTTTACAGCAACGTTTACATCATCCTAATTGAAAGAAAATCAATATTATAGTTTGTTTTTTTATTCTTTACATTTGATTTACCTTAGATGTTGATTTATTTGCTTTTAAATCTCGAACTTTTTCACCTTGTAAAACAATACGTTCTGTTAATTGATCTACTTCAGGACCTGATACTGCCGATGATGTCAATTTATCACCAGTAGATTTTGTTGCAGCATTATCAGTAGCTCTTAATGATGTTGGTTTTTCTTTTGTACCACCATCTGGAATATTAAGTAAACAGCATGATTGTTGAGTTGCAGCATCATATGGAGCATCACATATATAATAGCCTTTACGAAGAATTTGAATGACATCACCTTTTTTTAATTGTGCCATTTCAGGTTCACCGATAATATCATATTCAATCTTTAAAAAAAAGGGTGTTTTTTCTTAATTTCGTATGAAAAAAATTTTTTGAACTTTGATCTTTACCTTTGATGCGTAGTTAACATAATTTTCAAATGTATCACCTTCGTCAAGTTTTGCTTTAGTCATAATATTATCATAATGAATACATTTAACCGGTGTTAATGGTGCTTGACTTGTTTCAGCAAGCCATGTTAATTTAAGTGTATTTTTAAAATCTTTATTATCTAATTGAGTTTCACCTTCCATGAATTCGAAGTCACCAGAATCTTTCCTAAAGAAAAAAACAAAACGACAGTAGAAAATAAATAAGAATACGAATTATAATTTAATTGTTTTTGAAAGTATCGACTACGTTTAGTTCTCCACGAGAGTACAACTGAATGAGTAGAGGTATCATCATTTTCGATATAATCTTCTTTTTTTCTTTTAAAACTTACTTTTGAATTCGATTTATTTTAATATTTCCCCAATTCATTAATGTAACAATTTGTCCCTCAGTAATTAAAACAGCATCATCTTTTTCAATAAATATTGTTGAACCATAATAAACATTTTTCATTCCAATATTTGAATCTTTTGGATGTTTTTGATGTTGTTGACATTCTTCTTTTGTTATATTTGTTAATTTTATTTTAACAAGTTGATTTTTTAATAGTGCTGTAAAACGTGGTGCTACAGGATCAATTTGTTTTTTATTAAATGCCCAAATTTTATCCCAATCCATTAAAACAACAGATCGTGATGAACCTTGTGCAACAATAAATTGTCTTAAACCTTCAACAGTCATACCACGTCGAAGTATACCACGAACAGTTGGTAAACGTGGATCATCCCAACCATCAACAATTTTTGTATTAACAAACCATGTTAATTTTCGTTTTGATAATACTGTATATTGCATATTAAGACGTGCATATTCATAAATAAATGGTTTTCGAAGACCTAGGAAAAAAAAAATATTATTATTATTTAAAAAAAACAAAAAAAGTAAAATATAATCATCATACCAAGAGCATCAAGAATCCAATAATACTGCTCATCTCGATCATGATATTCAGTTGTTCGAAGAGCATGAGTAACTAAATTTATAAAAAATATAATAAAAAGAAATATTTTGAATATTTCTTTTTTTTACCTCCTTCAATACTATCAACAATTGGACAAGCAAAATCATACGTTGGATAAACTCTTTAAAAGAAGAACTAATGAAAAATTTAATTGAATAATTTTTCTTCTTACTTATATTTATTTCCTGTTCGTACATGTTCTTCTGGCTTACATCGATGAATAGTTGGATCACGCATACAACCATTATTAGAATTCATATTAATTTTTAAACGAACACAACATTTTTGTCCTTGTTCATTTCCAGCTAACATATCTGACCATAATTTTAAATTTTTTTCAACACTATTATTACGATTAACTGATTCTTGTCTTTGTTCACGTTGTTGTTTCATTTCTTCTGGTTCAGTATCGTCACAATAGGCTAAACCTTTTTCAATTAATATTTTACAATAATTAATTAATGTATCAAAATGATCAGATGTATGTGTAAAACGATCATATTCAACACCTAACATTTTTAAATCTTCGAGAATAACCTAAATTTTAAAGATAATAATACGAAAAACAACAAATAATTTTTGTGAAGAATTAAAAGAAAAATTTATTTTTAAATACCTGTTCAAATTCAGCAGTTTCTTTAGCTGGGTTTGTATCATCAAAACGCATAATTAATGTTCCTTTAAAAGTTTTTTGATAATATTGATTAAGAAGAGCAGCTTTAGCATGACCAATATGCAAATACCTAATGTTTAAAAGAATATTTCAATAAAAAAAAAAAATTTTTTTTTTTCGATAAATAAACAAACCCGCTTGCTTCTGGTGGAAAGCGTACGATAACTTCACCTTCTTTAGCATTTGGTAATTCGACGAATTTACCTTCGTCTTTCATGTTAGATTTTTGTGGAACACTACTATTAGTTGATGCAATACTTGCCATGACGGATTCTAAATGGAACTGAAGAAAAATAAATCAGTTTTTATGTTAATATTTCATTTCTATTGCGAAATATGACGATAGTGGATGACGCAATATTACAAATGTTATTGGCAATTTCTCCTCCGCGTATTAATTTCAAAATGCTTTCTCTAAGAATCGATGACAAGAAAAACAAGATAGAATATGTCTTTTTTTTTTTTAATTTTTAGAATAAATTCAGGTGAGAGCAAGGTATTTTTTCATATCATGAATACTTTCTTATCTAGAAGCTATTATCTACCATTTATATATGAAGTGTGTAGTTTGAAGAACAATTATAGAAAACAATGACACGAATGTAAAGATGATTGAGATTATTTAAAATAGTAGATGGATAGAGAGAGAGAGAGAACAATAAGTTGGCTTATTAGTCGAAAGAATTCTTACTAGTAGTGAATTACTAAAACTAAAACAGCACCAGTTATTCCTACAAACAACTCCGACCAATCAAAATGAGCATTTTTTGAACTAAGTTCGTGACGTGACTATCTAAAATATAATTAAATATATTTCTGATGAAAACACATCGATTTTTTTATATGATAATCAAGAAAAATTAGAAGTTTTTGTTCATAGATGGTGCTAGATGCTTGCCTTCATTCTTGGCTAAAAATCTACATGAAGTCACCCCTGTGATTCAAACCGTGAAAAAAACTGCTGATTAATCTACTAAATACTGATCGCGCAACTGTCAAGTTTACCACTGGCTAAATGCTGATTTTTCGTGGCTATATGTTCTAGTTATTTAAGAGCTCGTTCACCAGACAAATGTATACTCGAATAGATACTCATCTTGGAATATATCTCCCTATTGATACTATAAGAAGCAGTTAATCGTCTATCCGTTGGAGAGAGGATTCTGTGATTAATTTCAATGGATTATTGATAATAAGCAATAGTATATTCATACTCACCTTGACCATTCTTGGCTGTTCCAAGCCTATGATAAATAAATGCTTTTTATAAATCGGCCACTGTTTCATTAAGGATGACATTCAGTACGTCTTGGACTTTGTTGAACTATTCCAATTTAATTAGCAACCTACATAGACGATTCGATCCTTCGATATGAGAATAAGTTTCTTTGCACATCTATTCAATAAATCTATACAGTTCCGGATTATGGTCATTGATTAGCAGAAGATCTACTTGATAAAGACGATCGTTATCCATTTACTGGAGTTGACCAATACGATAGATGGAGTGCATGGAGAACAGAATATCTTCTTTTCCTTCGAAATAACTGGAGTGACACACATTGCAATGAATGTAGACACAATGGATAGATTCATTGCCATGACGAATAAGATACCAACAAGATTGGAAGCTTGAATTGTTTAACGCACAAAATTGAGTGATATTTGGCATTTCGTACTAGTTGATAAGAAATTATTAAATGATAAAAGTCCACTCTCTATTTTGACTAATTGATGAAAGTTTGCCAGAAATAAGCCTAAATCACGGAAGACAGTAAACGATTTCAAATGTACATGTTCAACATATTGTTCGGTATGAAATATAGAGAGGTGATTGTGAAAATCTTGGATGAAAAATTCCATGCTAATAATGAGATCAACCTTCATCATCTATAGTGATTAGTTGAGCATCAGATAAAGAAAACTTGGATAGGTGCACCAACAAATCGGAAGATGTTGAAGATATGATTGTGGCTTAGGAACTTAAAAAAATAAAAGAAAACTATTGGACTATGACATGAACGAGAAAAATTGATGTACTTTAAATTCATTAATTAAATCAGTCATTTTTATCAATTTAATTGCATAATTTTATGCCCATTTCATCATCTGTAATACTAGATTTTTTCCGTATTTTTAATCTAAAACTCACGAAAGTCATGAATGTTTTTATTTTTTTTTAAGTTCATAGAGGATGTGGATGTAAGAATCAGCTTGAGTTCTCTCTACATCCTTACCTTCATTTATACGATCATAGTGTGTGACATCGAAAGGTTCTTTTCCATCTGTCTGCCAGTGTCAATATGGCAGGCTGTTGAGGAGTACTTCACTTTTCTCGCTATATATTTCTACGCTCATTTCCAATCGTATTTTACAAAAATCTGTACAAGTTGGATACATGGCTTTGTCAATGGAGAATTTATTGAGAAAAAAAAAGATATTGACAGAAATCAATATGAGAATAAAATATAGGGTCGTTGGTCTTTAGAGAAAAGGTCGATTATATGATATACATTCTAATTAAGATGTGTAGAAACTGTTCGATTAAATCTATTGCTTGTTGAGCAGATCCGTCGGAATTGCTTTGCAAGCTGTACTTTTTTCTGGTCGATTACATTTATTCTTCTTGCAGCAGAATAAATTTTTGTATACGAACGGTGCTTTACGCATTTGATCGCACATTTTACTTGCTATTATGGTATAAGCCCATTTTGTCTTTTTCTTCTGTCGTTCTTCGGGTGTACAACTTTGATCATCACCTGTGCATGAAAATTTATATTTCGCACATATACATTGTCCATGATCACCGCATTCTTTTATATCAGGTCCGAGCATACATTGAGTTTCAGAACCCATATAGCATCGGATAGCATTGGATACGGTAATACAAAGTAGAACAAGCACTATGATAATACGCATTGTTTGATATTTATTGTATAATGAAAGTACGACTAGATGAATGATACTGTAAAGTTGGCAAAGACGACGAAGAGAAAGAAAGATGTATGATAGCGATGAGAGAAATACAAGCACGGACTTCGTATCTTCTACAACTACTATCAACACTACACTTACTTTGATCTTGTCCTTACAGAATCGAGGATAAATGCATTACTCGTTGATATAAGATTAGTGTTCTTTCATAGTTTGAAATCGAATAAAGTAGAATATTTTCTTAACATTTGAATCTAGTCTAATGCGAATATTTTAGAGTGAAATTTTTTAAGAAAACTATCAACTTGTGTACAAAAAAAACAAACATGTTTGTCACTATTCTACGTTATTATTTTTTTTATAAAAAAATCTTATACTGTACATAAGCAGATGTATCCATCAAAAATAAAAAAAAAAAGAAACTTGTATTTCGTTTTCAAATACTGTGATATTAGTTAAGTAGATTATAGTCTTGAATTATCTTATACATTTAAGGAAACAGTTTAGGATAAAACATTCGTTGACTAAGATGTGCTTTTTCCCTAATATTATTAAGTAGAATAATCTAGTTGTATCCGTAGAAAATGTCATTGAATTTTATTATTTTTCCATTACTTGCAATCATTGCTTATATCCATGATATGCCAATGTCATTATACAGTATATAAACAAATGTCTACATTCGAATCGCAAGGTAACATACGCACTTTAATTCTATAAATATGACATTTCTGTCTGTCAAATATCCCATATGTTTATCAGAATCAATTGCGATTCCATTGATATAAAATAATCATATTTATTTACCACCAAATACAAAATAAACATACTCATTACAATATTGTATATTTATAGAATAATGAATTTTGTTGATTAAGAACAAATAAGCGAAGAAAAAAAATAGATTACTTTTGTGTTGTTTAAAATGAGAAATTCTATCGTTACTTTCTCATCTTTGATTGTGTTCTCAACAACTAGATCAATGATTATTGAATTAAGATTCAATAAATCAATTTGATTTCATAAAGACATGTTAGAAAGTCATTATCCTATTTCAATATGACACTATGCGTAAAAATATATCAAAAATTTGCAACATTACTTATGCAATTTATTTATTCAAATATTTCATTTTAGTATAAATCTTAAAGAAGTATCTCAATAGAAAATAATAGTAAATTTTTTTTTTATTGTGTCAGTCATCATGACTAAATTGCAAACATTTCGTGACGTACAATAATTTCATGAACAATTTTAATGTTGTCTTTTTTAGTAATTTTATTTCTAGACATCGTTACAATAAGATGAAATTGTTTTCTCAAATTATTTCATATAATTAAATAAGATCATTAGAGAAACTATTGTAGAATCAAACATATTTTTTTGTTCTTATCAAAACATCAAACTTCTACTGTTAACCATACTATTTTATATTCAATAGTAATTAGAAAACCCAGTAATTCTTTCAATCAATGCAATAACACTCATGAATCTTTTTGTTCTTGCTGATTGACTTAATGAATAGTTAAAACAAAAAAATTTTATGTTACAATCCAAATGATTTAATCATTGCATCAACTCAAAATAAGATTTACTAATAATTAAAAGTAAAATGATTACAACAATACTGATCTCAAGCTATTTAAATATATACGTATGTAAAGTATGAGATTTCTATAAAGAAACAGTATTACATGATGAAATATAATGTAATTTATAGAATCGAAAAAAAAAATTAATTCAATTTCTTTTTGGTTTATCATTTGTTAATACATGTTAATGTTTCGATTTCATACCATCAAATTCAAGAATAGATATTTGATCGAAAGACAGTTTGAATAGATTTCAGATTGTCTGAGAAAGAGAAAACGTTATCGGTATGCAGTAATATTGATAGACTTTGTTTAATCATTGATATTTGTAAACAAAAGATGAGGTCGAAATTTGGGCATCAGTTCGAGTACTTCTCTGTATCATAATTGGAAAAGGTTTGGAAGGATCGATCATATTCCTAGTAATAACATGAACTTATGTTTAAAAAACAATTTCTCTAAATTTGCGCTACATATCTAAATTGCTAATTCTTATAGAGAACACATTATAAAAGTGAGAAGTATTTGATTAATAACAAGAAAATTAATTATCTCTATCTGTTATTACACGAGCTAAGAATTACAGAAAACTGTATAATTTTTCGAATACTTTTCCCGTAGATGTAAATCATACAGATAAACTATATATAACAATATTATAATTTGATCTGTGAAGTTTTTTTTTTCATAGAACAGTTGGAATCAATTTTATACTAATATTTAATATTTAAGAGGCATTATTTTCAATAGTATGCGAGCCTATTTCTATCCATGTTGAATGATATTTGAATCACTATCTCTATTTTGAACAATTTTTGATATCACTAAAATAACATTAGTAAAATCAAGACTTTGTTTTTTTACAATTTTAAGATCTTTTATTTTCTATTTTTCAAAATTCTATATCATTACATAGAATAGAAGCTCAACAAAATGATAAACATTTTTTGAAACAATATTTTGTATTTTGATTACTACATAAAGATAGAGATATAGTTCTTGTTAATTCCAATGAATTGCAAATAATATGGAGAAGATTTTAAAATTTCTTCAAGAGATTTTAGACAACTTATGACGACTGTTAATAAATCTCTATATAATACTTATAGAATCTATATAATATAGATTTTTTAATATATATTTATAGTTCTCACCACTTCTATGATATCAAAAACCATTTTATCAATTAATTTAACTATAAAATCGCATTGATTACAATATCATCGATAAATCATATAGTTTACTGAGGATATCAGTAAAACTGTTGTAAACTAGTGGTATCTTAAAAACAGGTGATGATATGAGACTTATGACACAGTTTTAAATCGTAATCGAATTTAAGGCTATCTCATACATAGTAATATTTCATTTTTTGAGAATCGATCAGAAATAAGATACCATGACACGAGAATAATAAAGCAAAAAGCTTACGACACCCGGTATTCCCAGGCGGTCACCCATCCAAGTACTAACTGAGCCCGACGTTGCTTAACTTCAGTGATCGGACGAGAACTGGTGTATTCAACGTGGTATGGCCGTAAGCGAAAGATAATATGTTACTTTTGATTCTCAATGATATCATTCTTAAGTATAATGAAATCAATATTGTGATATGTGTTTTCCTTTCCAAGCAAGTTAATTATATTATGTAAAAAAACTAAATGATATGCGTATTATATAACGAGATTTAAATATTTAAAGTTATGAGATATTTCTGTTCTATCCTGTCGATGAATTGTTGGTTCATGTATAAGATATATATATATCTATTATAGAAAAAAATATTTCATAATTTAAATTTATAATTTTTATCCTAATTAATTAAAATGTTTGTAGACGAAATTCAGCTTTCATTGCTTTACATTGTTTTATTTTTGAATCGATTTGATATCGTAAGATCATTTCATTTTTTGTCGATAATGATATTGATTGTTGATGAATCTGTTCAATTTTTTTCTAGAAAATCAATAAAAATAATATTTATTAATAGTTTTATTTATTAAAAGAAAAATAATATCAACTTACAAAATAAAGTTGATTAATCCATGAAAGTTTTTCTCGCCATTGTACACATTGATAAATAATCTTCATATATCGTTTTACAAATGTTAAATAATCTTCTAATGCTTTATGAATATGAATACGTATTGGACTATCACGAATAATTAATGGTCGATGAGATAGTATTTGATTAATTTGATATAAATTTTCTTGTTTTAATACTTTATTATGTTGATATAAAGTAGTCATCATTGTTTTTTTTTGTAAATTTCCTAGATTAATCAATAATTGATTATTTTCTTGTTGTAAATTTAAAATACGATGAGAAAAATTATGTATATGAAATGAATATTGTTGTTGTTGTTGATTATAAATATTATTTAATTGTGTATATAAACGAATTTTTTCATTTAATAATAAATATTCATCTAAATGACGTTTATTTTTACTCATCATATTCATTATTTGTTGTTTAAGTTTATGAATATTTAATTTAAATTGTTGATTTTCATGATATTTATTAATAATATGATTTATTTCATAATTAGATAATAATTCTAATTGATCATATTTTTTATTTATATTATCTAATATTTGTAATTTTTGTTGATATAAATAAATAGAATATTGTTTTCGATTTGATAAAAGAATTTGATCATGTTTTTGTGTTAATAATTTATTATAAAATAAATGAAAATGATCAATTTTACTTTCAAGTTCATTTTCAATTAATTGATTTTTTTTATTTAAAAATTGTATTTTATCATTATTATCACGTAGAGAACGACTAAGTGAAGTACGATGTTTTTCACGTCTAAATTTCAAAAAAAAAAACAAAAAGAATCTTTTTTTGTTTTTCTTATTGTAAAATTTTACTTCATGATTTCAGTTTTTTTCTTTCGTAAAATTGATTGAAAATACTAGAAGATTAAAAATGAACTTTTTTTTGTCTTCTATGTTTCTTATGATTGAGAAAATATTTATACTTTTTCTGTATTATTAAAATTATGAAAAATATTATTTAATCGAATAATTTCGAAAGAATTTCGAATTGTTTTATTTATTAAATGATGTTCATTAATAGATAATAGATGAAGACGTTTAGTATATGTAATAAGTTGTTTTCGATTTTGAAATGATATTTGTTTTATTGAATGAAGTTTTTCTTGTTCATTTATTCGTATAAATTGATTTTCTTGTAAAATTTTTTCTAAATTATTATTTAAATGAATAAGTTTTTTTAAACTTATTTTCATTATTGTAATTTTATCTTGTTGATCTTTAAGATGATTATTATTAATTGTTATAATATATTCATTTTTTTTATTTTGTTTAATTATATCAATTAATTGTTTAGTTAAATTATGAATACAATTATCAAGTTTTAATCGATTATGTTTAAACATTAATTGTTTACGTTCTAATGTATAATTCATATGTTCTTCAGATTTAAGTATATGATGTGTATAACGTTTTATTAATTCAAGTTCATGTATATGATGTCGAAGATTTTTTATTTGATCATGACAAGCCATTGAACGAGTTTGTTCTATGAATAATTGAATGATTTTGTTTAATTGAGAAGAAATTTTAGTTCAAACCTGTAGTGATATCATTTTTAATAGTTTCTATTTCTTGTTTAATCTAATTTGATAAGAAAGTCAAAATATATGTGTGTTTGGTGAAATGAAGTTATAATAAAGCTTCTCTAATGTGAACATCATTGTGGCTAGAAATGTAACGATAACGGTGATCACCGGTATCATCGTAGATCGGTGTACTGATCTATTCAAATTCATTTCGACTTTTTCAATCAGGAGAAGATCAATATGAAGAAAATAGCTGAATTTTATAGAACATAACTAAATTGTGAGAACTAAGCTTTTCTCGAACAAGAAAATAGAACCCGAGAATTTCGACAAACTTCCTATCGATTCAGGCTCCTGGGTCCCGAAAGCCTTTTGTCTTTTCTTAAAACATTTCCTCCTCCGATCGAAATCAATCCAAGGTCACCCTAGTTTCATCATGCATTCATCGATAGTCCATATGTACATGTTTAGACTAGTGCACTGCTGTTGCCAATGAACAGTATATCGTCATTATTGCATCCATAATCAGGACCAGTCAAAAGTGCTCATTACTGAGAGATTTTTAACTTCTTGCAATCTACAAGTATTCAGTTGTAATTACTATTCGACTATACAATATGATTTTTTTATTATTTCAATATTTTTTAATCATAGATGAATCAACATGCGTTGATATGATTCAATATTACTAATTGTTGACACAAAAATGACGAGATACATATTTTCACCAAGTGTACTATTGCTACTGTGTAATATTGCTTTCTTTTTTTCTGTTAAATATGCATGGTTAGTCCATCCCTTGTGTTATATATATTCCATGAATGATTCTTATGAATCAATATACAATCCATCATTTTTTTTCTCTTGTTCTATATGTGAATAATAGAACATATGTTACTCACATTACAAAAGCTTTTATTGTTTATGGCATCAGAAATAAGTACCCTCTGCTCACACTAAGAAGGTGTCCATATTTGAGTGATTCATTATTGTGTAGTGAAATTCACTTAAACGAAACTATAGATTTCTCAGCATAAGGAGGTGCTCACATAGAAAGGTTTTTACTGTACATTTGTTTCATTTGTTTGAATTGATAATAGATTTTGATTAGTTTGATTAAAAGTATTTTTTAAATCATGAAATTGTTTTTGTACAAGTTCATATTGAATTTGTGTAGTTTTTATTCGATCATTATATTCATGTTCCATATTTTGAGTTGTTTCAAAAATATTTTGAAGATATGAATTTTGTTTTTCTAGAAATTTATATTTAGTTAATTTTATGAATTTTGTTTTTTTTTTTTCTTTTAAGAAGACAAACCTATTTGTAACCGATGATTTTGAATATCATTTTGTTTTAATTTAATTTTATCTAAAATTGGTTTTATTGTTTGTAATTCTTTTAGATCTATTTCAATTTGTGTTTGTACTATTTGAATTGAATCTTTTTGTTTATTAATTAAAATTTTTAATTTTTCATTATCTTTTATAAATCGATCTAATTGAATTTTTTGATTTTCTTGAAATGTTTGAAATTTTTGTAGATTAATTTGTAAAATTTGTGGATTATTAAGAAGAATTTGTAATCGTTCTATTTCATGTTCTAAACTATAAATAATTATCCAATATTGTTTTAAACAATATTTTGTATAACCAATTTGTCCAATAAGTTGTGAAATTTTATCTTTAAAAAAGAATATTTCATTTTCATGATTATGTCGATCATGAATATATTGTGTAAAAATTGAAAATATATTTTGAATAGTATTAGATAGATTATTATATTCATTAGAAAAATTTTTTTGTGATTGAAGATTTTTATAAAGAAATCGAAATATAATTGGAATGAGATTAAATATTTGTTCAAAAGATAAATTCTTATTTGGTAATAATTCTAGTTGATTCATAAGAGAAATATGAAGAGAATTGATATGTTCATTAAAATCAATATTAAATGTTTCATCATGTGGATGAGATACTTGTAATGAATTCATTTATAAACAAGAATAATTGGGTTTTTTTTTTATTTTAAATATTAGAATTCTTCTATCTTTGATTGGCGCTATATTTGTTTCTTAAAATAAAATTTTCAATTGTAAAATCAAATGACAAAAAAAAAAAAGACAAAATTTCATGTCTAGACGAACGACAAATTTCAAAAGTAAAGTTCACATAGAATGTTGACAATGAAATATAATACTAACATTATTCAATTTGTAATTTATTTTCTTTTTTGTATCTTTACATCCGATAAAATTTAAAATCATATTATTCATTAATAAATAAAATCTGGAGATAACATACAATATGAATGAGAAATTTGAATAGATTTGTTGAATTATCATTTTTTAATCATAGAATGACATTTTTATATTCTAGTTTTACCATCAAGAAAAATGAATTCATAGATTGATTCTACATGTCATATGACAGAAGAAACATTGATTGACTTATTACATTTCAATGATTGACAAATGACTATAGTTCGACTATGAATGAAAAATTAACATTAAGAATCTTATCTTTCAAAAGAAAATTCGATTGTACTATTTAGAAGTCAATAGTTCATTGTCAATTCGAGAGTGTTTATCTTTTGAATGCTAAGGCAAACTAATAATAATAGATAAACAACAATGTTGATTATATTTGGATTACATAGGTAATTATCAAAGTATTCTAAAACATTCTATAGTATATCATAATCAATATTTAAAAACAGAAATACTATTGATATCATTAAAATTTATATCTTTGCTTTGGTAAAATAATTTTATAGATTATCGAAGATTGGTGAAACTGAATACGATAATATTTGTAGTGTAAAGAAAATCCGATGTTTTTTTGAAACCCTTTTCAATGTCAATATTTAGATTTTAAGATAATGCTTATTGTCGACATAGTGTTAACAGAAGCGATATTGACACAATGTGAGTACTTATTCCTCTGAGAAAGCAAATATATGTATCTTCTCAAAACTTAAACCCTTCATTACTAAGTTAAAAAATAAGAGAACTAGTTTGTTAATTGAAGTAGAAACATATATATTGTTATAATATCTTTCATTCACTCTAAACATTTTCTGTATTCTTATCATAGATAATAGATCATGTATACAAGGTCAATATTACTTGATAGATCATAACATCATCTTTGTACAATCATTTTCTATGGACTCAACAGTGTTGACAGATATCTATATAGACATCTACGAACAAGTGAAATCTTAACAATGTCAATCAAGTTTACTTCATAAATGCCAATAACTCATTGTTTATCGATGGTATATTCAAATAAAACTATTTAATCAATATGTAACATTTACTATCCAAATATTTATAATACACAAACAGATATTTCAATATTGCAGTCAATATTCATTAGATCATATGTGTTCTGATATAACTAAAACTTTCTCAAATGTGTTTATCAAGTTCTTATGTAGATTAGTATGAACAAATCAAATGTTATATTTATTCAGTAGATTGTTATATAAATCAATCAAATATTATTTGTACTTGTCTTGATTATTTGTATCTTAATTCTACAGTCGATCCAAAATTGTCTTATTGAATTTCATAATGAATTATCTGTTCAAAAAAAAAAACCAACATATCAACAATGCATGCCTAAAATAGACGACAAACGTTGTTGACCAAAGCGAATGTACCAAAATATCATCCATTAATAGATAATGATTCATTAATTCTATCGAATAGAATATTCGAAGAAGAAATAAAAAAACAAAATTAATCATAATAGTACGTAGGATCTATAGGTTCTTATTGATGAATATGATTCATTTCAGCTTTATAAATAATTATATAATAATAGTTTTATAGTTTGTTGAAATCATTTAAATGATTACTTTTTTAGAATTTATGTCTTCTATATCTTTTATTGAATTGATAAGTAACTTGCATAAAAAAAAGAAAATTTTCGTGACATTTTCAACATTATTATTCTTTATTCATCTTTGATTTCTTATATTTTCTACCTATGTGACAAAAAAAAAGAAGAAATATGAAACTCTCACCTTGTATTTTTCTTAAATGTCAATACATACGGTTGAACAAATATTCAAAGACCGTATGAAGAACTAGGAGTGTTTTAATGCTTCAAAAAACAAAACTTTCTTTCCTTCCATATTTTCTATCGATAAAAAGTACAAGTTCTTCTATTTTGAGAATCGATAAAAAGAAATTTCTTCCAATTTAAATCGGCAATGCAAAAAACAAACATGTTTAAAATATGTAAACCATTGAGTATTTTTATTTGTTAGCGCAGGTTTAAAGCGATTAGCTGAATCGTTGCATAATTTTTGAAATATCTTTGCCTCCCGAAACAAAATTAAATATAGATAATTGAGTTTCAAAAGAAAATATCTAACTCCTACGATGATTTTTCAAGAGTTCTTTTTTTGTTTAATTTTTCATCAATATTTTCTCCACGATTCTTCTTTTCTTTTTTCTACTTGAAAACTTCTCGAAACTAAGAAAAATTGGTTTTTTTCTTTTAGAAAAATTTCAATCATTACCGTCGATCGTTTGCATCAACTTATATCTCTATTGGTTAGTTATAAATAGAAAAAAAAAGGACTGATAAATAATAAGCCTTTCCAAACAGATGTTTTTCATCAGTCAAATCATTCTGAATCAGAATGTTTCAACGCATTCTAAATTCTATTATCTTATATTACCGGTAGTTTTATTGCAAAAAAGAAAAAAGTTTATTCTATTAATAGTAGAATAACTTTGAAAATATTTTTCAATACAACAAAATTTTATTGAATTTAAAAGTTTAATTAAATTTTTCAAGTCAATATGAACAACATTTTCAGCAATTTTCTACACTTAGATTACATAACAACTCGAGTGATTCAAATAGTTATTGAAAAAGATTTTTTTTTTCTTCTTCTATTCCATCAAGGTCATATAATATTTTATTTGTTTCTAATAGCGTTAAACAACTTCTATTGATTTACTTACAGACCCTATTTAAAAACTATTAAAATATCAATAAAAAACATCGATGTGAATAATTTTCTTTTTCTGCATCCTTACAGAAATAGTAACAAGATAAAAATAAAGAAACAGTGTAGAAAATAATATTAATATACTGTTTTTTTTTTTTTGTTCTGTTTTCATACAGTCATATATTGTTGTACATTGATGAAAGTTGTTTATTACAAAAGAAAAAGACTAAATAGACATTAGAACACAATAGAAATTTATCTGGTCTATATGTTGTACGTGTCTTTTGAAAACAAAACTACTGTTTGTCTAAACATTGGGTGCAAGCATACGACGAATAACTGGATCATTTTTACATCTAATCAAAGAAATCAAAATTTAAAAACAAAAAATAAAGTGATCAAATAACATACCCAGCAATAAATTCTTGTTTGCTTAATTTCTTATCACCACCAACATCAAGTTTAGTAATAATTTCAGCTGCACGTTTCTTTGGATCACGATCACCTTTACGATCAGTTTCGCCAACAAGATCATACTAAAAAGTAAATATATTCATTGACTAAAATAAAAAATAAAACACAAATTTTTACCATAGCTGCAATTAAATTAGTCAATTCTTTCTGATCGATTTGTCCATCACCCGAAACATCATACCTAAAAGAAATTTAATTAAAACAAACAAAAAATATTAAAAAGAAAAATATATATATACATTTCAAATGCAACTTCAAGTCGATCATCTAAATCGCCTTGACTTGTTGCAGCAATAGCCAAAAGAAATTCATCAAAATCAATTGTACCATCATTATTAGTATCAAAAGTAGCAAATGCATATCTTGTAAGAAAAACAAAAAAAAGAAATAGAAGAATTTACAATGACATATGAATTAATTATAAAATAACTTACTTGCAAAAAGAATCAGCTTTTCCATGCGGGTAGAATTGTTTATAAACATCGACAAATTTCTTTTTATCAAGTTTACCAGTTGGACAATCACGCAAAAATCCCTAAATAAAAATTCATAGAATAAGTAAACGAGTAAAAAAAAGAAATACTTACAGCATGCCATTCTCGAATTTCTAAAACCATTAACAAATAAGAAAATCGACATGAATATATTAATTACATTAAATTCTTACCCTTTTCAGTAAATTTAGTATTAGCTTTAAGCATATCAATTTCTATAAGTTAAAAATTTGACAAAAGAAAAATAAAATGAATGTAAGTATTAATAGCAAACCTTTAGGTGTAAGTTCAGTAGATGCTCGTTGTTTTTTTGATCCTTTACCACCCATGATTGAACAATAGATTTTTTTTTCTTTAGTTAATAATCAAATAGAAATCTGAAAAAGATAAATTTATCAGATGATATAGTTCCATAATATTGTCATGAATGATTATATGTTATTTTTATTTTTATTCAGTATTGAATGTTATACTTCGAATGGGTGAGCGACAGATATTTATAGGGATAGGGGAGAAAGCAAAAAAAAAAACGAGAGAATGAGAGAAACAAAAGTGAGAGAGATTCATGGACGTTAGTGCATGTAAGTATGCAGAAAGAAAAAGAGAAAAAAAGAAATTACTAATGTATTAAGAACGAAAAACCTAAATAGTTGACGTGTCACTATTGCTAAAAGCATCTCGTAGATAAAAGATAAGTCGTGGGCAATTAAAAGTACAATTATTATACGTTTTAAAACAATAGAAAATAAGCATTATTATGGTAGGCAACTGTAAAAAAAGTAGACCTTCAATTTATTTTATTTTTATTATACTTTTTTATCCCGAGTTAATTTTAAATTTTTTTTTCTCTTTGAAATGTATTTGTTGTAAAATCAACAAGAGATCTTTTTCTTTCTTCTATTTTTTATAACAAAATAAAAAATTGCAAACCAAAAGTAACCGAATTGCAAAATAGTAAAAAAAAAAAGAAAGAAAAAAAGGAAATTTATTTAAGTTAAAATTATTTAAATAAAAAAAAAAAATGTACCGATCAGGAAATGAATCGTGCAAAAGAAAAATATACTAGATTTCCTATGAACAATAGAACGAGAAATGAATAATTATTCATGCGATTTATTTTTAGTCAACAAAAGACAAGAATAACAAAGCTCGTGATGAATCCGTGAATCAACTTTCACCAACGCCTTCATTTTTATCAAAGTATGATAAAAATTTTTATACATTCATGCATGAATTAATGAAAAAAAAATTGTTATGCATGTTTTGTTATCTATATACTAGATACACTTATCAAACAAATTGATATATATATTTTTTTTTTCTATTATTTTTATATAGTTACAAATGGTGGTTGGTATCTTTTATTGTTATATTATTAATTTCGTTTATTATTCAACGTCAAACAGTTGATAAAAAAAATTCAATAAAAAAAGAACGTTTATTTACACCAGATGAACTTCAATCATATACTAAAGATGAATTATATTTAGCTATTTTAGGTAAGAAAAAAGAAACCTATTAAAATTTGTATTGAAACGAAAAGAAAAAAAAAGAAACGAATTCAATATTTCTTATTATTATAGGGCATGTTTTTAATGTTACATCAGCACCACAATTTTATTCATCGACGGGAAGTTATAAATTCTTTACAGGTAAACATAAAACGTAAATAAAATACAAAAATAAAAATAAAAAAACAATATTTTACTCATATTCTAATTGATCAAATTTGTTCGAAATCTACTAAAGAGATTTCTCTATTTAATAAAATAGAATAACATTTAGTCTTATATGTAAAATTAAAGATTGACTTATTACAGATGTAAATAAAAAAAAAATTTGATATTGATGAATTTATTTAGGTCGTGATGCTGCTCGAGGTTTTCATACAGGTGGTACATCAGCAGAAGATCTTACTGATGATTTAACTGGATTAACTGATGAAGATATTGCTGGAATATATGGTTGGTTAACATTCTATCAAAAACAATATCCACAAATTGGTATTTTTATATTTTATAATTCCTTGAAATGTATATCAGAGAGATGCCCCAAGGTCGTCAGAATTGATGAGCAAAAAATCCGCTGGAGGAAAACGAAAATTTGTCAAGAATTCAGAATGAGCATTCACTCGACCTTCACCTCTGCTGGGAACACCCTTGATGCATATATATATATATATTAAATATTCTAAACTGATAGTGTCTATTTTCTAGGTAAATTAATTGGTCGATATTTTGATTCAAATGGAACACCCACAGAACATTTTAGTAATGTTCTCACATCAGTTAATATTATGAAAAAGGTTAATAACTGTAATACTCATTTATATTGATTATCATATGTTTTTCTTTTGTATAGAAGAAAGAAGAACAAGCACGTTTTGAACAACAATGGCCACCATGTAATAGTGAATGGTCACATGATGCTGGTAAACGAGTATGGTGTACCGAAAAAAGGTATATAAATTATTTTTTTTTGATAAAGTAAAAATCATCAGATTATTAATCATTCAATTATATTTACATAGTAATGATTGAAAAAACAAACATCACTGAGTTAGACTATAAATAACTCAAATCAAATAGACTCGATGATTTTGTGTTTTTTAGCTTTGAGAACTTCAATTCTGTTTTTTTTTTGAGTTTACCTTGAAAGAACTATTTTATTTCTAGGTTTATCTTATCTTTAGTTTCGAAAATTTATTTAGTGGTGGTATAGAACGACCATGGACTGGTGTACCTCGAAGATATTTTGATAGTTCAACAAAAACTGAACGATGTGTTTGCGTAAAAAATGCTGATCAACAAGATGGTCGATTTAGACAATATGAAGATTGTTCGCCAACAAGTATTGAATGTAAAATATTAGATTAGACAATGAATTTTTTTTATTTCTTGTACTTTTTTTTTTAATGATATTTTCTCTTTAACAAATAAATAAATACACACACAAACATACACAATAAAATTGCATAATAAATATTAATCATCAACTAAATCTTCTGGTCGTACGGGATGTGGTATTGGTATTAATGATTTTTTTTCAACATCTCGAGATAAAGCTTTCCGCATATCTAATAAAAAAAAAAGAAATTTTTATTTATTATTTAGAATATTTATTAATAACCTATAGTGCGAAAGTCTTAGCACAAAGTATTCATTCATTTTTCGGTCAATCAAAGAGAGCAGTTAGTTAGAATCAGAACTTTTAAGTAAGATTGAACAATTATCAATAAGGTTTATGAAAAAAGTTTGTATCTTGGAACAGTTTCAACTCAAACGTTATTGTAGAGTACTCAATTCTGTACAAAATGAAATATTACAATAAGCGAAATCTCATCTATACATTTCCACAAAAGAACTAATTTCTATCGAAATTAACAAAAGCTGTTCCATAAAATGTTTTTAAAAATACAAAAGTTGAAAAATCTGTCCTGCGAGATTAAATATTACGCTTGGCAGAGAAAACTTTAATCTACAAAACTGAGCTACTTAAAATTTATTTTGCATTTTTGTATTTGATAGGTTTCAATTGAAATATAACCCTTTATACCCTGTTGGGTCATTTTTGACCCATTCATACAAAGTTTTGCAGAAAATACAGGAAGTATGGTATTGAAAACTCCCAAAACAATATTGTTACAGAACTCCATAAGCTATCGATTGGTAAAAAAAATATTTTGTTTCGTTACTCTATCTCCGAGATATATAGCTTTCAAAATTATCGATTTTGAAAGAATTTAAAAATAACAAAATTTTAAAAACAAAACGGTTTTTCACTCACACGCAATAAAGATTTCGAGGCTGCGTTGTGTCGTATATATCGATAAAAGTGTCTACTATTTAACTAAATGCGTTTCAAAAATTTCACAATGGCTTGGCAGATACGAAATGGTAAGATACCAGATGGATCCTGAAACGACTATTGAACAGAAAGAGAGAGATATCGGATACCATGAATATATTATTTGTAAATCTTATCAGAGTAGCAATCGAAAAAAATATATATCATCGATTAAATGTCTTCATTGATGATATAATTACTTAAAGAAAAATATGTATTTTTAAAAAACCTCTGTCAAAAATACATATGGTGTTTAAAAATCGCTTTTTATATTCGTAGTTTTTCGTTTTGGATTTGAGTCTAATAGAAAGGAATAGAAGACACATTGGCCTAATTAACACCGTCATAAACAAGAAAAGAAGTAGGGCTTTTAAAGTTGTTCCATTCCCTTCTCTATCTCAATGGTCACTGTCGTAATCAAATTCCCCTGCACAAAAGGTAGTGCGTCTGATCGATCTGCCTATACCATTGGTATATTGGGGAGACCAATACTCTATTTTTATGGTAATTTTATCAGTGGCTCTTCTGGAACCGCTTCAGGGTATAAAGGGATAAAATTGATCAAAATAGTATTCTATGTACAACTATTATTTTTTGATCTTTTGAAATAATCTAATGATACTTGTACAATCTTACTCTAGAAGAAAATTCTGAATATATGTAATCGGCAAGAAGTTTTCCGAAAAATGAATGAATATACTGTGTGCTAAGACTTTCGTTCTATAGATAAAAAATATTTTACCAAATGCATCTTCATCTCGTTCACCAGAATAATATCCAATAATTCGCCTATAGACAACATAATTTAATTTATGATACATATCAACAGCTCGTTTATTTGATACACGAACAAATAAATCAACAAAATATGTTTTTTTCCTATATATAAATATATATTCAAATATAAGAATTTAAAAAAAAAAAAAAAAGTGGTAAATTACTGTTCGGAAACATTTTCTAATAATACCATTAATTGTGATGATATTCCTATACGACGAAATTCCGGTGCTATTGATAAAGCTGTTACATGACCATGATAATTTTCTTGTTTGCCTTTAATAGAAAAAATAAAAAACTTTGAATCAATAAAAAAAAAACTTACCTTCAATCTTTCCCATAACTATATTAGAAAACAAGAGTATTTTTAAATTTAATTTTTATTTAAAATATAAGATTTATAACTTACTATATCCCATTAATCTTTGAGTAGGGTTTTCAGCTACAAAAAAACATTCTGGCCATCGTGCTAAATAATGTAAATAAAACGAAAGGCCATACTAAAATAAAAACAAAACTCAAATTTTTAATTTTATTCTTTTTTATTTTTTTTTTAACTTACATTTTCTGTAAAAATATCTAAATTTCTAAACAAGAAAAGAAAAAGATTCAAATTCATCGTCATATAAACAATTCAAATAAAATCTTACTTACACATTATTAATTCGTAAAAGATCTAATAATTTAAATTGCCGAATTGATGTCATAATAATCTTAAAACAAAAAGAAGGAAACATTTATAAATATGTTTTATTTTTTGTTTTAAGAACGACGATATATGTATATATTTTTAACAATCAATTCAATCAGACAAAAGGAAAATGTTTTCAATCGATGAATATTGATTTTCCTAATCAGAGTTGTTGGTTATATTATGAAACGTTCAAGCACATACGCACACACACACACAATTAAAAAAAAAAAAAGAAGAAGACAATTATCGATTGTTGTTGTGTTTTTCATCACTGTTTATATCTTTTTCAAAGTTTTGCTTTAAGTTGCTCAGTAGATTCTGTTGATTCAGGTATTAAATTTTTTGAACCAAATATATTATTTGGATCAAGATATTGTTTTATTGACATCATTGTACCAACACCAAGATCACTAACAGCTTGTTTTATCCATTTAGTACGAATTTTTCCAATACCATGATGATGTGATAAACTTCCGCCATTAGCTAATACTTCATCACGTGCTGCTTGTTCAACAAGTTCATAGACATGTACTGGATCACTACCATGACGTAAATTATTATAATTCATAACAAAATAAAAATAAACACAAGCACCAGCATCATATGTTTGTGTTACACGACAAGAAGAAAAAGGTGGATATTTAACACCTTGTTTTTCACATTCAGTTATAATACGTTTTTTAACATTACGACATAAATCTTCAAAAGCAAAAAAAAAAAAAGAAGAGAATCATTTAAAACTTAAAGCAAAAAAAAAGAAAAGTATAGTCGTTTACCGATAACACGATCCCATGGTACAGATGTTTCAAATGATTCGGCAACAATTCGATAATCAAGTCCAATATCTCGTAAATAAGCTATCATGAAAGTTAATGTATATCCTTTTAAACCATTTTCTTCACCTGAAATAAGAGAAAATAAATTCAATTTAGAGATTTTTCACAAAAAAAAAAACAAACTTTTGATCGTACTGGCTAAATAAGATTAATTATTTATATATATGTATGAACATTTACAAAATTATATTAGATTGTCCCTGGACATCTTCAATTAAAAAACTATCGGTAATTTTTGATAACACTCACATAATGACTTATGGTTTCTATCATTAAACAGAGTAAGGTAAGAATCATCATTTTTTTTTCTCCATAATTCATGAATTAAATATGCAATTTCTTAAAACAAACATATAGTTAGTCTCTTGAATAAAGTTTCAAACATAAAACATTTCAGTCACTCCTTCACAAATTTGAAAATCATAGCAAAGTTCACACTAGAATCCTACTGAAAAATACCATTTGTCTCGTTCTACGAGACATTTTAAAAATAAATTGGGATGGGTCAAATGAGATTTAGAACTCGTCTGAAAGACGAAGATAACAGATGTTCTCAAAACTATTCGAACTTCTTTGAAATGAATTTTTATCACAAAAAACAAGATTATGTTTATTGATAATAATGAAGACTAGAAAAATAAAAACAAAAAAATCGTTACCAGCTGGTATGCCATTATATTTTTGTGCAATATCATAAACAAATTTTTCTCGTTGATTAACTTCATTTGTTGTACCTTCAAAAAGTAATGTTGCTGCACACATACGATTAATATCAAAACCTTTAATTTTTGTTATATATAATTTTTTAATATTATCAACTAATGAATGTAACATTCCTTTATTATCTGTAGCTAATGCTTGTCCAAATAGAAATTGTTCATTATCAAGTAAACGTATTGATGCTGGTGCACTTCTTAAACGTGCTATTTCACGTAAACATGCAACACCAGATTCAAAATCGGGAAAAACAATTGAACCATATTTTTTACATGCTGGTAATGGTCGAATTTTCATTGTTACTTCTGTAACAATACCTAATATACCTTCTGAACCCATTATAAAATGATGAATATCAGGACCAGTTGATTGTCGTGGACCTAAACAACTTTTTTCAATTGTTCCTTTAACTGTTACCATTGTTATATGAACAACTAAATCTTCAATATTTCCATATATATTTTTTTTCATTCCTGATGCTCGTGTTGCTACCCAACCACCTAATGAACTAAATTCCATACTATCTGGTTCATGTCCAGTACAATATCCTAAATAATCAAGATAATAATTAAAAGATAAAACTAAGAAAAAACAAACAAACAAAGTTATTTTATTTTACCCTTTTTTGCTAATTCACGTTCAAGATCTTGTCCAATAATACCTGATTGAATACGTGCTGTTAAATTTTTTTCATCCAAATATAGAATTTTATTCATTTGTGATGTATCAACACTAACAATCATACGTTTTTCATCAACTGGACAAATTAGAGCCCATGTAACTGATGTACCACCACCAAATGGTATTAAACAAATATTATGTTTAACAGCTAAACTAACTATTTTTTCTACATCACTATGATGACGTGGCCAAACAACCCAATCAGGTAAACGATCAAATTTTCCACCATGTCGTAATTTCCATATTTCTTCAAGTGTATGTCCATGACCATGAAAAAGACGATCATTCATATCAGATGAATACGGAACAGTTGTACCAAGAGTTGATTGAAAATCAGTAATAAATGAATTATTAAGAATTGGTTCAGGTATATAATCAGGATTTGGTTCTGCAACACTTGGTGAATAATTATCAGTACTTGCATTTAATTTATTTAACATCCAATCTTTTAAACGTGGAAGAACATGACCACTTAATAAATAACGTGAACCAGAAAATTCAATTAAACCATTTGGATTAAGAAAAAATCGAGAATCACGATAACCCCAACCTTCCCATTTTAATAATTCCTTAAAGAAAAGAAATAATCAAAATGAAGTAATTATTATTTCAAGTTTGTCTTTAAGGTTACCACTCTCCGCTTGCTTTTCGAGATTTCTTGAGAATGAACTCATCAGAAAAATTTGAAATTTTTAGAGTAGGTAGATCTTGACGAATGAGGCAAAAGTTATCATAGACTTAAAGTTTTCGGATATTGTCTTCTATTTTTTTGGTTGTTCGAATACAAAAAATCAAAATATCAAAGGTACCGTAAAAAATGCATGTTTTTTTTTTGAATAAGTTTTTCCTGTAGACCTACTAGACTTGAGCACACACACACACACATCTGTTGAAAATTTGAGATAGATCGATTGTTCTAGAGGAAAACTAGATTTTTGACAGAGGGTAAGATGAAGAAGACTTTAATAATTCATTCAGGATACAAACATTCACTATCTTACTTGACGATGTAATGGAATAGTAGTTGTTATTTCTCCTTTTCCTTCTGTACTCATCTAGAATATTAAAAAAGACAGGAAAAAAAAGGAGTTATAACATAAAATAAAACAAAAAAAAAACATCTAAAATTAAGAAGCCATCTTCATTGATAATTTTAATTCATTTAAATGTCGTCGTCCTAATGCAATTTGTGTTCTTATTTCTCCTAAATCTGTTAAATTTTTATAACGATTAAATTCATATCTTGTCCAATCTCGCACTAAAAAAAAAATAAAAATTAATTAAAACACAAAAAAAAAACAAAATCATCTAATCTTACAAACTTTCTTTTCTATAATCTTGATCATCAATTTTCATTAATGTTCTCATTATATCTCTATATAATGTAATAGCTTGTGAACGTACAAGAAAATGTTTTAATGATAATTGTTTCATCTAGAAAAAAACAAAAAAATATTACCAAGACAACATATTTATTTTTCTTTAATAACAAAAAAAAAAAATTAATGAATATCGATAATTGGTTAGTACCATTACCATTAAATGATATACAACAAAATGCTTATAATCTTTGTCTAGAAAAATTATATTCAATTCTTAATCTTCCATTACGTATAAATTGTTTACCAAGTGAAATTTTATTAACAAATACAAATGAACAACATATAACATTAACAATAAATAATCATAATCCATTAAAAATGTATTGGCAAAGAAATTTAAATGAATTACGTTTATTTTTAAAACAAAATCAATTAAATCAAACAAAACTTGATGCTAATATTATTGAAATACATAAATGTCGACGTTTACAAATAACACGTTATATAAAACAAAATTTATTTCAATCATCTGTTTTAATATCATTTTCACAAATATTAACAACAAATAATTATTTACTTTTATTAACTATAACTGGTAAACATTGTATTTTAGAATTACAAATACCATCTTTAGATAATAATGAATCAATCTATTATGGTACATATAGAAAAATGGGTGAAGATTCACAATTAAGATCAATAACAACACTTTTTAATTGTACAATACATATCGATAAAGATATGGCATTATTACTTAGTGAATATGGTTTATGTCGAATAATCTCATAAAAAAAAAAAAGAAAACAAGAAGAAATTTTTTTTGTTGATTTTAAAATTTTTTTTATTTGAAATAAGAAGAAAAGAAAAAAGAAAAAGCAATGTTTAATTTCTTCGTTTATTAATGCCTTCATTTTTTCGTTTTTGTTGTCCTGTTAATAAACCATTATTAGCACCATTATTTTGATTTTGTTGTTGTTGTGTTGGTTTTTGTTTTTTAGGTCCACCAAAAAAATTTGCAAACATATCACCTAAATCAGGTGTATTTATATTTGGTTGAAGAAAATTACTAGCTTGTTGTAAATCACGTTGCATTTCAGGATCTTGTGAAGCTAATTTAGGTAAAATTAATAATAATGCTAATGGTATAAGTAATGTTAAAAACATTGGATTCATAATAACATCAGTTAAACGATAAACTTCACGTTTTTGAAAATAATTTGGTATACCATGTGTTTCAAAATTTAATGGATATTTCATTGCAACAACTTCACCTGGTTGAATAAAATTAACTTTACGTGCACGAATTTTACCTTTAGCATTTATATCAACACGAACTGGTTCGAATACATGTAAAGGTGATACAACTGATACAATATATGAACCACTTGGAATACCTAATAAAAAAGATATTTTAATTTAGTTTTAAAAAAAAAACAAACAAAAAAAGATAATAAATTAAGAATTTTACCAGATATGACAAATGTTCCATCAACTTGTGGAATACCAATATAAGCACCTTCATCAATTAATATTCTTGTATTTTCAAGTGCATTATCACCTGGTGGAACGATTATTTTACCTTCAATTTTAAATGAACCAACACTTTCATTTGAAGGATTGAGGGAAAGTGAGTCTTGGGATGCATGGATAAATATAATCATAAGGGAAAAAAGGAAAATCGTAATACAATATTTAACCATTTTTTAATGCCTGAGAAAAACAAATAGATTAATTACAAAAAATAAAAAGAAAAAATTTTGCTTACAGCTTTTTGTACACAATCTTTAAGAGCAAGAAATTCTTTTAAACACGAATCTTTTTTTAAATCACTATGATTTATTACACAAGCAGCGTATAGTGTAGCCTTAATAGAGGGAAAAAGAATATTATGATGATATTAATTTAATGATTCAATGTTACCTGTGTCGAACACGTACTAACGTTTTTAGCAATAGTAGTCAAGCGTTTACGCGCAACACTTTCAGGCATTCAGCTAACATAACAAATTTGGTTTAATCTAGAAACAACAAATGAAATATGAACATGATTTTCCAATCATATTAAAGTTGGATATAATTACTGTTAGTTAGGCGAGAAAAAATAATAATAATTTATCGTTTTCTGATTTGTCCTAGAAAAGAAAACAAACAATCGAACTCTACCAGTCATTATTCATCAATTGATTATTAGCAGAGTTTTATATTTGAAAGATAGATGCCGTTATATATCGAAAGCATTGAAAACTTTACATCTCGGCGTGATTTAGTGTTACGGAATTTTATACTTTTTTAAAACATAGTAACATCTATTTCTTAACAAAAAAGAATTTAAAAAATCGAACTCTGTTAAGTTGTAGCAGTAAGTGTTGACTACATCTTGACGTCAATCCAAAATCTGTATTATTAAATTTCGAAAAGAAATCTGAGACGCACAGAGATCTACTTTTTGGTCCTTGATATAGAAATAACTCTTGAAAAACTCAATATTTCGAGCTGAAACTATTACTATAAATTTTATAGGGCAGCACCAATATTTTCTGAAATTTTTAGCTAGATCGGTTGTTCTGGAATGAAAATATATTTTAAACAGAGTGAGAGAGAGGGCCTTGATGATCTCAAAACACCGCAAAATTTGGATATTAATGAAGTTCTGTAATCCAGTATTACTAGAAAACCAATGCGAATATTAAATAAAACTGCGTTCGATGGAGTCTATTCAGTTTCATATATATAACATTTATAAGAAGATCATATGGTGAAAGAGTATTTCGCATCCGATGAAGAATCTTTTTTTCTACTAGTTGCTTTTTGTGTGACGATGTATTCCACTACTATCTTTTACACAAATTTTCGAATTGTTCACTCCTAAGAAAGATTCCACGTCTTCGTATCACCAAATGCTTCTTATGAACAGAAACGCTTCCATTTCACTTACTATCGATCGTTTTCTTTTCAATAATAGACTCAGCTTTCTTCTCTTTTAAGTTTGAACTCTCCACATATGTGTAGGTGACGAATGGCTGGCCATGCCGATCTGTAGATTTGTTTTCTCAATCTATTGATTTGTTATTTGATTAATTGAAAATTTAAAAAAAATGATTTTCTTCGAACCAATATGGGTTATACTAAAAAAAAACCAGTTGTAAAGAGCTTTTCATTCACTTGCTTGAACATAATTCAAAACTTCACTTTTTAAAATCAGCATCGAAATTAAAGGAACGCACTACCGATGATCATCCGTTCGTTTCGAACTATTATTCGATTTATCTCAACAGAAAATGTCCAAAGATAAACCAATATGACCTGTAATTTGACTTGGAAAACAATGATCGTCCCTCATTCACCAAAATCTTTGATCCGACACTTGTTTTAAGTGTAAAATAGAAAGTATATGAAAAAGTTTGTTTTCTCTTTATTATCTTAATTATTAATCATATTCGGTCTTTATTAATCAATTTTTTTTTGAAGATGTAATTTTCAAAAAACAAAAGCATGTTAATGTTTTAGTTTTATTTTTGTCGTTAGCAAAAGTCTGTCTATCTATTCGATAATGTTCTTATGAGCAATAACTGTTAATGCCGATTTTAAGCTTATATAAGACAATTTAATAAAACATTATATGATAATCAAATATTTTATATATTAACAATGTCGATTTCAAATATCATTATGCGAAAGATCTGCAGAAGTCTCTTGACGTGTTTTTCCATTCAATTGATTTTCAAGAACAACCTATTTTCTTATCAAAATACTTTTTTCTTACACTTTAAATGATTTCCAAGTGTAATTACAAATTGTCGAAGATTGGAAAGCATAATTAAATGGCTATGATTATCGACAGTAAATCAAAGAGATAATCATTCTTCCAAAATTAGAGAGTACATGTAATAGATTTACTTTTAATGTTAGAAATGGTGTTAAATTATACTCTGCATCTACGTTTTTTTTTTGTAAGCTATCAATAAGAGAAATATTAGCAAAGCCTACAATTATAAAAAAAAAAGAACATCTTAAAAAAACATTCTGTACTAAAAATAATTATTCTTCTACTGCCAAGTCGAAACGATCTGCAATATGAAAAGATAAAAATTTTTTCATTTTAAAAATCACCTTTACACGGAACCAATTCAAAAGATCTTCACGTTATTCTTATAATGATATTCAAAACGAAAAAAAAAAAGCCAAATTATTTAACAGTTGGAACGTTTTCTTTGTTAGATTTTGGATTTAATTAGTTTTTGATTGTAAGAATTAATTAAATATTGTTTATCTGTTTTAATGACAAAATTAATACACCTAATAGAAGAATAAATAATAAATAGGAAAGAAAAAATATTCAGACAAAAGTGATATGTTGTGCATGAACACGATGATAATGTGTTTGATTATGTTGATTATTATCATGTCCATCAAGTTTATATCGAACATTACTTAATTTTTTCCATGGATTTTCAGCTGCTATAACTAAATTTGATGATGTTGGTTTAAATGGCGAATGTGGAAGATAATTTGGTGTTATACGTTGTTTAGATATTGATAAAAATTCTGTTGTTTCATCATCATGTGTAAATGGATGTTGATAGTGTTGATGTCGTTCAGCATCAGTACATGCACCATTTAAAATTGAATTACCACTATATATAGCAGTTGTTTGAACTGCTTCATCATTTATATTAAAACCTGAACTATCCGATTTTGAATTGTATAATGAAACTTCAGTTGTATAATCTGTTGATGTACGTTGTTGTCGACGACGATTATTACCTGTTGCTGATTCATCAAGATTATTACTTGTACTTGGACGTTCAACTGATGCGGGTGGAGTTGATAATGTTGGTTTAAATTTCACATGTATATTTTTGGACGGATTAAAAAGAACAATATATAATTTAGGTGCAAATAAACATAAAAGTATAACAGTAGCGGATAAACTAAGGCAAATAGCAAGACTAACCAATTGAATCTAATTAATAAAAATAAACTTAATCAAAATTTTGTTCTATATGAAAACTTTTTTTCTTAACTTACACGAAACCAATTATCACTACTTCTTAAACCAAAAAATATTGGTATAAATGCTAACCAAATAATACATATAGAATACATAGCAAAACCAATATGTTTAGCTTCATTAAAATTTTCTGGTATATGTCGTGTTTTAATTGCATATAATGTACATGATATAACAAGTATCATATTATAAATTAATGAACAAGCTATATATTCATTATCGGTTTGACAAACTAAAATTAAACGTTTTTGATTATGTCTTAATTCCGTTTTTAATCTAATTGCTGGTGGTGATATAATTATCCATACGATAACACCTATTAATTGTATACTAACAATTGCACCACATATACCTAATTGTGAACGTGGTGAAAGACATGATGGTTGTGTTAAACGTTGACTATTATTAAATATTCGTGCTAAACGATTTGTTTTTGTTAAAAGTGCAGCTAAACATATAGTTAAACTTAAACTAACACCAATACGTATAAATAAACATGTTAATAAATGTGGTTTAAGTATAAGTGGCCATGCACATAAATGACAACAACATATACCAGATAATAAAAAATAACTTAATTCACGTGATGATGCTTTTATAATTGGTGTTTGAGAAAAACGTATAAAAATTACAATTGTATATATTGTCATTAAAACACCAATTGATGAAAGTATTAATGCTGGCCATGCTATTGCATTATGTATAGATAAATATTCTTCTTTCACAGGTATACATTTAGAAAAATTTGAATTTGGTACTTCTTTTTCTGGACATGATATACATAGTGTTTCATTAACAACTATTTGAAATGGTTCACATGGACGACATGTCCAACAACATTGTTCAGAATCGGAGTTTCTACGTATTTCACCTGACTGACAAGATTCACTACAAAATGATCGAGGTGTTGTCCAAATTTGAGACCATTTCAATAATTGATGATTATATTTAAACCATTTCAATGATTGAAGATCAATATGAACTCTATTTATTATAGAAACAAAAAAAGAAAAATACAGTACATACAAAGATAATTTTTGTTATTTGCTTATATATATACAGAACAATAAAGTATTTCAATCAAGATTCAATAGAACAAAAAAAAAAAAACATAATGAAACAATCTTAAAATATTTTAACTTAAAATTTTTCATTCAATTTAACTAACACAATTGAACATAATGACCGTATATATTTTCATATGTCTTTTTTTTTTTTACTTTCTGGATTTTATTTATTAGTCGAGAACATGCCGAGAGAGATTAAGATCAAAACAACTAAATCTGATCGCTTTGAATTTTAATAATATGCATTACTAATTCGAATGAACCTAGTAATTTTATTTCCTTGTACGGAACAAATAATAAATGCACTGAAGAATATGGATTCGAAATACGTTTACAAAATGTGTTACACTTTAATGTGTTGTACATTATGTTGCCAAGTACGACACATGGGACATATGTTATTTTAGTGCTATACTAAAAGCTTAAATTGTTTCTTTTTTTTTTCCACTCTTTGATCAATCTCAAGAGAAATCATTTATTCATTTATGGTTTCGTGCATATTTTGCATAACAAGAGATTTTTTTTAAATAATAGACTAGACTCATAATAATATTTAGAGAAGTAACAAGAAAAAGTGAAAGTTTGCTGTATTAAATGAAAATTTTATGTTCAAAAGATCAAATATTTGTTTTAGAAAGGTTATGATATGAAATTCATTTACAATTTACTCAAATGTATAATTGATAGTCTTTTGTTTTCTCATATTTTTATTCAAACTCTTCATCTTAAACTTTTACAAATAAATTTTTGAGAAAAAATAAAAAGTTTTTTTTTTCTGTTTTGTTTGATGAATCAATTATACAACGCATCGATTTTTATCTGCTTCAACGAATACTAATTAGCTTTGTGTTAGCATGTAGAAATCATGTTTTCTATAATCATGTCATTTTCAGATATAATAAGATTTATTCCAAGGTAAAGAACAAACTTTTATTAGATTCGAATATTAACATGTAATATGAATGAGTATAATTGTTAATGGAATCTTTTACAGGTATATTTATTAGTATCCTGATGAAGAAATAATTCACTCAATATAATGAATTAGAAATGTTCGGAGAAATTTTGTTTTTTAAGAACATTCAAGACTAACGTTGAAATGTTATACTATAATTTATTTGTTTACAAGAATAAAACCTAAAAGTAAAAAAAAACCTTGACTTTAGCGTTCCATTGATATATATTTTAGCTTCCTTAGAATATAATTATGGTTTTTCTGTTAAACGTTCATTTTTGTAAAACAAATCCGGAGATTAACTATCATTGTTAAAAAAAGTTAATGTAAACTATTTTTTTTTTGTCTCCGAATAATTACAGTTTTATGCTAATTATATATTTTCAAATATATGATGTCAATGATTATCTGTCCTTGACTAATAATATTCTGCTTAAGTACAAGTAACATTTCTATAAAGAATTTACAAACGAATAATATCTTCTAAGAAAATATGCACAATCAATTTAATAATCAATGACAAGATTATCATAATAATAATATTCTTTACCTTTCATTACTATGATCAATATCACTAAATTCACCAATAGTAATATAATCAAGTGTATCAGTTGAATTAATAATTTGATATTGAAATATATCATAAGTTCCAATACCATCACCAGTTTGTGTAAATTTAATAATACGTTTTGATAATGCTAAAAAAAAACAGAATAATCAAAAATTTATAATATAGAAAACAAAAATTTGTTTTTTTTTTTTTTCTTAATTATTCTAACCATTACGAAAAGTAATGTTACGTAAAATTGAAATTAATTTTGTTCCTTCAAATGGAAAAAATTCTTTACATAATGGTTTTTGTTTTGAAGAATTTGGACATTTTTCATCAATTAATTTTTGTATTGATATTACAAGTGTAAATACGGCATCAACAACATAATGAACATAACCTTCTTGAAAATATGGTACAGATAAATTCGTATATGTATTATCAATATCTAAATAAACATAAGAATATTTATTTAATAAAAAAAAGAAAACAAAAACAAAAATAAACCTGAACATAAACGTGTATAATTTTGATTAAACATAGTTTTTGGTGTTTCTTCAAATTTACATTTATATGTTTCTTCCCAATATTCTCGAAACCATGGATTTCGAGTATTTTTTGATGGTGTTAAATTATTAAAATAATTATCAAATTCTACAAAAATAAACATAATCATAGGAGAATATTTTGTTTTTTCTTTTGAATTTACCTGGAATTAAATATAATTTCGGAGCTATTGTTATTGCATTAATAGCAGCACGTCCAAAATTTTCTACTGGATACCATTTTTTTCCCCAACCATCTGTACCAAGAAAAACCCATCGACCATTTAATTCAGTACGTGATGATGTTTGATTGAGTAGTTGCCTATTTATATATAATTATATATATATATATATATATATTCATTTCAATATTTTAAATAAATATTTAATTTTTTTTTCAATGTTGTATTACCTAACAGTATCTTCTTGTGCAAAAACAATAACACCAACAACAAAACGGTATTTTTCATCTTCAGATAATTCTTTTATAACACGTACATAAGACTCTGAATCTTTGATATTAACTGATAATTCACCAGCAATACAAATTGCTTTAAAAAGAAAAAAGAAAAACATTATTTACATAGATTTTTTTTTTAAATTTGTTTTAGATTAAATAGAAGAAAAAGATTTACTTTTATTTTTAAGTTTGGCTTTAAAATCATCTGTTAGACGTTCACCATAGGAACCAGTTTCTTTAATAACAACAACATAAGTCCAATTGAGAAATTGAATAATACTGACCACCTAGAATGTATAAAAAAATAGCAAAGGATATGCACGAATGAAAACAAAAAAAAAAACAACAAATGTTAATGGATCTATAAATACTAACAGCTTCTGCTTGATATGTATCGGGTGGAACAACGCGTGAAAAATATTGAAAACGTGGTTTTTGACTTAATTCCGTACTTGTTGATGCATAAGATATTTGCGGAATCTATTTAATACAAAATATATATATATATAATCATCAATTAAAAGAGAAATTAAAAAAAAAAGAAGTCTTGTTTTTTTTACATGTCGCCACCGGAAAACACATGAATATCTTTTACAACGGAACTGTCATTTTCATTATTATTTCTATTTAATTGTCACGTTTCTTTTCTTTTCTTTTTATACGAGAATTTGTCAAACTAAAACTTATTTTAACAATACCTCAGCTAAACGAAGAATATCTGCAATTGCCATTGAAACAATACTTGATGCACTACCAATAACACCGGCAATAAATGATAATGAATGATTTTGTTTAGTGAATGACATACATTGATTAAGTGATGGTAATAACATATTAAGTGCACGTTCAACAGCATACGATTCATAATCACATGAATCATATATCAATGCACCGAAACGTATATGATATTTATTAAGTATCGAAGACATTAAATTAGATGATTGATTATTAATAACATCTAATGCAAATAACATTGCTTCAAGACGTTGAATACCACGTTCACGTTTAATAGCTGTACATTGATTAGAACCAAATTCATTTGACGGTGGTTGATGAATCGGAAAAAAACCACCAAGTAATATATCACCTAAATTTCTTTGTTGTTTTTTATCAGAAAAAGTTATTTTTTTTTTGTTTATATTTCTACCTGGTATATAGATATAATCATAAGATGGACTATGTGCAGCACGAAATTCTGGTGGATAAAAACGATGAATATGTGTTTGACTATTACCATCCTGATCACAATTGCTATTGTCAGTTAGAAATGTAATCAATATAAGGATGATTAACACCAGCACAATACGTGACAATGACACGATAAGCATCGACGATTGAAAACTCTCGTACACATATATTCACACACATATGTCGTTTATCTGTCTCTCTAACCCTCTCTCTCTCTCTCTCTCTCTCTTTCTTTATGTCTCTTTCACTCCTATAGTTTTCACCAAAGCAGTTAGAAACTCAAAGGAGTTCTTTTAAGAAAATATTTAAGAAAAAAAAATCGTTCGAGCATTTACGATGAGACGCATATTGGCTGTCAAAAAAAATAGAATTGAGTAAACTTGTCGACGCTAGACAGGCAAACGAGCGGCAATGATGATAATAAGAGACGGCGATCGACTTTCTCTCCCTCTTTCTTCTCTCAACTCTGTCTCTTTCTCTCGCCTCTTTCTCCTCCTTCTTCTCTTTCTCTGCCGTTATTATCGAGCTTGAACACAACAATCACCCTCGCTTGGCCGCTCACGTAGATATATGAAAAAAGAGAAGTAGAAGAAAAAGAGCAAGCAAACAGCAAATAAGAAATAGAAAAGAAAAAAAAAAAGAGGAAAAAAAAGTGAGAAATTCCAAAAGAATAACACGATCTCGTTACTTTTGTCTGTGCTCTGTTATTGGTAAGCAAACGAGATACTCAAGTAACTCATCCTCACTAATTATGCTTTCATTATCATCACAATCAATGCCGCCTTTTTTGTTTCTTTTTGGTGTGTAATTTAGCGATCATATTTTGTAGTTTGTAATCGTTATCAAACAGGTGCAATTTTCCTATATTTAACATAATAACTCATTTCGATGTTCGAGATCTTGTTTTTTTTTCACTTACTATAAATATAAAAATTCATATTAATAACTTTTTTATCCTTATCTTGTTCAAGTAGCGTTTTTAATAAGAGAAAAAAAGAAGCAAAAAACAATTTATTAATTGTATAATCTTATGTTAATAGAAGAGTTGTTTAGTGGAAAACAAAATGAAAAATCTTATTTACTATTCTCAGATTTTTCAATAAACTAATTAATTATGGAAATTGGATATTAAATGAACGGATTCAAGGGAACTATATGAACAGAAAGAAAAATCCGAAACATAAATTCCTTTTTTTTTTTTTTTTTTTAAAGTTTTCTATTGAACATAGATGATTACTAGAAATGAATAAAACTATGAAACGGAAGACATTTCAGGATGTAAGAGGATAGATAAGAGTATGTGTTTATTGTCAGGGTCAAGAAGAGTCCTTTGTTTGTTTTTTTTTGGGCTATGAAAGAAAATTTCGATATGCATATAGGCATTCTAAGTGATTTCGAGTAGTCTATTCAATAAATGACAGAACTGAATCTTTGAATTAAAATGCACTACAAGAAGTTTCTCTTTTTTTTTCTTTGATCGAACGAGATTTTCGAGAAATAATGGAAAAAAAATATATGTGTATGTGTGTGTGTGTGTCATGACAAAAAAGAAAGAAAAATAGAATAAGAAATTTTTTTCTTTTTTGTTTAATAAAAGAAGTATTTGTGTAACGGACATCGAGAATAGTTGTTTGAACAAAAAATAATAAATTGATTATGAACACGAGTTGATTGCATTTTTTAGTTTGAAGATGATTGTATTCGGGTTTTTATTAGTTTGATAAATAAAGTTTTTTTTTTGTTTTTTTTTTTTGTTCGATTTAGTCAGATTGAATCAATACAAATTATTTGTTTTGTTTATCCTGTGTATAAGGAATGTTTTAAGTTTATTGAAAAGTATTTATTTGAGTATAATAGAAATACTTCTTGTATACCTGTAGTTAATAAAGAAATAATAGTGTTTTTCTTTTTCAAACGACTCAATTTTTGATCAGAGATGAGTGGATTGAGTATTAATAGGTACTTATGTCATAATACTATGAAATATTTTTCTATACAATCAAAGGTATCGCAAGATAAATGTGAGTCGAAGCAATTGAGTCAAATACATTTGATAAAGAAATATTGCTCACTTCATATAGAAGTAATGTCTTCTAATTAAAAAAAAAACGTATGGTTACGTTACCATAACCTAATCATTTTCTTTCCTGCTTCCTTGTATCCATTGACTACAACAAATGACTTTGAAAGAAATAAGTTTTCAATCTTTTAGAGTTTCAAATTCTGATTTGTTTTTTTTTCTATCATACGTTTGTAGAAAGGCTCTTTACATGCATATAATAATTCAATTCTTAACTAAGCTGTTCTGTTTTTTTTTAAAATGTTTATCAACTAATGACAATCATGGTGTACGTGACCAAAAGGTTTAAGAAAAAAAAAGCATTTTAAAATTAGAAAGTAGTTTCTTATCCAATGAGAGAAAAAAATCAGAAACATAAAGCCACAAAAAAAAGGAAACTACAAACGTGTCTACTTTCATGTTTGAAATAGACGTATAAGTATTGTTAATAGTATAAAAACCAATGTCTAATTTTTCTGGCATAAAATTGTCTCATCCGGTTTTTGATTCTCACTCTTAATATAAACTCCGAATAGAATCAGTAATATATGACAGGAACAGTGCGATTATAAAAATTAAAGATTGTTTTTGATGAGAAAAAAAAAATATGTTTTTGAAATATCTCTATTTTTATATCTAGAAAATTCAAACTATTTCAAAGAATTTACTCTTAAAAGAAAGATAAATGATGCTGACAACAGATTTTTTATTAAAATAAAATGATGTTTTTTTTAGAAAATACTCAACAATCGTATCTTTATTTTGTATTGAACTACGCATTCATTGTTAATTTTAATATTTGATCATTTGTATGTTTCTGCTTATCATCCTTTTCACAATACATATACACATATTTTTTTATTATATGTTTTCTTTTTCGAATTTTACAACGAAAAAATTCTAAGATACGTAAATGTATTCAAGAGAAAGAAATCGAGATTGATTTCTAACTCTAAAAAAAGATTTCAATACTTGGTGGATACAAATTGGTCTCATAAATTGAAAATTATTTTGTTTTTGAATTCTGGATTTTTCTTCAACGACCGTTAATCCCTATTGAAAAATTTGTAGGATATGACTTTTACGATTTTTTAATATTTTTCCTTATCTGTTCTTATTTTTCTTTATGAAATAGAGTTACTCAAAACAATATTTGAGCAATTTTGTTATCATTCCTATTTCTTGATTTGTATTGTCACTAAAACAAAAAGGATAACATTTTTTTTTAACCTTCACTAATAGATAAACTCGATCTTATCCAGCTAAAATATTTAAAAAAAATAGTTTACTATATTCTGTACTTTGTATCAAATTATAGTTGTTTCGCTTTCTCAATCTATGACCGTTCTTCAGACTTCGAATAAACACATATCGATGAACAAAAGAGAAATGAATCTCATTCTGTAGAGAATTTAGTTTGACCAACTAGATTTAGTAACGGTTATAGTTGTACTAATCTTAATCGTAATCATAGACATAATTTAAGATTTCATTTTTTCTCCTTATTGAAATGTTTTTCCTTTGACTTCATCATTTAAATAATAAATGTAATGCTTTTATTTATTAATATTAATAGAGATATATTATAAAATAATGTACTTATTACACAAAAGAAATCTAATCATATATAAATATTAACTAAAAAGAATTGAAATTTCTAAAAATCTAGAATATGATGAAGATGATTTCTGATATTTGTTTTTGTTTTTTTTTGTTCTTCATATTCGAATGTTTGTATATGGATGGATTGAATGAAAATTATTTCATTATCAATAGTATTATGAAAAGATTAAAAAATTTTTGTTTCTTTTAATAATTAACGAAAAGAAAACAAAAGATTTATTATTGATGAAATTTTTGATTAAAAATTTGTGAATAACTATTCCAAATTTTAGTCACGATCATGATTAGCAAAAATTTATAAAATATTGTAATCATCACGAAAGTCCCATAGGTCATGCTGATCTGTGATAAAAGGAAACAATATTTGAAAGTTCAATATAATGATCTAGATTATTAATTTTTATTATAAATATAGTATAATATGAAAGTTAACAATCATTGACCAAGAATGAAAAGAAATTATATTTTGTTTTTTTTATTAAATAAATTAGAAAATATGGAAAATTTTCTGGATAATATCGGAACATTGTGTTTTCTGTTCAATGGTTATAATCTTTACAGACAAACGAAATCTAATAACGTCATAATTAGATTTGCGTGTATGTCATTTTATTTTGTTATAGAATACTTCTGATCTATTGTATACAAGTATTAATAATGAAGAAGATTTTATTTCAATAATTTTCATATATTCTTATTCATTTTGAATGATATTTTAATGTCATTTTTCTTTCTTTTTTTTTATTTTAAGTTTTTTTTTAATCATTCTATATGTCATGAAAAGAATACTAGAAAAGCTCAATCTCTTCAATAATCCATAAGTTCTTATAGTTTATATTATTTCAAAAGTTTACATAATTAAATTTAAGTACGAGGTGAAAAAAAATTCTTAAAAGATTTTTCTTTTTATGTCTGAAAATTACATTGTAAAATATATATTATTAATCAGAAAAAAATTAATATGATAGTACAAGATAAAAAAACAACTAATGTTATTCGTACATTACCAAGTCATGCATAGTTGAAAAGAAGTTTAGAATCTCTTCAAAGTTCTCGAGACAACTAACAATAGCTCAGGGATAATTTTCTATGCTACATTCTATCAAATAAATATAATAATTCTAAGTTGATGAATTCGACTTAACTTCATATTACATATAGAGAAACTCAATAAAGTACGAAGATGTACTTATTAAATATATGATCGTGAACTCTTTATCTTACATAATCTTAATGTATTGATAAATTAATCATAAACAGATAGTCTTTTACTATGATTTGTAAATTTTACCTGATTAGTATGCTATATTACAATCATATTTATGACATCAACTGAGCTGATAGAGTCATTAAGTGATATCAATTTTCGTGAGGAGTATTTCTCAGGCATTTTGTTTTTTTGTGTAATTTGAGTTATAAATTCTTTTAGTGTGATAATCAGTAATACATAATAAATATAACACAATTGACTTTTACGTGAAAATTTGCTAAAATCTAACATTCTTATGAGAAATGTTTCTGACTAAAAGAACTTGTTCGATAGTGTTATATTTGTAAATTGTTTTTCCATTTGCTTGAGGTTACTGTACTCAATGCCTTCATTTTATACAAATTCATGACCGGAAAAACAATGCATCTATGAGACTTTCGACTGGAACTGATCCGATCCATTGTTGAATCTATTGGTAGTCAAGAGAATGAAGGAAAAAAAGGAAGATTATCTTAAAGAAATCTTTTGAGGCTCACTGCTCGACACTTCCCTTTACTTATTCAAGGTTACTCAGCTGAAGGTACATCGCCGGAAATAAAGAGACGAAGATGTCATGTTTGTAGTAATACAACAAAAGAACTAATACAAGATATGAGTGTACTCAATGGAATGTTGGTTTATGTATTGTATCTTGTGTTGAACTATACCACATTTTGAAAAACTTCTATATATTCATGTTTATAAAACTTTTTAATAAACTAGAACTACAGATTAATTGACGATCAAAAAATATAGCAACGAAGAAATGTTATTTTTTTTAAAACTTTACAGCCAAAGGGTTAAGTATTACTTAAGAGAATAGTCACATGTCCAATTTCAAACTACTATAAATATCTATAGACAAAATAGAAAACAAAACAGTAATAAAAGATCTTCAATTGATAGCTCATTTGATATAAATCTCTTTTTTTTGTATTTCGTTTATTAAACGTCATTAGAATGTTCGTTTCTGTTATATTCAAAAATTACATTAAAACAAAATTTCCAAGAATATAATCTTCAATAGTGGATCTTACAACGGTGAAATTCGACTAGGCATACAATAGAACTAGTAAAAGAAATAATTCAATAGAAATCATTAGAAATGTTTATAAATGAAGAAAAATTACAAGAAATCAAGAGCAAAATACAAGAAATATTGACAATTATGTAAAGTCAAACAAATCAATACGAACCAGAGATTTACTTTTAATTTTATTACTGAAAATTATCTATGATTTCGAGTGACTTTCATTGATTTCTAATAGCTTTCGATAATTTTTTACTACTTTCAATCATGACTCATATCCTTAAGGCATTATAATGATTTCTACCATAGAAATCAGATTATTCCTCCCTTGGAGATAACGATAAAAAAAAATATAATTTTTTCGTGCATAAAGTTTATATATTTATTTCTAAAAGAAAGAAAAAAAAAACGTCAATAATTCATCTGCTAATTATGATTATATACATAAAAAAAAAAAAAACAAACAAACAAACAAATAAATTTATGTACAAATCATTCGTGTAATTTTTTTTTGACATGGTTTACATTCAATATTAACAATATGCCATGAAAAAAAAACAATGACAATTTTCAATTAATTTCATTTCAGTTAAAATTTCATAACCACGATTACAACAAACTTGTTTACATATTTCATCATTAAAACATTCTCGACCTTTTTGTATATTTTGATAATCAATAAATGAATTTGAATAACAATAATTTATTGATTTTCGTGCATAAAATAATTCATTTTTCTTTTCTTGAAATTTAATATAATCAATTGATTGTATATAACGAGCATTTTTATATATATTAAAATATATTTCATAACTAATATCAGTTAATTTAGCTGGTCGTAATCGACAAATTTGTAATTCACATGAACCACTAACACCATGACAATGACATTCATTATACATCATATTTTTAACAATCTAATATAAAATAATAAATTAAAAATTAATTCTTTGTTATCTTTTTTTTTTCTTATATACATTTATATATATTTACCTGTCGGCCAAGTTCTTTATTAGCTTGATTAAGTTTATATAAAAATTTTTCATGAAATATTTTTGACATATTTAAACCATCTGTTATTAAATATGATAATTGAAAAGCAATATTTGGATCTGTTTGACATAATTGTCGATTATTTAAACATAAACAATTTGTATCATTAATTTGACCTTTAATACAAGCATTTATTAAATTCAATGTTAATGTTGAACTTGCTAATGTTGTATAAAATGAAGCTTCTTTTGATGCTTAAACAAAAAGAAAACTAATAAATAAATAAATAATTCATAAATAGAAAAATATATCAAAACACACCTTGTCGTAAAAATCTTCTTAATGAAATAATTTTTGAACTTAATTGACAACCCCATGGATGATGACGAAAATGATATTGACATTGTTGATGAGTTTGAATATTTGATTCATAAAGAATAATATGTAAATGAGGAATTTTTGAACATAAATAATCTGTATTTTCTCCAATAAATGAACGATAAGATTGACATGTTAAACCTTTAATTAATTGAGTTGTTGGTGTTAAACCTAATAACCTAAATAAGATTTAAAACCACAGAAAAAAGAAAAGAAACTAAAGATTTCTAAATATATATTTTTATAAATGAATATTTACATAAAATCACTTGGTAATGTTTTTGCTTGTGTGATTATAATCAATGAAATTAGTATGATTAATGTTGACATCGTATTGATTTGATTTGAGTATGTTATATGCATTAGCTTTTTAAATCAATATATTGATTTCGTCTCGCCGTATGTTTTGTTTTTTTTTTTTCTTCTTCTGGTGGTCAATTGTTTGAATGTATTCAATCAAAGAATATTTTGTTATTGTTACATCTCACTCTCTCATTTGCTTTTTCTCTGGATCATAAACGTTAAACATAAAAAATAAAAAATGTGCTATGAGCGGTGATCAACCGAGAGAAAGGTGTCAAGAATGAAAAGGTGTCACATAGCTTTTTAATGTCCTTCAGAACGAATAACACCCATCTGTGACCAAAACATGCCTCATTTTACCATCATATAAATATGAATATTATAACTTTATAGCTTTTAACAATGAGGACATTATATGCATTGCAGACATTCCTTTATATTGTATCAAGTTTGATAGTTGATCAAGCGGAAATGTGATCATAATAAGTATCTATCAATACGCCTTCCTTTTCTTTTTTGGACAAGTAGAATATTTCTTTTTTTTTCTTTCCACAGTAATCATAGTTCTTAATTATTGTCAGAAATGGGAGGAGTTAAAATTTGGTAGTCAGTTTTCGGACAAGTAATCAACATTTTTGCAGACATATTGCACCAGAATGAAAAGAGACTAATACCCGGAGCTCCTCATTCATCGAGATTCATAACAATGATGAATTAAATTTAATAGTTTAACAAAATCTTTCAATTGTTGATCTATAACCAAAGGCTTTTTTTTTTAAAATTCAATTGAAGAATACGCTTGTTCAATACTTGATGAAGTTTTATGATTGTATAAGTGTTATATGAGGTGAGAAAACAAACGTTTTTTTTTTTTGAAGTATAATTCGAGAGACAACAGAAAGAAGAAAAAACAGATGAATATGTGACAATAATCGGAATAATGTCTTCTGTTTCGCACAATCTAGATTACATAGATTCTTTTGAAATATATACTAAAATATGCATATGACAAGAATTCTTTGACAATGTCATCAATAGAAATCACAATCAATTCAATGGATTTCTTTTTCTTTTTGATTTATACGACGACATTGGCATGCCACCGGAAGTAAAACTTCAGTCTCAATAAATGCACTTGACACTTCATTTAGCTAAAATTTCTCATTAGTGTATTGAAACATGACTTTGATAAAAAAAAGAAAAATGAACAAATACAGTCATTTGATATCGATAGAATGACTTTTTACAAAAGTTTTTTTTTTACTTTAATTTTTTTGTTTTTAATCATTCGATATTATTTATGTGCAAATTGCAATAATATTCGATAGATGCAAAAATTAAACTTCATTGTATCAATGACAATCAACTTATAATAAACTAGAAATATTTCTTTAAGTTGATCAAAAATGAGAGTCATTCAAAATATAGATCGATTCATAAGATAATCTTCTTATAATTTCTGAAAAGATCCGATACATATAAAGTTCTTCAATTCCGAATTTAATAATTCATTTGTTTCCTTGTATCAAACAAGAGAGAAAAAAAAAGAGCATAAAATAGAAAAAAGATTCTATTAAGATAAAAGAATAGGAAGTATCTAAAAAAGAAAAAAAAAGAAAATCAAATATTTGATTTTCTTTTTTATTTTTTTTTTTCGTTTTTTATACATCAATATAAAACATACACATGAAATTATGTATCCAAATGAAAAAATAAAATTTTTCGACTAACATTAACAACAGCTGTTTCTTGTGTTTCTTCATCTAAACCAAGATCAATTATATTCGATAAAATTAATGTATCATCATCTGTAATAGCAAGAAATCGTGCATGAAAAAGTGTATTATCATCTTGTGTTTGTTGTTGTTGATGATACATATCATAAGGATTTCCTATTCCATGATAAAATGGTTGCATTTGTGATGTTGATCTAGGATTATTTGTCCATATATGTGATGATGGATGTCTACCACTAGCATTCCACATAGCTTGTTGTTGTATCCATGCTATTGTTTGTGGATTTGGTTTTCTTGATGGTTGACGTACAATATTAGCAAGTGAATTTGGTGTATGATGTCCTCCAAGTGTCATCTCATATGTATATGTTCCATGTATAGTTGGTATAATACGATTTGGAATATAATATTCTCGACGTAATTGTCCTTCTTGATCAAAAACAAGTACATGATTATTAAATGGATGTACATCACAATTCCAAACTAAAACATATATTAAATCTTGACGTGATACACATAAATAAACTGTTTGTAAATAATGAATATTTGGTGTTGTTATTAACCAACGATATATAAATGAACCTGTTTGATTATTATATATACTTATTTGATTTGTTTTTGAATGTAAACAAACAAGAAATGTTGAACCAGATGATATACAATCAATATTTTCAATATTTATTGACCAATTACGATCTAAATTTATTAAATTTAAACCATCATATACATATATTGATGATGTTGAACGTTCAACGTCAACAAATAATAATTCATTTGTTATTGGTAAACGTTTTGATGTTGAAATACAATGACCATTTTGATCAAAAAATAATAAACGTTGTTTAAGTGTTTGGCTTGGTGATGTATTATCTAAAGGTTCAGTAACATAAACACGTATTTCATTAACAATGAAACAATTTTGTAAATTATTATTTAATGTTGATGATAATAATTTATAACCATGTAAATCTTCAAATTTATATTGTAAAATAAGATCATTTGTATGAATTTTTCTACCATTTGTATCATATAATTTAATAGTATGAATTTTTGTTGAACCAAATACAACAAGTAATTGATTTAATATTGAATTAACAACAAGATAAAGATTTGTTGTAAAATGATCAAGAGCAACAATTGATGATGGAATAATATAAGATGATTTTAATATTGGTGGAAATGTATATGATTGTTCAGATGTTGATATTGGATTCATTGTTGATGATATATCTGGTGAAGGTGGATCGAGTGATTCATATATATGTGGAGTTTGTGAATCATTGGATGAGCCTAGAATTTTTTTAGATGGAACTTTTATTGTACGACGTTTTATTAAATTACGCATAGAGCTACGAAGCGAATGTCTTTGCATATTAACGGGCTTACCCGCCTCGTTTTGATTGATATTGTTTACACTTGGATTTGATCGTACTATTGGTCGATTTTTATTCAATGTATCATAAACATTGAAATTTTTTTCTGATTTTTTTGTTTGATCAATTTTTATACTTGGTAAATAATTTTCATCTGAATGAGATAAAGATATAAATGAACGTATTTCATTAATTAAATGACGTGCAGTAGTAGGTGAACATGGTTGTTTTTGAAAATTTTCAGCAACATGCAAACAATTTTTTAAATCATTATTATTTTTCATAGCAAGCATAGAATAAGCATCTGTTATAACTTCTTTAAGCAATAAAATCTCACCGTTATTTGTTGTCATAGATGAAGAATTTGTTGATGTTGTTGTATTAGGATTGACTGTAAGTACTTTATCAAAACGACGACGAAGTGATGCGACAAATGAATTCATTTTATTATATGCTGATGATGATTGATCAGTAACGAAACGATATACACTATCGACTGTGTCATTCATCGTTGTTGCGTTCTTGATTGATAGAAAAAGTAAACAAATAATAATAATTGTAATAAGGTTGTTTTTAATTTCCTATTCACCTTTATGTGTGTCACTAGTCGAAATAGTTCGTTTATCGTTAGAAAAAAATAATTTAGTTTATATATATGTATGACAAGTGTAGAGCAAAAAAAAAAGAAGTAATTGAACTTATAGAACACTTGAACGAGCAACTCAACGAAGCATGACCATTTTGTTCATATCGGCTATTCTGTTCTTTTCTTTTCTTTTTTGTTTGAAAGGTCTTGATTGCTTAGGCAACAATAAAAATTAAACGAAATTTGTTTAAAATATATATATATATATATAAAATATGAATAAAAAACTTATGTTTATATGTTATTTCGTTATACAATGAATAAAATCATTTTAAAATATTGTTATAACGATATTTAATGGTTATAATCGAACTTATTGGAAGTATATCATTAGCCATTGCTCTTGTAAGTGCTGTTGCATTTGCTATTATTCATATTAAAAATAAACAATATGATATAACATATATTCATGATCATACATTGAATAATATCGAACAACCGAATATAATAACTAAATATTTACAAGATGAAATCAACCAATCATCATTAGTTTTACCTTTTAAAGAATTCAAGTGAGAAATTTTTTTTCTACATTATTTCATCAAATATTCAAATACAAATTTACTTTAGTTCTTGAAAATATTATAGGAAAAAGAAAATTTTCTCCTTCTCATAGGAATTTATCATGAGTAGAATTCTCTTTATTGACAATGAAAACTTTTATTATTCATAAGTTCAATGAGAAAAAAATCAGTTTGCATGACTTGAGCTAATTTTAGTTATGTTTGAAACGATGCAGTCAATATTCAAATGTCATGTTATCAGCTGACATTATCTTATCTTTTATTTACTCACTTAAAATTTCAAAACTTATTTTGTTAATAAACAAAAGATTTATTTTCTTTCTCAGTCAAGATATATCGATAAATTCTTCATCAAAAACAAATATTTCTAAAGAATTATCTATAATTAATGTCATTAATAATGATGAAATATCGTCATCTTCTATAAAATATGGTATCCAATGGACATTACCATCAAAAGACGATATTCAAGTTGAAATAATCAAATCATCATCTAATATTGTAAAAACTTCTGAATTTGATCAAGGCGATTCATTATCATTTAATGATCAAACAATAAATGTACGACATTTAATTGAAAAATTTGAAAATAATTCAATAAGAAAAATTTATCGAAAAGAAAAGTATTTTTAATTTAATAAATATAAATTAAAAATTTTCTTTTGTTTTTTTATTTTAAGAAATAATCAATCTGATTCTGATTTAACAAGTATCGAAACAAATATTGATAGTCAAACTGTAAAAATTGATTTTAATCAAAATCAACAAAAACTTTTATATCATTTATCAATATCAAATCTTGATGTGACAATTCCATCGAATCTTTCATCATCTATCGATCTCGAACACTTTGAAAGTTCTTCAACAACATCAAATTTAAGCGAATTTTTAAATAATAATAATTAAACAATTGTATAAGTTTTTTTTATTTTCTTGAAATAATTTAATCGAAAATCAAAGAAAAAATAAGAATCAAACTACAAAATCGGACGTTTTTTTTTGTTTTTGTTCCTCACAAAAATTCATCGATTTTACAAACACGATTTTCTTTTCGAGCTGTTTCAGCAGCAAATGCTATTATATGACTAATTAATGAATCTTCAGGACCTGTTCCAATTAATTCAGGTTTATTTAATGATAATGCTCGTATAAATGAGTCCATAGCAAAAAAATCTGCACCACCGTGACCACTCATAACACCAGCACCGGAAAAATCAGTTTCATCATAAACTGTACGTTTTTGTGTAAGAAAATCATAATGAACTAATGTGTCTCCACCTTTCCATGTTAATTCACCATGAGTACCAAATATACGTGATGTACGTTGACATACTTCTTCTGTAAATGCAACCATTTGCATTGTTGCTGTTGCTCCTATGATATTCAAAATGGAAATTTAATTTAGTTCTTCAAAAAAAGATCAAAATCGAATAAAAAATGATAATTTTTTTTTTGTCTAATGATAAATAAAAGTTTATTTATTTGGAATTCATTATTCTATGAAATAATTATTTCTTTTCTATGAAAAAAAAATTGAACGTAGCTTTTGAAAAAATATATTCAACCATTGAACATTTTGGTATTAGTCAAATTTTGATTAGTATTTTTAGTTGAATATTTTTAATACTCATATCTCCATTTTCAATATTGATTGTATTATTCATTTCGAAAAAGAATAGATTTGCCTATTTGTTAAATAACTCGGCAATGCTGATAGCTATCGAATTCAGATTTTCGCTATTAAAAAGAGTATGAGTGAAGGTACAAATCTACCTGAGAATCAAAATACTTAAAAAGTTTTCTAGGGATTCCAGGGATTTTTTTGAAAAATTACTATCTGATTCACTTAATTAGCTGTATTTTCAAGTGCAATTGAAAAATCCAATATCTCGAGAAAGAAACATACTTCTTGGCTAACAGTTTTATAATATTCTATGGCTCATTAGACTAATGAACTACATAGGTCTCCGAAACCCGATTCCGACTACGATAATCATCAATTATGTGTTAAAATTTGTTACTCATAATTTCTCTTTTATTTGTTTCTGAAAAAAAAACATGCCGAAATATGTCTTATGACAAAATAAACTGTATTTTATTTCTTATTAAGTCGCCAATTGTTTTTCTCCTTTCAGAATATCGAACCTTAATATGAATTTTATGTCGATAAACTACAAAACACAGTTCCGGAGTTTTTTCGGAGTCGGAGTAGAAATCGAAGTCGCAAAAAATTATTTTTAGGAGTCAGAGTCGGGTTTCGGAACGAAAAAATGCGACTCCGCTGATCACTACATTAGACCTATCTATGGACAAATTTTCAGGTTGAAGTTTCGTAATTTCATTTTCCGGTAAATACGTAGGAAAGAGTCGAAAATTCAGTAAAAATGGTCATATTTTTTAAAGGAAAGGTTGACGACGCTTAAAACTATCGGAGTTTCTCAAGTAGACATTGGACTACAATATAGTTAAATTGAAATTGAAAATAAAGCTAATCAAGCGAATCAGACAGTGATTTTTCAAAAAATCCTTGAAACTCTCTAGAAAACTTTTCAAGTATTTTAATTCTCAGATCGACTTGTACTAAGTCCATTCTTTTTCGAAATGGTTAATAGGCTTATATTGACAATCGAGATTGAAATCAGTGTGTTCAATTATATCAGATAATTCAGATCTCGAAGTTAGAGCTAGTCGGGTCCAAAATTTTCAGAGTTGGGATCAACCTGATGGACTCTATTCGAAATCTTCATAGATGAAAAATTGCTTTCTATTGATTATGTTGAATAAAATCTAATCGTTTCTTTCGAACTTGTAAAATTCATTTTGTTTTTACCATCATCAAAATTTAATATAACCACTTGTTGATCTACAACATCATTATTACAATCTCCATAAACACATTTTCCATATGGTCCATTTTCCAAAGCATGTATAACTTTACTTTTAATTTGATCCCAATTTTCATTATCTTCAATATCTGGTACAAGAACTGAAACTGGCCAATGACGATTAGGTGTTTCAAGATAAATTTTTTTTGCTGAATACGGACATGTTGATTCAACAGCACAAGTTAAACATCGATCACTAGCACCTTTTGGTTTATTTTCACTGTTAAAATGCATCAATTTTCCAAAACTTGAAATATCTGTACATCGACGTGGTTGCATCCAATATTGAATTAAATCCAAATCATGACAACATTTAGCTAGTAATGAAAAACAACTTTCATTTTCATTATGCCAATTACCACGTACAAATGAATGAGCAAAATGCCAAAAACCTATATATAAATAAAATCAATTTCAATGATCATTTTTTTTTAAATTAAAACTCTTTTCTTTACCAACGGGTTCAATATGTTGAATTGAAATAAGTTTACCAATAACATTGTTATCCAATAATTCTCTAATTTTTCTTACAACAGGTAAATAACGTAAAACGTGACAAACAGCTAATATAACATTGTTATCTCGACAAACTTGAACAATTTCTTTACAATGTTCAAGTTTCGTAGCCATTGGTTTTTCTAATAGAATATGATAACCTTTCTTAGCTAATTGTATAGTTGCTTCATAATGTTCTCGATCTGGTAATGTTATAAGAGCACAATCAGCAAGACGTTCAACATTTGAATCAGCTAATCGACGCCAATCATCATATACATATTTATCTTCAAGTGAATAAAGTTTTTGTATTTTTTTACGTACACTTATTCGTGGCTCAGCTATAGCAATTAAACGAAAACGATTTGGTAAATGACGAGCATACTCAGCATAATTTTGTCCACGATTACCACCACCAACAATTATTCCTGTAATTTGTCGATATGCATCACTTTCCATTTTAGTGTTAGTTATTGAAATATATCTCTTATCTTAAAGTATGTCAATATATTTTTCTGTTGGTTTGATTCATGCGTCCAATCAATTTTGAGCAAGACAAAAAAAAAAGGGTCGCCATGATTGTGGTGGAAATGCGTACATGATTATATTAATATATGTTGAGTAAGTGCTGTCTAGGAATTATTATTATTATTATTATAAATATTTTGATTAAATAATATTTCATAATCCAAAAAAAAGAAGGCAAAAACAATTCAAATGTTTAATAAATTTTCAATGATTGTTTATTTTAGTCGCATATCAGATTTACCCTGGATCTAAATCAATAGAAATATAAATTCGAACTTCTTTTCAAAAATTATATTTCTCTATATTCATTAATCATGTAAATACACATCTCTTTTAATATATCTAAATCAATAATGAGTTTATATCAAATAATAATGTACATTTCGAGATCATCGAGAATACTTAATCATTGCCATATTGATTCATTTTTATTTTATATGAGTGCATGTGTACACTTTTATTGTTTTACAAGCATAATTAATTTTTCTCTGCTTTGTTTTGTTTTTTTTTTGAATAGAAAATCTCGTCATGGAAAAATCAATTCTTGAACAAATTTTAAAAGTTGTCGAAACAGTTTATGGTACATATACTAAAGGAAATTGGATACCAAAACCATATGCTGATAATAAAAGTCGATATTTATGGACAGATGCATATGGTGTTTGTAATTTTTTAACATTATATCGTGAAACAAATGATATAAAATATCTTGAACAAGCTGATGCACTTATTAATAATGTACATGATACACTTGGATATGAACGAAATGGTAAAAAACGTTTAGGAAATGCAACAGATGAATATCCAACTCGTGGTGGATTACGTATTGGAAAAATTGAAGATGAAGGATCACATGATGGTGATGGACGTAAGTTTTAAATAAATGTATTATATAAATATTCTTATTTATAAATAATTTTTAGAATATTTTCATTATTTAACAAAATGGGCATTTGCATTAAGTCGAATGGCAAAAATAAAAAATGATCAACGTTATATACGATGGGCTATTGATTTAATAAAAGCAATTCATCCACATTTTGTTTATCGTGATCGTAATGATCAACTTCATATGTATTGGAAAATGAGTATTGATTTAACATATCCAGCTGTACCATCTGAAGGAAATCTTGATCCATATGATGGTTATATAACATATCGATTAGTTGATGAATTAGCTGAAGAACGAGAATTAGAAAAAGAAATAGCTGATATGAAATCAATGGTTGATATTAAATATGCACGTTATCGTTCATCAGATCCGCTTGATTTAGGTGAAGCATTATGGATTACACATTGGTATCCTGATGAACAATGGGCTAAAACAATAACAACAAAATCATTACAAGCACTTGAAGAATTATGGCAACACGGAGATTTTCAAGAATCATTAAATCGACGATTAGCCTTTAGAGAATTTGGTACAACTATTGGTGTACAAGTTAATGATAAAGCTGGAGATATATGGAAAAATAGAATTAATGATCTACATAATCTTTGGTTACCACATCTTTATAAACGAGATAAAGATATTTCACCAGTTATGTTTTGTACTAGTCTCCGACCTGGTGTTGTCAGTCGTCATTATTTACCATAGAAAACTTTTTGTTTTATTTTGCATATATGTAATTGAGCAAAGCAAATAAACTAGCAATTATTGTTTTTTTCATTAAATCTATCCGATTAAAAGATACGGAATGATCGTTGACATTCATTTTCTTTGACATAATTAATAGATTGATATGAAAGATTAAATCTTTTGATTTATATGATAAGTTATTAAGAATATTTTCTTCCACCATTCCAGGATTTTTGGAGAACGACTTATCAGAAAAATTTGAAATTTTCATAGCAGGTAAGTTTTGATGAGTAAAGCAATAGTTGTCATAAACTTAAAGCTTTCGGATATTGTGTTCTATGAGATACTTGGATGACAATCGCGAAAAATGGCTCCAATTTTCGCTCATTTCTTTGAAAGCCTATGTTCCATCGAGTTGAAATTTTTTTTTTACTGGCACTAGACACTGTTTTGAATGGATGTTTTTTTATTTTTTCTCCTTCAACTAACAAAGCCAAAATATTGAAGATATTCTAAAAAAAAACACATGTTTTTTTGAATAGAACTTTTTTTGTAAGAGCTACCAAAACAATCAGCAGAACAATAATTTTTGAAACAAAAAATTGATACCCATCCGAAACAATGTATAGTATATGTGAAAAAAAAACTTCAGCTCGATCGGAAATTCAAGACCCAAAAAACAGAGGCGATTTTTTTGTACTTTTTTTGTGTAAAAATTCATTTCGAGAAAAATGAAAAACGGATTTTCCTGTATGTATTAGCACTTTTTTCTCCAGTTAAAGTGATCGAAAACTGACCGTGTTCAACGGTATTTGAGGCAGGTTCATAATCCATGCTCTCAATGCATTTAGAATGAAAAATATTTCATTATCATTAGATAAATTTTTTATACAAAGAATAATTGCAGCATGAGTTTTTTGAGAACTGGGTTTAATAAAAGTATTAACTAACAACGTCGAGTCCGCATTAATATAGCATTTGATGCGATGAAATGACTTTCAAGTAGTGAAAAATCAATTTAATGCTATTTAGTAAATGAAACCAATGTCAAAACAGTGTTGTCAGACATTATATTTGTCATAAGACTTTATTGTATGCATGCACTTACGGATAGAACAAAGAGCTACTTGTTGATAATATGATAAGTAAGAAGCAATAAGTCCTTCCAAAAATGGATCTACAACTTTCTAATAGCAAGGGAACTAGCTGTTCTTGATATTGAGATAATCTAGAACGTAGTACAAGGTTAGATACATATATCATCATAATGACGTAATGTATATCAAATGACCACATTTCATAATTGTTTGTTTATAATAAAAGACATACTATATCGATAAAAACAATTATTGTTGAGAAAAAATAGCTTAATAATAGATCTCAATAATAAATTTGTTATTATTTAATTATAATTATCTTATCTTATTGCTATTGTACTTCAGGTTCAAGTTGTTGTTTTATTTTATTGTAACTCCAAGCCTTCAAGACTATTTTCAAATTTGGTTTCTTCTACATAATTTATTTTTTGTTGGAAATAATGTCGACCGTTACTCGTTCATGACATCTTACATTCATATTTAATCTTAGTATTGCTTTCTTGAATGACAGCAGAATATATATCCTATTTCTTCTGTTCTATTAGTTCTAACATGGCATTAATTTTCAATAATTGATTGAATGAGCAAGAAAAAAAGAATAAAACTAATTCATCTAGAATTGCATTAAATTGTAAAAGTCTCTATATAAATCTTAGTATTTCAAAATTGAAATGCACTATTTTATTACTAGATCTAATTGAGAAGAATTTCATGAAAAAATAATACATTTATTTTTGATAAATGAATAGTCATTTAAGAAAAAACAAAGAAAAAAAGTTTCATTGACGTGTATCACGATAAGGACTTCGACTACGATTTCGAGATGAATGATGATTATTTGAAGAATTTCGATATGAATGATGATTATTTGAGAAATTTCGATATGATTGACGATCATTTGAAAAATAACGTCGTTGATTATTATTATTATTATTATTAAATTGTTGTGATCGATGAGTATTTCTTTCTTGATTCCAGTCAGGAACAACTGGTGGACTATTTGAACGTTGAGTCATTTGAATATATTCTTCATCTTCATTAGTATAACGTTTAGAAAAGAGTTCATTTAATCTCTTTAATTCTTCCGTATCTTTTTCATTTTTTTTATTATCATCTATTGTTGTCATCTAGAAAATGAAATAAAAAAAAAAAAAAAAACTTAAAATTTTACATCTGTTCAAATTCTCAACGATATTGAATTGACAAGATGCATTAGTTATTAAACGACTAATATGTTGATTGAACGTGTCGTGCAATCGAGAGAAAAAGAAAAAAAAGTAACGTACGAGCCGAATAAAAGAGAATTGATTTTTCTTCTTTTTTGATTGCTATGATTTATTTTAAACGACATCAAAAACGGAAAATACTTCAATAATCATGGAACATGCATATTATTGGAATATTCATGAAGAATATCATCCAAAAAATCGTTTATTAAAATATTCAAAATCATCAAAAATTTCTAACGAAACAGTACAAATACTTTCACAAATACGAAAAATCTATAACAAATTACCACCAATCATCTATTCTCTACAAGATAGACAAGAAAATGAAGGTATAGATTTTCAAAAAAACAAAAAACGATTTATTGTATCGATTTTTTTTTCTTTTATATTCTTTTCAAAGACTTTATACTTGAATATGATATCTTTGGTCAACAATGCAATTTACCTTTGAAAAACTTAAAAGCTATTTGGCAACCGACATCATTCTATGTTTCAGATGGTATCTATGAACAAATAAAGTGTGATCTATTCTCATCTCGAATAAATAAAGATTATATACTTCTTTGTTTATTTCCAATATATGCTGATATGAATCGTCAAAAAAAATTATTAACTGGTCAACAAAATGAAGAAATCTTTCTTCCATCAACAAAACCAAGTACAGAATATGATATTAATAATTTAGTTGAACGTTTTCATATGATGTTATATAAAGAACAAGCACTTGAAATAGGTTTATGTCAAAAACGTCGAAGAATCTATAATGATTTATTTGATGAACTTATTCGTTTAACAACACTTCAATGTACGGAACGTGGTCTTTTACTTGGAAGAATTAAAAATGAATATGTAAAATGGATGAATACATATGAAGAACTTTATTCAAGTGGTATGGCTTATAGTTTAAGACAATATTTATATAAAGCAGAAGAAAAACAAAAATATAAATATATTATTCAACAATTAGAAAATGATTGTCAACAATTACATAATGAAATTGAAAAAGAATCAATACGTTATGAACAGTTAACTCAATTAATTAATAAGGATACAGAACAAAATTTATTAAAAACTAATGTTAATATATTACGATCAACAAATGAAATACTTCGACGTGATCTTCAAAATACATTAAATCATATTTTATCATCAACTATTTTTCTTGGAGAACCAATTGATTATGATAAAGAAAAAGATTACTGAATATATGTATCTATATATAGGTTTTTTTTTTCTTCCTTTCATTCGAAATATAAAATAAATAAAAAACAAACGAACGAACATGTCATTCTAAAAATGGAATTTTCATTGGTGTAGGATTTTGCATGTAGGTAATAACAACAGCAGATATTGAAAGCCTAAATAAAGATGAGATTTATTTTTTTTTAACTAAATACAGAAAGAAAGTAAGAAAAATCTTGCTGACGCAGAATTATTCTACAAATAACAGATTTAAGATTCATTAAATAAATGTTATTCCGCTCCGATACGCAACGAGAAAGATATAAATATACAATGTTGACCTACTTTGATTCTATTAATTGATTCTATCATGAAAAGATTTCTAAGAGAACCACTTCAGATGCCTCTTTGTGATTATAATATTTTTTTGCCTAAAGATACTACGTAGTCTGCTAATAAAAACTCCAAAAAGGATTTAGGTTTATGTTCAGATTTGACCAACGAGGGAACATATCCAACTGTCGAACTCCGTTCGATTTCGTATTTTGCCTATGAATAGAACTCAGTGAAAATAAGAAAATCTTTAAAAGGTTTCGTCCCAAGCATCATTCAGCCAGAGTTATGAGTGTTTTTGACCACTGAGCCAGTTATTCATGGAAAACACAATTTGAAGATTTCCATCTGAAATTTCACTTATAGACAAATCTCATAGCCAATAGAATATGACAAAAATATAACCGAGCTTTCCACGCATTGGTGATCTCGAAGCGGAATACCCATTAAAACGATCATAACTCTGATTGGATGATGCATGAGCACGAACTCATATTGGATTTTCTTAATTTTACTGAGTCCTATTGATAGCCAAAATATGGGATCAAAAAGTATCCAACAGGTGAATATGTTTCCTTGTTAAGCTATCGAATTTTTAATATATCTATTTTCTAGAAGCCTTATATTTTCTGAAAACTCGTACTTTCGAATTTTGATCTGAAAATTTTCATTTATAGAGAATTGAACTAGAATAATTTTCATAAAAAAATTTACAAGTTTTGAACAAAGTCTCTTCAAAATATAGACCCTTTTCCATGGATAGTGTATACAACATGTAGTTTTTGACAATTTCATATCTTGAAGAGATTTTGTTCAAAATTTCTAATTTTTTTTATGTAAGCTAGTCTAGTTGAGTTCTCTGTATGCGCAAAGTTTTAGATCAAAATTCGAAAATCCGGAGTCTTTAGAAAATAAACATATTAAAAATTCGATAGTTTAATTAAATCTCAATAGTAACCCAAATTCTTTTAGAGTTTTTATTAGAACACTATGTAGTATGTATCAACAAAAAAAAAATTCATTGACATCGGACGAGGGTCATCTAAAGAAGTTTCCTTGTTAGTTAGCATTAGTTTTTTGATTGTAAAGGAGACTCTTGAAATTGTATTGTTCCACAAATGTGTATCAGAAACACATGTGTTTTTCGAAAAAAAGTAAAATGATTTTATGAATTTGTTTTGATAAAGCTATCTAATAGATTCGAATTCAATCTTTTGAGAATTTATACAAAACTATAAAGACTTAAGTCTCATAATAAATTAATCGAAGAACACATAAATACTATTCATTGAAATCGTGTCTTATGTATGAAAGAAGTATATCTTTTAAAAGAAATACGATTTAAAATAAAGCTTTTCTCTATCAAACAAAGAATCTATTCTGTACAATACATAAACAAAAATCATTTATGATGAAAAGATCCAAATTTAGGAGTAAGTATGAGTTCTACATTAACTACAAATGATATTATTTTGAAAATTTTCTACTATTTATAATAAATTTTTTCTTATGAAAATAACCCATTTGAAGTACATGATATAAAATACATACATGAAACCACTAAGAACTTGTTTAGTATCTTCCGAAGCTCGTGAATTAGCAAAACCAATACATGCTAAATATTCATATTTTTAATAAGAAAAAAAAAAGATTGTATTAAAGAAATTTTTACCAGAAAATAATGCAATCCATCCGCACCATTTAATCTAGAATTTATTTTAAGAATTAATATTTCTATATAAGATATTCTCGTTATTTTTAATTACTTTGAGCATTAATGAACACATAGAAAAGATCATTCCTATTAAATTCATATAATCAGGTAGAGCATCATCTACTGGTGTAATAAATCCTGATTGAAATCTTTAAGATAAATTTTATAGAATAGAAAAGTAAACATAAAATGATTAATACCTATGAATACGATTTGATCGACGATTATCCATTGTACTCGAAGGATCTAAAATAGTTATTTAAGGGTACGATTTTTCTACAGAGTACACACACACCCTATTCACTAATTAGTTTGATCTTATAATGCAAAATATTATATGTGAACGATGGTGTGTATGTATGTTGTGTCTGAAGTACCAAGATTTCTTATCATACTGGTGTGCCTTTGCATTGGTTATGATAAAAGACATTGAAGTAAGAATTGAATTATAGATGGCGTTGAAAGTTAATTTCAAATCTCGTTTAAATGTAGAAAGAAATAAATATATTAAGTTTGAATATGATATGATTATATTTTCTTTCAATTAGAAAATTTATTTTCCTATAAACTCTGTAAAACCTATTAGAATATAGTACAAAGAAAAATATTTCCCATTATAGTTTTTCAAGTATTCTTGTTGTAGAATGATAAACAATACTTGTAGTTTTCTAATAGGTTTTTCTTGTGTTCGCATCATTAGTCTTTCTTTCGTCATTATAAATGTACTAAATAGGAAATACTTAACTGTGAAGTTATTTCATTGTTCGATAGAAAAGAAATTTTTCATCTTTTCATGAATGTATTAGAAAAATCCGGTAAATCAACTGAAACACTAATTGAAATAGTTTTGGTTTGATTGACAGAAAAGAAATGTATGAAAATAATTGAAAAGTTAAAAATTTAAATTTATTGACTCGTTCAAGATGTTCAGAAGAATCTTCATCATATGTGACATGTTGGACTATATTCGGTTATTAAATAAAGATTATTTTTTTTGTTTTTTGTTCTTCATGTTTTTTCTAATTGACAAGTGAAATTTCTGTTCTCTTTCATTAATAAGTGACGTAGGGACAGGCAAGTCAAGCCATTTCTCAAGTCGAGTCAAGTCAAATTATGTTTGCCACTTTTTTTCGTGTTCTATTTATTTTTATAAAGAATGTCAACAACAAATTTTTAATTATACGATATCGGCGGTTTCTTGCTTTCATGCACAAAAACAAAATAATAAAAATTACACATCAAATAGCATGGCACTACTACTCTAAATTAATCAACAAGATAATAATAATAAAGTCAATTCTTCTCTTTTATATAGTTCTACATCACAGTAAAAAAAATGATCATTTTTTAATAAACAAAAACTTAAGCTTGAACCTATTTATAAGCAAAAATTATTTATTATCATTTAAATTAATGTTCTATTGTAGTTTAAAGATTTTCAAATACATATATTAACTTCTGTAAAACTTGAACGACTCAATCTCATTAAAAGATTGCTTGAAGAAAACATACATTCAATTGATGTTTATATAGCAAGAACACATATGATTTTTCTAGTAAGCTTATCAAGAAATCAATATGAATTTATTTATTTGAAAATAACAGGGTGAGTGTAGATAGGAAGAAGATCGCACACACACACCTATACTCGTTATTGAGAAATAAATAATCTGAAGTGAATGATAGAAAAATTTGATTATCAAAAATATTGTCATTCAATGATTATATCAAACCATGATAAAGAATATGACATGTTATGCAATGCAAAACTTTCAGTTGATTTACAGGATTTATTTGATACGTCTATGAAAAGATCAAAAATTTCTTCTTTCCTTCGTGTCATTTTGTTTATGATCATGTGACAAAAAAACAAATTATACGCATTTCAAAAGAAAAGATATAGTAATCGATATTTTGTGTTGCTATTGTAAAATATACAAAAACGGTAGAATAATTTTTAGGGTGTCACTATTTCTTTTCATACCGGTCTGTTTATGAGTGTCTAATAAAAATAAGTCAATATGTAGTTCGAAAGAAGAGAAAATTGCCAATTGAATAGTTAAAAAAAAAAGTTTCTTTCCAGAGTCGTGTCTATGAAGAAATATAAGCATCAATATTATTTTGTGTCATTACTTGTGTATCGTATGTTACTTATTGAATTCATTTAGTAAACGAAATATTATGAGGAAAAAAAAACCACAGAATTTGAAATATGTTTCATTGATATCTTACATAATTATCATATGAATTGACATTAACTGAAAATAATGACTATATAGTTATCAATCAATTGTGAATTTAAAAATATTTTCTATCTTACAATTGAACTACAAGTTTCTATAAGAAGAAGTTTGTTTACTAAATTTTATAGTTATAAATTTTTAGTTAAATAAATTTACAAACAATTAAATGCATTTCATTTACAGATTTTAGTATTTCTTTTATGATGATTGAAATTCGATAATGTATAAAATTTTATTCATAATTCAATATGAACTGATTTGCAAAGAACTTTTTCTTTTCATATTTGTTAATGTATGTCTTATCTCTCGAAATTTCAATAAAGATATTATTTATTAAATTATCAATCAGTTCATTAGTAGTAGAAATATGAATTTAAAGTTAATATTTAATTAATGATATCTTAGTAAAGGACATATTGTCATTGAAATTGAAGGAAAAAGTAATTTTTCTTCTATTCTATCTAATACTTTTCTTTATTAAGTGTTAACAGCTCGAAATATTCTCATTTGGATATTGACACTAATTTTTCGCTATTGATGTTTATTACTATCATGAAATTATTCATTTTGTATTTGTTGAAAACTTTTATATAAAAATTAAACATCAATCAAACTTTTTTTTTCTTTAGTTAACTGATAATTTGTTAATGTAAACCATGAAGTATGTATCTTTTTCTTTTTGTGTCTACTGGTGGCTATTAATGATTTTTTGAAGGAAAAAAAAGGAAAAGAACATCAAGTGAGATGAGTCACTCAAGACTATATTTTTTCAAGGTTATTGGTTCCTATGAGAATAATCTATCTACTAATTTATACCAATTACAGACACCTTTCTTTCTTTCTGTTGTATAATAATAGCCAATGGTGTTGGATGATTTAAATCTGTTTACATCATATATGTTTTTATGTTTTGTTCTATTCGATATGCATGAATAATTCTCATGTACACGTTTTATGTTGTAAGTTTCAGTTGTGTTTTTCTTCTATACTCGTGATATTTTTCTCGCTCCCTCGTTGATTTTATGTTGTTTTTTTTTCTTCTTTTTTTTTTCTTTTTTTGTTGATGATAGTTTAGACACACAAACGTACAAGAAATAATAATACACGACAAATATCATATTTTATCAAGTATTTGAATAAATTCTTACGTAATGATTCCAAAAAAAAAGTTCTACGAACGTCCAGGTCTTTGGAAAATTGTATTGGCCATTGCTCTTTTTTTTGCATTTCTTGCTTTTATTCTTGGTATGAATTTAGAAAAAGATTTAAAGATTAAGAACTAAAATATCTATATATATATATATATTTGACTTTTCTTAGGATGGGTCGGTTTTGGTGTACCTGATTGGCAAGCATTTAGACGTAATAATAGTACTGTACAAGAATTTTATGGTCTTTGGGCATATTGTCAACAGTCACCTCCTCTTTATAGTACTAATTGTAGACATTGGTCAGATGCTGCAAATCAATTATATAATGGTAGTCGACCAAATTTTATTAGTACTGCCGATGGTCTCATCACTACTGGCATGATATTTCTTTCTTTGGGTCTTATGACTGGTATATTTGCTGCTATTCTTCCATTAATATCGTATCTAGCTGGTGTCTTAACTTTTCTTGCTTTTCTTTTCATTATTATTGGTTTACCAATATTTGGTCAACAATCAAATGATTTTTCTAGACTACTAGGTGATACATCATATAATAAACGTTATGGTTTTTGGCTTATGGTTCCAACAATTATATTTTCATTTATAGCTGCAATTCTTTTTGTAATTGGTGCATATTTATATCAAAAATATGGTTTTGGTAATATAGCAACACACGCTTATACTCGACATGCCCATGGTGGTCAACAATTGCTTGGACCAGCAAATATACTTCCTGGAATGCCTTATGGAATGCGACCTGGAATGATGCCATATCAACCTCCACCAGTGGCTCCAGTAGTACCATCTTTACTTTCACAATATATAGCCCGACGTATGCCTCGATATTATGGTCCAACAACTGTACGACGTACAGTTGTTTCTGCATTTCCACAACCTTCTACTGCTGGAGCTAGTGGACAACCAATTTACGTAACACCAGCTTATTATAGACCCTCTGTACTACAACCAACATATTCAAATTCAAATTCAGTGAATCTCACTGGACAACCAGTTGTTACTCCAGCTGTACGCGTTTCTTAATATTTTTCATTAAAAAAAAAAAATAATAATAATAAGAACTCAGGAGCAAATAATTAATAAATACGATCGCTATTTTTTGTATTCGTGTGAACTTTCTTGGAATTCATATTTTCTCGTTTTATTTTTGATTCTATTTATTTTAAATTGTGCACAATATACTATGTAAAATAACAAAAAAATATCTGATAACTGCAATAATATTCAAAAACATGGTATCTGTGTTTTTTTTTCTTTTGTGATTTCTTCAAAATAATAGATTCATTTTGCTTCTTCATGCTCAAAAAGATTCAAGAATATTCTTGATTATAAACAATCTTTCTGTCTTTTTGTTTGTATATTTTAACATTGAATATGAACTAAAAACCTTGATATCAATATATATGAATATTCTCTTTTCATCATTTTAAAATCATTAGTTATATAATGTTGAGCAATAAGTTATCATTTTTTTGAATTTATACGAGAAGTGTGAAGGAGAATCAGGTCATCGAAGGTGCATTTATCTATATAAGGACAAAACTATCGCTCAATATTTCAACACACATTCTTTCTTCTTCTTCTTCTTCTCATCGATCGACGAATTATCAAATGTCATAGATAGATATAACTATCCCCCTTTCTTTTAACAATAACATCTAGCTAACTATGTAGATGATCATTAAATCAGAATCTATGAAAAAAAAACATTAGACAAAAATAAGTCGATTCCATCAGGGCAGATTAGCAATATTTATATATATATATATATATATCTTATCAGAAAAAAAAGAAAACCGACGAAAGGAAATGAGAACTTGATGTGTAAGCCTGTCTTTTTTCTATGAGTATGTGCTTTACAATATGAGGATCAACAAGACCAAACTGAAAAAAATAGAGAATATAACCGGCACAAATATAATTCTCTCTAGCTGTGTATTTTGCCGCCTTTGCTTATTCACCTTCACGTGTGCATTTAAGCATCTCATACAATCAGAATTACTCTGCTTTTTCTGGGTAATGTGCCATGTTTATTACCTTTTTTTTCTCGTGCACTTCCTCTCTATCTCTCTTACGTTCTCGTTTTCTTGAGATTGATGAAATCCATCATTGTCTCATTTTTCTTACTGTGGCCATCGGACGCTAATAAAGAAGTCTATACTCATAGTGTTATAATATTAGTGTCAAATTGATAGGACTATGTTCTATTCTTATTGATTATAATAACAATAGAAAAAAAGGTTAGAATATAATAATTAAATTCTTTTAGTCAGGCGAGAAAAAAATCATATTATAACAACATGGCCATTTTTTTTCCTTACTTTCTATTTGACTATAATGTAGATTAATAATAACCTCCGCGTATTATTAAAAAAAGAAGAAACTACTATTGACTTATTACTCCTGCTGTGCCTTTGATTATTCTCAATGTCATTCTTTAATCTCTTTTACTCTATTTGTGT